>JAJLRJ010000011.1:1342865-1555365 GCA_024195265.1 Dendrophyllia cribrosa | reverse complement strand
TAACCACCAACATGGCCGCCTTGTCACGTAGTTGCAAACCAAGAATTATTTGATATGTTTTAGCTCTAACGACAAGCAGTAATGTCTTCACTCCAATGTTATCAACAGCTGGTAAGTGCTCTTAAATTTAACATGGTTAATTGTTATTACATAATGCAAACTCTAACATTGTATCCTTGAACGTTTGTGTTTCATAGAAGAAATAAAACTTTTAAAAGTAATTTTCTGATAATGTTATTGTTTAACATTTTTTGTAGTTCTAACGACAAGCGGTATAGTCTCCACTTCAAGGTTATCAACAGCTGGTGAGTGCTGCTACGTAAATGCTTGTTAAATTTGTCGAGTCTCGGGAACGTACTAAGCCTCGCGAATTCGATCGAAAATATATATTTATATCTGTTGTGGTGCAATTTTGTCCTTGGTGCAAATTTGATTTTCCTTTGTGTTGGGGTATGGAAATGTATGATAATGAGTTTTAAACAAAGGAAAATAAAATTTGCACCAAGGATAAAATTGCACCACAACATATCCATATATACGTGAAAAATGTCGTGCAGTTGCCTGGAAACAGCGCAACAAAGCGCAGCTTGAATGAAGTCAGACAAACTACTTCATGTAAGTGTTTGGGGGCATGGTAAACAAAGATGGCGGACGGTAAACGGCACGCGAACCATCGAAAGGACCTTCTTCAAAGTGCAACGGCGAAAAGCCTTATGCGCAAGTCGAAACGCCACCAAAGTTTCGTCCGGCGGTGCACCTTTCCTCGAGCTTAAAGTGTAACTAACCCCAATTTTCTTTCGCTAAATAAAATCTCCTGTTTGTCCTGATTAGTTGCGCGAAAAAATTATCGTAATTGATAAAATCCCAGCGTTTCTACAGCTGTTTGAAGTTGGGTGCTTCTGCCCCATTACTGAGCATTTGTGGGAGCTGGGTACGAACTTTGCTGTGACGTCATCGAAGGAGACCATTTGCCGTGTTCTCATAAGCATATCACCGTGAAGCGACAAAGGTGAAGGCATTTTAACGCGAGTGGTACTCAAAAGCCAAAAAAGGGATTTTGTGAAGTCCGATGCCTTTTTTGTGTTTGCCCACAGTTCCTTTGCTCTTCGCATCATGAAAATCAATCTCCTTCGATGACGTCACAAGACGCCCAAACAAAACTCGGACCCATTCTTCACATTGCTCGGTAGTGGCCGAAAGAACCGCCAAAATTTGAAACTTTAAAAAATTATAAAAAATCAAGAAAAAATGCTACGGTAAAAAAAATTTCGCACTGGTAATCAGGACAATTAGGAGATTTCGTTTGGCGAAAAACATTATTGGGGGTTAGTTGCACTTTAAAAAGGTTCTGCGAAACACGTATTTCTAGTAAATATAGATAGGCTAAGCCTAAGAGCGGAGCTCCCTGAATTGTCATATTCTAGAACGCTTTTTTAGCTATAAGTGAAACCTGTCTTGAGTAGCAAACCGCGAAAGACGATTTTGCAGACCGTTTTCTCCGCTTAACATAACAAAAGTGTTTACTGTAGCTGACGTTACATCGGCCGTGTAGCGGCAGGAAGCGAGCGAAAAATAAAGCCTCGTTTTGGTTTCAAAATTCCTAAACTCCCGGATGTTGCGCTACGTCGTACGCGCATGTTGGGCGACGTCGTACGCGCCCGCGAGGTAACCCTGCGCGACGTCGTACGGGCCCTTGAAACATTCCGCTAGCCATGTCCATGAAAAATGGCTGGCGGCTAACTTGAAAACTCTTTGGTTAATTTAGCCTCCAGGCTCTTATGTTAATTTATATTTTATAAGTATTATTATCTGTATTTTTTTCTTGTTTAGTATGTTCTTGTAAAAATTTATATATCTATTGTACATGTTATGAGTAAAATAAATTGATTGATTGATTCATTGATTGATTCATTGATCGGGCATGGTTCTATAAGTATGAGGCTCCCGCGATCCGCGAGCGGGCCTTCGGCCCGCTAGAGCTCCGCTAAAATACAAAATATTACTAACAAGATAACAAGACGTCCGACATGGAGACGAATTACTCCTTTCATTCAGTCATCGTTCCTGCAAACCACGTTACTAGTGAATGTTTTACAAATGAAGGCTGTACCACAATGATACCAGTCATCCCTGTGAGTTTAATATATACCTGACGTGAACATTACTAATGCGAGTAGGGTTGTAGGAGACGCTGTCGTGACACTTCAGTAACGATGTTTTGCCGGAAGTGAGAGTAGCCGGAAGTCAGTAAACCGGAAGTGTAAATAGCAAAGCTATGAACCGGAAATGCACAATTTAAAACATGCGTGCATAAATTTGCATGCAAAATCGTGACACAAAAAAAAAATAAGAAAAACAGAGGCCATTTTATAACTCATGCCGCTACGCGCATGAATAGCAAACTGTGAGCTTGCTTAATTTAAGCCGCTGCTTATAAATTAGTGTTCCTTTTTTACAGCAGAGACATCACCACCCACCACTGATATAACAATTAACCCTACAACACGTAAGTATCCCTGTAATTTCTGTCAATTTGTAAGTCTTAGTTTCTTTGTATTTTGCTTCTGCGCGAGTGAAGTCTGATACGAAAACACAATGGAGAAATCAGTCGGAGAGAAATGTGTAGCGAGCGAGGACTGGTGAGAGGACCACCGCGTCCAGTTTATAGTCATACCCTGAGTAGTTTTGCTCTCTCCCCAGACTTTCTCTGCAATGTATTCATAATGGCGTCGTTTTATCAAACAGTTGAAAAATGAGGAGCTGTTTTGAGTCTTTTTTTTTTCTTGAAGTCCAGTTTTGGAGAACTTTGCGAGTCTAAAGAGTGATGTATAGAAATTTGCAAATTGTCGTGCCCTTTCCTGGTTGCACAACAAAACTCGGAGACACTTCGGGCATCTTTCCGAAGATTTCTCGATAATGGCGCTTCTTCTCCGACTCATACCGATTGCGATCTGTGTTTCAGACAGTTTTTCTTTTATGTTCATAAAAAGTATCAAAAGTGCTATCGGCCGCTCATACAAACTTCTGTAAATAAGGTAATTCAAGATTCCCAGTTAAACATGTTAAATTGTTATTACATAACGCAAACTCTAACATTGTATCATTGAACGCTTGTGTTTCATAGTAACTGATAGAACTTATAAAAGTAATTTTCTAATACTGATATTATTTGATATTTTTTAGCTCTAACGACAAGCGGTTATGTCTCCGCTACAAGGTTATCAACAGCTGATGAGTGTTCTTACGTAAAGAATTGTTATAATACAAAATATAACTGAATAGCAAACTGCCAGCTTGCTTAATTTAAGCCGCTGCTAATAAATTAGTATATTCCTTTCTTACAGGAAAGACATCACCACCCAGCACTGATGTAACAATAAAACCTACAACACGTAAGTATCCCTGTAATTTCTGTCACTTTTTGTATGTCTTAATTTCTTTGTATTCTGCTTTTGCGCGAGTAAAGTCTTAAACGAAAACACAATGGAGAAATCAGTCGGAGAAATATGTGTAGCGAGCGAGGGCTGGAGAGAGGACCCCGCGTCCCGTTAGATAATGCAAACTGCACATTGTGTCACTGACTGTACGCTTTTCTTTCATAAAAGACATAGAACTTATAAAAGTAATTTTCTGATAATTATATTATATGATATTTTTTAGCTCTACCGACAAGCGGTTATGTCTCCACTCCAATGTTATCAACAGCTGGTGAGTGCTCTTACGTAAATGCTTGTTCGGATAATACAAAATATTACTGAATAGCAATTTGTGAGCTAGTTTAATTTAAGCCGCTGCTGATAAATTAGTGTATTCCTTTTATACAGCAAAGTCATCACCACCTAGCACTGATGTAACAATAAAGCCTACAACACGTAAGTATCCCTGTAATGCCTCTCAATTTGTATGCCTTAATTTGTTTGTATTCTGCTTCTGCGCAAGTTAAATCTTATACGAAAACACAGTGGAAAAATCAGTCGGAGAGATATGTGTAGTGAGCGAGGACTGAGGACAGGACCCCCGCGTCCAGTCAGCCATACACTGAGTTAGGTTTGCTCTCTCCCCAGACTTCGCTCTGCGTCGTTTGATCAAACAGTTGAAAAATTAGGGGCTGTTTTAAGCCTTTCTTTTCTTCATTTGAAGTCCAGTTTTAGATAACTTTGCGAGTCAAAGGAGTAATGTATACTTAGTTTCATATCTGTAAATTGTCGTAGCCTCTTCTGGTTGCATAACAATACTCGGAGACATTCTGGCATCTTCGTTTCCGAAGATTTCCCGATCATGGCACTTCTTCTCCGACTGATACCGATTGCGATCTGAGTTTTTCTTTAATTTTCATAAAAAGTATCAAAAGTGCTAGCTGCCGCTCATACAAACTTCTGTAAATAAGGTAATTCAAGATTCCCAGGAAAATATATTTGGAGCAATCTTGAATTCCTACCCTGACCAAAGTCTTGAAATCAAGCTTGTAAAGTACTTGAATTCAATTGACTTTTCGCACATATCATTTGAATTCATAATTTTATAATTCCATAAAAATATTGAATTCAACTATTATTTTTGATACAGTGTTGACTTTCAAGCTTTATAAGCTTGAATGTAAGCGCTGAATTTCGGTTGCGAGGTTTATTGGGATTTAAGCTTTAATAATTCATTAAAGTATTGGAAACCAAGCCTTTACTGGTGTCCAAAGAGACGAAAATTTGCATTTGTGGCTTTTTAAAGCAGAAACTTAAAATGCAAGTTTTTCAATCTTGTCGAATTCGTGAGTGTTGATTTTAAATATTAAGTGTTTGATTTCAACTCAGGTTTCGTCATTTTATAAGTCCAAGTCTTAGACTTCAGTTTTTACCATGCGTAAAAATTGCAAGTTCAAGCTTTGAATATGAAAAATCTTGTTTTATAAGTTTTTAGAAACGTTAAATGCAAGTTTTTTGTATCGCGAAATATATTGAATTTAAGATTTGGATGGATACCAATTATTAAGTTTAAGAGCCCCTACCGAGGAAAATCTCACATTCAAGTTCTTGAAGAAAGTATCTTGAATTTGAGTTTCTACTTTTTATTATGCAGCACGTAACAACTAATTTCAAGTGATGCTTGTCGAATTTTGGACATTTGTATTTATTTAACGCATATTCCTTGTTACATAATTACTTAATTAATCCATTTATTTATTTGTTAATTAATAATTGATGTATTAATGTCTTGTTTTCATTTTCTGTCGTAATTCTCCATAGCTAATACGGTAGGATTTAGTGAATGTCTCTGTATGTCTCTTCTTTGCACCCTTTTTGTTCAGCCCATATTTCATTATACTAACATCATTATTTTCTTTCTTATTTGTAGGGTGGTGATCAGTGGATTTCAAAATCGAAACATTATTTCAATTTCCTCATTAGTACATTGATAATTGGGAGGGGAGGGGAGGGGAGGTTAATAATGGTCATAATGTTGAACTTGAGATCCAGAGATCGACAGTTTACGTCTGATCCTTGTCCACAAGTTGTCAGTCCAGTTCAAATTTTAAAAAGTGCAAGGTGGGGAGCGTGAGAAGAGGGGGACACACTTATGTTTTTTAGTGCTTTTTCAATAAGTGTCCCATAAGACCAGGAAGTAATGTCCGGTTTCTGACCATGAAAAAAAAATAGAAAATTTAGGTTCCCCCCGCCATTGTGTTCGCCGGCTTACCATTTTACAGTGGTGGATTTTGGGAAGGGTATGGGAGCCCCCACCCCAAGATCTTGTCATCCGAAATATTTTTCAGCCTCTACAAAACAAAGTCAACTCCAGCCTCACTTTTACTCAAAGGCCAGGGTACTAAGCATACAACTGCAAAATGTCCCGGATTAGACATCTCCGCAGATAACTTGGTTAGGCTAACGTAGGGTCTTGGACAAAAAGGATTAAAAAAGGACAAAAAGATTAAAAGGGGGGAAAGGTAGGGATATTTGTTCTCTTCACTCCAATCTCAGGATCAGACTCACTGGCCGGGTTTGTTTGATTCATTTTCCGTTTACTTATACCACTGACTGATGAATTGTCTTCTTTTTTTTTTTTCTTTTTACTTTGACAGCCATCTCGTTAGAGCGCAAAAGACAGCCCTTTGGTATCGCATTTGACGCCCTACGGGCTTGTGGCTGAGAGGAGACAGTCAATTGTGATGGTGCACGGTTCAATTACTGGTCTTTGGTATGTGTTCAGGTAAGACGGAGAAAATCTGCACTCTAAATATCCCTTTCCTAGTAAGGGTCGAAATTTGAGATGTGATAAAGTTCTTACTCTAGAACCTGTGAAGGATATCTGAAGTGCGACCATTCAAATGAAAGCTTTTGAGCAGTACTTTCCTGTGGTGTTGTTATTATGCTGTTCAAGGTGGTTCTATCTTTTGAGTCTGTGGATGAAATCCTAAAGTGTAACCATTCATATGAAAGCTACTGAGCAGTACTTTCCTGTGGTACTGTTTATTATGCTGTACAAGGTGGTTCTAACTGAAGGTTAAATCTGCAAAGGACCGCAGACGATAATGATGCTAACGGTATACGTAGGGTCTGCGAGAGACCTAACCAGCCAAAAAATTAACAAACATACAATGAACCTGTGAATAAAATCCTTAACTGTGTCCATTCAAATGAAAGCGATTGAGCAATACTTTCCAGCGGTACTGTTTATTATGCTGTACAAGGTGGTTCTAACTTTTGGGTCTGTGGACAAAACCACAAGGTATGACCATTCAAATGAAAGCTATCGAGCCTGATTACTTTCGTATGGTATTGTTTGTATTCTAGGTATTCGTGTTTGTTTTTTTGTTTTTTTTATGTCGTTTCGATCTTCATTTCCCCCGTTTTGGAAATTTTTTTTTTAAATCGGATTTAGAGTAGCATTTCTGCTAGTATCTCCGAAAAGAGAAAATAAATAAAAATAAAAATAGCTGAGATGTGCCTTTGACATTTCTGTCAATCAGGTAAGCACCTTGCAGCAGCGGATTGAAGAGTTTGAAAGCGAGATTCAGAGCTTGCAGGATGATTTGATACTCAGTCAAAGAGCGTACGAGCGGTGCAAGAGACAGCTGGAAGAAAGAGAATCAGACTCAGATAATGAAACAGACACTCCCACTCTTCATATTGATGTTAAAAACCTTCCACAGCAGTCAATAAGACTGGACATTGATGTCAAATCCCATAATTTATATGTTTCAGTTTGGAATTAAAAACAGCCTGCAATGCAAGCGTATTTTGGGGGGCAAACGCTTGCCGAGTAAACCAGGGGATTGGTGCGAGTCAAGAGAAGCGGCTGAAGAAGTCCACCACGGTCAAACGTCCGAGGCGTTTTTCGTTTTATTTAGTGGGATTTTTTTAATATTAAATGGAAATATGGGCAAGGATGCATAAGAAAATTAGTTGACGTAACTATCTTTTAATTTTTCTCAAAATAATGAGCTTCTTTTGGTTGAAAACTGACCAAAACTCTTTGCGCCTGATCAAAATTATGTTGGCAAATGGCGCCGGCAATTCGGCAGTTCACAGTTTTTAAACGCTTAGAACCTTTTTTTAGTAAATTTTCAAAACGTTTAGTGAATTGACAGTGTATTGGCAATGTATTTAACTTTAAACAGTGAAAATGACAACCATAACTTTTTGCAAATGACCGCGGTTAACTGAAGAGGTGGGTTTCTTACCCTCTCTCACTACTCCCCAGTACCAGTTATATTTTGCTAAACCAAAATGACGGCGAAACACGTAAACAAATTTTAAAGTTCATCAGCGCTCGCTTACCAAAAGACAACTGCATTGCTGGCTAAATTGAAATAGGGTGTACAATATTTTCTAAGGCAGAATGTTTGTCCAATGTCATCTCACCGTGTTTCTAAAGGTAGTTTTTACGGTAGCCGAGCGGTCAGAAATATTTTTTGCACGAAAATAGAGATTTATTCTCAAAAGATTAAAATTTCATTGTTCTGATCCCCAACAGGCCGCCGTTTAAACCACCGTTAGTTCTTCTGGGACGATATTAAAGTAAAAACATATTTATATGTCAAGTGTAGGTATTGGACATCTTTTGTGAGTCTATGGAAAAAATCAGGGGGGGGGGGGGTACTTAGCTCTAATAGTGACGGGGAGCTGCGAATGAGGCCAAATTGTTAGACCCCCCAAAAGTCCTATTAGGTTAAAACCAGCCCTCAAAATGACCAACAGCCCAGAACCTAATCCTCGAAACGTCCTTTCTCTTTGCATTGAACGGTAACGCTTTTTGCCTAGTCCCCAAAAAATCCTCACCAAAATCTTTTACCCCCAAAAAGTCACCACAAAATTTCTAACACAAAAAAGGTCCTCGGATCGCAAATTTCAAACCCCAAAAAGACCTTCGCACCTCCCCGTCTCACTATTCAGTCATGTCCAATATTGTCGCACTGATACGGACCGTGAGTAAACGTTGACGGTCCATACAAAACGTACGGATCGTCATGCTTACTTACGGTCCGCAACCTAACTTTACGTACATTTTGTTCGGTCCGTCATCCTTGCTTACGGTCCGTGTTCTGTCTGTATACGGAGCGTGCATCTCATTATCACGGTCGGAAGGAATTCAACGGACCGTAACTTAGCTTTCACGGAACGGGAACGGAAAAACGGATTGTGCGTGTATATTGGACAACCCTCTCATTATCATACCTGAGTACTCCCCCCCCGGGGGTAATCAAACAATCACAACTAACGCAGACACTGAATCCTTTGAACCAATTAGAACTCGAAGCAAATACATGTAGCCAGCGCCAAGCGCGGGAAAACACGCCCGAGCAAGTCACGATTGGTTTTGCTTCTGATTGGTTGAAAAGGTGGCGAGATTTTTTTAGCCAATCAGAAAGCGTAGAAATGCACAACCAAAAGCAACAAGTGTGAAATTATTTTTGAAATTCTTTTAATCCGAATCAATTGAAAATCGCTCTCACATCCAAATTTTATGTAAGTGGATAGGGGAAAGTATAGTTTTCTATCTCGTAATTTACGTATATGGGTCACTTTTCCGGCGTCTTACAGCCGGTGGTGCAGAGGTCATTTTCTATAAACTTGCCCCATTTGCAACAGTTTGAGTATAATTAAATTACTGCTTTGTTTGTCTTTAATTGTCTCGACTAGATGTAATGTTTTTTCCACGTTCAAATAGATTATTAAATTGCAGGAAAATAATTACCGTAAGTTACCCTTATCGCGTATTTCTTTAATTCAGGACAATTGACAAGAAAAAGGTGTTCAGAAACCCCGTAAACCTGCTGTTATGCTTCGATTTACCACCCTCCTTTCAATAAGCGCCCCCCCCGACCCCTTGAAGATGCAACGCTAGAAAGATATGTTATCGAAGAAAGTGACATTGAAGACATCGAGGTATAATGGCGAATTATATTATGACTATGCGAACCGTTGTTACCGTTGATCGTTGTTCTCAACTATGCGAACCATTGTTACCCTTGGTTTGACTATGCAAAACGTTGCTGCCGATGTTCTGACTATGCGAATTGTACATTTTCTGTTATTGTTCATTAAAGTGCTTTTCACGCTCGCGTATTCTTGTCAAAAAAGAAATAACCGCCCCCTCTCCATGAGCGCCTCCCTTGAGCTACCATTGTAAAATAAAGCGCCCGGTCGCTAAACAGCTTGAAAGTTATCACGGATTCGTTATCACAATTATTTAACAGTTTAAGTAGAATTAAATTGCCATTTTGTTTGTCTTTGCGGAGGATGCAAGATTTGTTCACGTTCCAATAGATAATTGAATTGTGAGAAAATAAAGTTACCCTTATCGTGTTTTTCTTTAACTCAGTATAATTGACAAGGACGAGTTGTCCGGAAACCCCGTACTGACTTACGCTTGAAAGTCATCATAATTATCATCCAGAGAAACTTGCATATATTAGCCCGTAAAAACCATAATCACTCATATTTACCTAGTTTCTAGTAACAATATTTTGCGGTCAAAACGAGCAAACAGTTCGGTTTGTAACATGAAATAGGATCTGTTTTTTTTTTCGGGCATTATTTGCAAGCTGTAAAAAATGAACAAAGAAAAGGTATTTCCTCAAACTGATAAACTGAATAATTTATTGTCAATTTCATCGCTTTTATGTAAAGGTTTCAATAATTGAGCGGCAACAAACACGGAATTCATTGAACGAGCCAAAATAAACTGCCAATATAATTTATAAACAGAAGAGGCGGATTTAATTACCGACTGTTTCATGCAAATCTGCTCGTAGGCAATTAGAGAAACTAAATGAAACAAAACTAAATTGATTTTAAAAATCACGGTTGAGTTTATGATGCATCGTTATAGTCTTAGAAGTCTTTGCAAGCCCTCTTTTCGTACAAATCGCATTCACTTGTGGTTAAGAAATTAATGTCAATTCACTATTTATATTCTGTCGAAATTGGAGAGTCAAATATCGCAGGCAGTACACAAAAGCAATATCAAAATTGACGTACAGAGAATAAAGTACATATTCCGCTATTTATTTATAATTAAAATAAACACGAATATTTAACTTTCCAAAAGGAAATTATAATTTTGGTCCGTTCTTATAAACCATTCAAAAGCGAAGCGTATTTCCTAATACACAGCTATCATAAGCCCTCAACAGCCAATCAGAAGCCGAGAAAAGACACCAGTTTCCATACCCACTGAAACTGACAGGAGCACCTGTTGTAAATAAAACACTGGCGAATCACAAAGAAGCGAGAAAAAGCGGAAAATAATAAAACACTGGCTTTTTGCATAATAAATATCGCTCGCTCTTCTACAAGGTTAAATGGTCTTTTCCAGCGAGCAATCGGCGGTATATTTCCGAAATTATGCTCCTGTCATCGTGGGAAATCGAAAAACTCTCGTTTTGAAGGACGTCGCATTTCTTGGCAATAATTAACACGGGTGGAGAGCTTGCCTTGCTTCAGTGGCAGTAAAAGACCGTCTGTATAATTTTTGCGGGTAATAATTGTCGTATCTTAGTGCTGCGGTGCGGATTGTAGCTTTTATCACGCGTTAAAATAACTCCTACGCTTTGAAAAGAAGCCATACGATTGCGAAAACCGATTTCTGTGCAAGCTTGAAACATGGTAGACGCTTTTATCGAAAAGCCAAAAGTTCATCGATGCAAAATGCCAGTATGATTATTCACCAACGAAACTTATGATACAAAGGTTTGTTTTTACACCGCGATAAAATCACCTTGGTTTGCTAGACAAGAGCAAAGCGGATTTACCCGACGCTCGTTTTTTATTGGAGTCAACATGGCGAATAGTGCTCGAGACAAAGAGTATATTCTTAAACAACTTGCAATGGCAAAAGAAACACTCGCAAAGTTAAGAGCCCTGACCGATCCAAAGAATACAACAGACGGTTTCAACGGGCAAAATGGTATTTTGTCGCCGTGGATGGAAAGCGTGAATGGATTCGATGATTATAAACATGATAGTGATGAGAGGAGTTCTGGAGTGGGGATGGAATCGCCGCATTTTGATTTCCAAGCACAAAGCACTAACGGATTGAATGATAAATCGAGTGTTGCCCGCGAGAGTCTAGTCAAAGTACTAGGTCTACAGGTGTCTAAATTAGAAGATGATTTAAAAGTCGCTTTGCTCGCGTACTTCGAGCAAATGGAGGATCAGAAGGACGAATTAATATCCAGCTTTGAAACAATGCACGCACAACTCGCGAAACATCATGAAATTTGTCAGGAACATTACAAAGAAACGGCGGAGAAGGACGCTTGTATTGAGCGACTGAAAGTAGATAAACAAACATTAGAAATGGACGTAGAGAAATTACGACGAGAAAATATGCAGCTAAAAGCCGAAAGTGGTTGCACACGTGAAAACGGCTACAGACTGTCTCCTGGTTTTGTTGAACACGATGAGCTTAGCGAAACTCTAATGAAGGAAAATTCACGTTTGAGAGAAATGCTTCGCAAATACGAGACAAATGACTTTGCTAGAATGGAGAGGAAAGTAGCTCTCCAGGAAAAATTGTGCGAGTCTTACAACAAAGATGTCATGTCTAAAGATAGTTTGGTCAAGCGCTTGAAAGCTGAAAACCTAGGTTTGCACGAAGACGTTAAAAATCTTCAAGATGAAGTTTTAAGGGTGAACGCGAATCGACTTAATGCTGAGCAAGATAAAACAAGACTGCAACAAGAATTTCAGTTTAGCGAAGAGCAAATAAGTACGCTGAGAGAAAAGTTGAACACCGCCACAGAAGAGACGAGATATTTACAGAGGTGTATAAACGATGCAAATTCCAAAGCGAACATTTCTGGTGGAAATTTGTCCGAGTTAGAGAAGGAGATTTTAGCCTTGCGCGGTAAATGCGAAAGTTACAGAGATAAATTGAATGACAAAGAACGATTCCTTGCTTCTGTTACAAAAGAGAACGAAGGCTTAAGAAGGGCCGTGGAGGCCATGAAACGAGAACTGACCGCTGTTAGAGGCGAAGAACGTTCGCTTAAGATCGAGAACGAAAGATTACAGAAAGAGAACGCGGACAGGGAGATTGATCGCTTAAGCTCCGAAACGACAACGGAGGCGAACGGCAATAAGATCTCGAAAATGAAACAGAAGCTACACGACTTGGAGAGCAAAGTTGGCGAACTAGAGCAGCAGCGACAAGGACATGAAGATAGAGAAAATGAGTTAGGGCGAGAGGTGATCACGAACCTGGAGAAGTACACTCAAGTTGAGCAACAGTTGTATCTTACGAAGAAAGAGCTGGCACAACTGCGCGGGTTTTACGACTCCAGCGAGGCGAAAAAGAGAGATTTACAAGCGGAGGCAGAGGATTGTAGACAAAGAATTGCTTCTCTGGAGAGACAGTTAGAAAAACGTCAAAGGGATGATGTAGGGGATGAAGGAATGACTGATATCATGGCAGAGAAAGAACGATTAAACGATGAAAACCAAAGAATGAGGGAGGAATTCGAAACTAGCAAAACTGAAATCGAGGAATTGGAAGAGGCACTGCAAAACGCGCGCGAGCAAAATTCTTTGCAGAGAATGAGACTCGACGCGCATGATACTTTGATGAAGAGAAAGGACGAGAGAATAAAAGAGTTACAAAATGAGCTGGTAGAGCTCCATAATGAAATGGACGCGTTGACTGATGAAATTCTCAAGAAAAACAGAGAGATGGAGGGTTTACGCATGTCGAGGAGACTACTTGAACAAGAATTAGACCTGCTAAGATCTGGAAAACTGCCCGCTAAGTATCTTTTTAGAGAAGGCGCAGTGAAAGATAGCTCTCCACTTTATCCCATAGCAGACCCAGCTAGCCCAGATAGTGGGTTCTCTGACATGGAACGAGAAAGGGCTATCGACAGACTAAGAAGAGAAATTCTTTCCCAACCTCAATACCCTGTTCTGTACGAGGAAATTCTTGACACGAGCGCCGAGAATGAAAAAACTCGCGCGGACTTAGTTCTCGCAACTCGCAGACTCAGAGAAACAGAGAAGAAATTGGCAGAAGTGATAGCCGAGAATGAGAATCTTAAAGATCAAGAACAGGAAGCGAGGAGTTTACACCTACAAATAAACGAAGAACTTCGTATGGTGATTGATGAAAGGAATGAGCTAAAAGAGAAGGAGAAAGTGTTGACACAGGCTTTGGAAGAAAAGCTAAGTTTTGTAACACAAAGTGACAACGCGGAAACATTAGAGTCCCAGGTAGAGGAAGAGAATTTGCTTGCTTTCGATGAGCATCCGATAGAAAAATCATTTTTACAGCCTGTACTGGAAACAATCCCAGAAAACGCAGCGGTTTGTTTGGAAAATGGGCCCGAGGAAAGCCTTATCGATTTCATGGATGAATCAGATGGACTAAACACGCAACCTTCTCAAGTGGAAATCACTCAACTTCAAAAGAAACCTGAAGAACTTAAAAGAAAAGTTCAAGATTGTGAAAAACGTTTGGCAAAGTTGGGCGCAGAGAACGAAGAATTGTTATCTGAGTTGACACGTACTCGAGAGAACCTGGAAAATGAGGGTAAAGCCATTCAGGAAAACAAGGAAGAGCTGCAAAGTAAAGCTGAAGAATTGAGAGATACAATTGAAGACTATGAATCAAGTTTGGCGAAGGTGAACACTGAGAATGAAGAACTGTTGTTAGAGTTGAAAGATACGAGGGAAAACCTGAGAGAGATGGAGAATGAGTGTAAAGCTACTCAGAAGAACAGAGAGGAACTACAAAATAAAATCGAAGAACTGGAAGGAAAAATTGACGATTTTGAGACACTTTTGGCGAAGATGAACGGAGAGCGCGACGAACTGCTATCAGAGCTTACACACACTCAAAAAAATCTCAGAGAGATAGAAAACGAGTGTAGAGCTGAACAAGAGAACAGGGCGGAGCTTCAGAAAACAATGCAAGAAGAATTGTCAGCGAAGGATAATGAAGTTGCTAAGTTACAAAAAGAGCTGTCCGTGCTATGCGAGGAACGAGAGCGTCTGCAATCGTTTGTTGACAACTCCAAGGATACAGCTTATGACAATGAAGAGCAGTTGCTTAAAGCACAGAATATAATTTTCGACTTGGAAAAACAACAGAACAATTCACGCACCCAAGAGAAATCTTTAAGAGATCTTTTGCATCAATCGGAAGACAGCAATGCAAGTTTACAAGTTCAGCTTGGCGAGATGGAGCAGGCGTATCGAAAAATGGACAGAGAATCGAAAGCTTTGCAACAGCAAATACTTATTGAACAACAAGGCTCTGCAGAATTGGAACGTGAAGTTGACGAGTTGACAGAAAAGGTCGCAGTCGAAGAGGGTAAACAGAAGAAACTTACTGAAAGTTTGGAGGATTTGCAAACACAAAACGAGCATTTAAGGCAACAGTTAGAAGACGCTGAACAAGCCTTAGAAAATTCTCATCAAGAGAACGAAAAAACAGTTTTGAAGATGGAAGACGCCATTCGAGAAAAAGAAAATGATATAGAAGAACTACGGGAAGAGCTATCGATTTCTGAAGAACGTTACACTGAAATTAAGTCTATATCGGGCAACAATCAAACCGAGATATCGGATCTGCAAGCCGAGTTGATTGAAAGCAAAGAACAGTTTTACACAGTTTCACAAGAAAAGGCAAGACTTCTACATGATCAAAAAGAATTGGAGCATGATATCAATGAAAGAGACGAGAAAATTGCAGCTTTGGAAAAGAAGAAAAGCGAGGATAAAAGAAAGATCTCCACAGAAGAGAAAAAAGTGGAACAACTTTTTGAAAAGGCGAAAGATCACGAAAATGAGGCCAAAAAATTGACTGAAGAAAATAAGAGTTTGAAGAAAAGTGTGGAACAGGCAGATAAAAATCACAAAGAACTAGAAAATTTACTGAAGGAGTCCAACGAGGAAAAGAAAGCCCTTGAACAACAGTTGTTAGCGGCTCACGAAAGCATAACAGACCTCGAAACGGCGTTTGAGAGAGGCGAAGACAAAAATTCGCAAACGGAAAAAAACTTGCGCGAAGCCAAAGAGCGAATCACGACGCTGGAGACGCAACTGGAGGCGCGACAAAATGAGTATCGCGCTTTGGAGAGGGACTACAACGAGACAGAAAAGGAATTTGAGAAAGCACAAGAAACCCTGGATTCATGTCAGGACAAAATTGCGATATTAGAGAGGAAGCTAAGAGCTGCGGAGGAGAATGTTTCAGATCTTGAAATGGCGAGGGACAATGGACTTTCAAACGAACAACTGCTTCAACAAAGATTTGCAAACGCGCGCGAGAGTATTGAGAAAATGGAGACAGAGAATGACGAGCTGAAAGAAAAGCTCACGAAGTTGGAGAAGAAACTAGAGGATTTGTTGTCCAAAGAAGAAATGTTAGAAGACAAGAATGAAGAGCTTGACAAGGTCAACAAAGAACTCCGCAAGGAATTAGAATATGAAAAAGATAAGCGATTAGCTTTAAAACAAAAAGTTGAGAATAAAGATAGGGAAAATGATGCAGTTCAAAGAAAAGTTCAAATTCTTGAGAAGAGCATGGCGGAGAAAGACGATCTGCAAAACAAGGGGGTGGAAGAAAAGGCGAAGTTGAGGGAAGAATTAACACGAGCCAAGAAAAGTATCTCCGAATTGGAAACAACGAAAGAGAATCAAGAAGAAAGCATTCACGAATTGGAAGAATTTTTAAGAGAGATGCGTGGTAAGACTGCAACTCTTGAACAAAACGTAGAGGATTCGTTGAGGGACAACGCGGATTTGCACGAAGAACTTGAAGAAGTTAACAGAAAGTTGAAATACGCAAAGGAAGAGAATTCCGAATTGGAGAAAAGGCTGCAGAAGCAGAAAGAAATCAGCGATGGTTTCAGAAGTAATCTTTCGGAAAAGGAAGAGAGCGTAATGAACTCGAACTACAATCGCGATGTTGCTGAAAGAAGTGTACAGTCTCTGAAAAAGGAGCTCGCGAGAAAAGATGCGAAACTGAAAATGCAGAAGGAACAGATCGAAGATATGGAGAATGAAGCTGAAAAGGCTGGTAGAAAAGTCAAAGAAACCGAGTCTGCAAACAAGAGACTTACTAATGAAAATGAAAGGCTGGTGAAGGAACTAGCTGACATCAAAGCGAAGGTGGCAAAGTTAGAGGCGATGCTTAAAGAAAGGGGGAACGCAGTATCCGAATCCGACGTTCCTGTGGTACGCGTGTCGGAAGTCCAGTCCAGTCCAATGGGAGCAGAGAACTTAATTCGCGACTGGTCCGACAAACTGAGCACGGCTCAAGTTAAGGTGACTGACCTAGAAAAAGAGCTTTTAAGAGATATAAAGAAGCACGAAGCGAAAGTTCATCGGACACGTCCGGTTCCTCCAGAACTACGGAGGAAAAGCGCGGATAATGTATTAACCGACTATCCGAGACCAAGTCGGTTCCGTTCCCGACAGCGGCCGAACACCAGTCGTGACAGCTCTGTGGATTCTCTCAGATCAACACAGTCCATGCTGGATTACCTGGACGAAAGAATCGTTGATGAAAAATTCATTTCTGCTGGTCTTCCTGTGGCTTCAAATACTGGTTTACCTCTGGCTTTAAATACTGGTTCACCTGTGGCTTCAGCAACTGCTACTCCCATGGCTTCAGAAACTGGTACTCCACTGCCGTCAGAGAATGCCACACCCGTGCCTTCAGAGACCAGTACCCCTGTTGCAGCTGGTAATGGTACACCTGTGACTTCAGATACTGAAAGCTCTGCTGGTCTTCCTGTGACGACAACAGCTCGTGTCAAGTCTGTAAACGTGCCATTGAAAACACCAGGAACAGCCAATGACAATGAATTCACCACAAAACAGGAAAGTCAGTGGAGGGAAGACTCCGAGAAAGAATCTGATTCACTAAGTAAAAATAAAAACCCTTTTGACTTTAACCTGGAAGACATTCTAGAACCGCATATCGATTATCAGCAACCACTCGTCTCCAAAGCGCCGTCACTCTCGTCCGAAAAAACAGCTTTCTCAAATAAAGAAGAGGACCTTGTTGATGAAATAGTGGGGAAGGAACCCGCTCTTAACATAGATTACCAACAGCCAATTCTAATTGAACCCCCAAAACATCTCTTTGATGTGAGAAGCGAGTCCGATTCAGACCAACGGAACAATTATCAACAGGCACCAGACAGAGCAGACATTATTGCTGATGCGAAAACAGAGACTACACCGGACCAGCACAGCATTGACGAACAGCCCAGAAATGAGGATCTTCCGCAAGACATTTTCCACCTTCAACCTACAAAAGACAAAGCTGGAAATGTTTTCGACAATAGTGACATGAAAACAGACGAGGAACCCAACCTACAGTCACATTACCAGCAGCCATTGTTGATTGAACCACCGTCAGATGATATGTTCCAGTTCGAGTCCGTCCATTCCGATAATTCCTCCTCGCTTACAAATGTCACTGATCTCACATTCCAATCACCATCTCCAGTTTTTCCAGAACATGCGCTGCTCGTTAATTTGGATCCTTTAGACGCCCCTGACTCTCATCTATACAACAAGGACAACGAAGAAATTCTCGATCCCTTTGAACAGCTTATGAGAGACACTCAATACAAAGACAGAGAACAATTCGACATAAATGACATTGATGACGTCAACGATGACGTCGATGTTACGAATAATTTACTCTTCGACCTTCAAGAACCAGCTCCGATGAGTTTTGATCATGGAAGCAAAGAACCAATCAACAGCATCGACACCGATAACATGACACATGGGGCAAGTGTTGTTTCGCCACCAGTTCCTTATGAGAGCAAAAGAACATCTCACACGAGTGACTTGGGATACGGAAACCGTCAGCCAATGAATGCCGTCAGCAATGATCATGTGACAGATGAAGAAAGTGGTGACGTCATTGACTTGCCAAATAGAACTCATAGTGACGTCACTGACGCACCAAAAATTATCGAACCAGTTTCTCCAGCAAGAAAGATGAAAGAAAATCTGACGCCAGTTTTGTTTCCCAGAAGGGACAAGAATCAAAACAACAAAGACAATGATGGGAAAATGGGCGAGAAATCGGATGCAAAACCGTACAGTGTTATGATTATGGTCGACGATGAAATCGTCGAAAAGCCATCGGGGAAAGAGTTGAATCCATCGGATGATGGAAAGAAACCTGGAAGACCACCAAAGCCTATGGTTCTCGAAGGACTCGCCAACGTAGAGGAAGAAGAGATTTCAACATCACCAAGTACAATAAGGAAAAAGTTAGAGAATGAAGTTGTTCGAACGCCATCGGGGAGAAGTTTGAACTCTGCTGACGGAGGAAACGTTAAACCTACAAGGCCGCCAAGGCCTGTGGTCCCTGCAGAATTCGCGAACACGCAGGGTAAAGAAGCGTACACTCCACCAGGTGAAATAAAAAAGGAATTAACTGAGAACAAAACCTCATATCCTGCTGAAGTTGGGAAGAAAAAACCCAAACGGCCGCCAAAACCTTTGGTTCCTGCAGAATTCGCGAACACAGAAGACGATGCTTTTAAATCTCCCAGTCAAATAAGAAAAGAGTTGGAAGAGGCAAGTAAACGAGGCCAGCGTACAGTTATCGGACCAAAGCCAATAGGACGACAGAAAAAACTTCAGGTCGCTGAAAACAGGTCTGCTCAATATCACATTGAGGAAATTAAGAAAGAGAGCGAAGCTGACCAGCGTACAGTTATCGGACCAAAGCCAACAGGACGACAGAAAAAAACTCAGGTCACTGAAAACAGGTCTGCTCAATATCACATTGAGGAAAATAAGAAAGAGAGCGAAGCTGACCAGCGTACAGTTATTTCACCAAAGCCAACAGGAAGTCAGAAAAAACATCAGGTCGCTCAGAACAGGTCTACTCAATATCACATCGTCGAGGAAAATAAGAAAGAGAACGCGGCTGACCACGCCCAGGTTACAGAACAGAAGGACGAGGAAGAGGAAATGGGAAAGGGGCGACTTTTAAAGTTAATTGCAGCTTTTAATAAGAAATAAGTTAAATGTAATATTTCAAACACGAGGAAGTGTTTCATAGTCAAGATTTGCAAACAAACAAAAAAAAAGAGGCGCACCCGAGGTGTTTGGATACCTAATGAAACACTCTATCGAGTGATTGATATAGCTTCTCAAACTGATCATTAAATACGGAGAAAACTAAAGGAATTGAATCACCAAAATCTATTAGAGCGCTTTTTAATTGAGTGTGGAAAGTAATTTCGTGATTGCTTTGGTTTTGCATTGCTACGCTTTGTGATTGGCTAAAAAATCTCGCGCCACTTTCTCAACCAATCAGAAGTAAAACCAAAACCAATCGTGACTTGCTCGCACGCGTTTGCCCGCGCTTGGCGCCGGCTACATGTATTTGCTTCGAGTTCTGATTGGTTCATCGGATTGTCTGCGGGTTCTGTGATTGGTCAGAGTAATTACTTTGGTTTTGGTTTTACGACACTCAATTGAAAACCGCTCTATTAATTATTGTGATAATTAAGAACGGATTTCCAAAACCATATTTCTTGTTCAGTGTGTAAATGTTCTCCCCACGCAAAAACATGTTGGGCTTAGCTCTTCCATATTGTGATGACACTGAAGAAACGTTAAATAAATAGATAACTGTAAATAAAATAGTTTCCTACGTAATGTTTACTACATGAGCGGGAGTGTTGTATCGGCCTATACAATCACGAGGCGCAGCCGAGTGAATGTATAGTGCCGATACAACACTCCCGCTCATGTAGTAAACAACTTGTGAAATTCACATTCCAGATACTGCTCACTAGTGGCTGTACATCTAATTCACATTTTAGATACAACTCACTAGTGAGTTATATCTGATTTACAGGGTAACCATGCGATTGGAATGGCTCATTTCTATTTGTTAGCACCCTTATGAATTATTAAGTAATTTTACAAAGTAGGATACATATCGTTTCATCAATCTACCATAAAAGGAAAGACTCTTTTATAACAAATGAAGCCGATTAGCAATTTTTGTGCTACATATACAACTACCAAAGGTTTTACATTAAAAAACACATTTTGGTTAAAAACTTGAGGGCCACAAAGAAATATTTGAGTTTGTTTGTTCAGTCTTTTGTTAGTGTGAATTGTAAAAAGTTTATATTAAATATTGTACCTTTTTGTTGAAAATGTGCGGAGTGGACACAAAATTTGTTGTCTAAGAGAGGAGAGATATTTAAGTTTTTTTAAAGCACCAAGCATGTACATAAAATATGTTTAGTCTTTTATTTGTGTCAATATTGTAAAAAGTTTATATTACAAGTAGTTTCGGTTTGTAAAGTTCATTCGAATAAGTTAAGTTAGTTCTTCAAATGTTCCATTGTTGGACCACATGCACAAAAGAGCGATGTGGAATTCAGCCATTGGGTTTCCAAAGAGTTTCTGTCAAAAAATATAAAAAAAGAACACATTGAAGTATGAAAAAGAACAAGAAAACATATTTCTTTTGTTGGTTGTTTACAAAAGGTGGTTTACAAGAGGCAAGCTATGACTTACCCTGGGTGCCAGAGGTTTTTCTTGCGCGGTTTCCAGTGTCGGTTATGTCTCTATTGTGACCCGCGGCTTTGCCACTCGTTGATCGGCCTTCGGCCGGCGAGTCACGAAGCTCGCCGCGAGAATACCTCTGATACCCAGGGTAGCTATGACTATATTTAATTATAGCAAAAAATATACTTGTATTTTGTGATTCAAGCACAAATTTATGTCAAATTTTATTAACACTGATATTTTATGGTAGTCAAGTTTTGTGTTGGAAAATGCATTTAATTGCAACCGAATTAGAACGTCTTGTCAGTTTCAAAGCTTGCTAGTAAATAAGTAAGAATTTATCAAGACAAATAACACCACCATGTTTATACAACTTGAAATTAAAATTATTATTACAATAGAATTACATATAAAGATAGTTTTATAAGACGTTTTAATGGCCTTGTGCTGTGCTTTTATCGAATTTAGAGAAAAAATTGAATTCAAGGCAATGTAGAGCTATATATAGTAAGTACAATAATTATATTCATTCACAAACCTACAGCTTTTACAATAGTATTAACAATACTATTTATTAATAATGTAATAAAAGCTAAAAAAATGTTTCAAGTCCATGCGAACCATTTTCTGTGATTATCAATATTTGTACAAAGTTAAAATGCCTCCTATGTTATTTCACTCTCAAATGGAGGAGAGTATTGAGTATTTGAGTATTTGTTGTCTGTTTTTCTTTGGATTTGTGCGAGCCTAATTCAAGCATTCAACTCTGAGCTTACCTCATGTTAGGGAGGAGCTAGGAATGAAGCAGGTATAAACTGAGAAAATGTTGGATTTAATTGTGAGATGGTAGGAAGTAGGCGAAAGGGAACATTAATATTGCAATATTTTGCAAAAAAAAATGGCAGACAGGCAGAAGCTATCAAGGAGGGAGGACTTCTGCCAGACCTCTCTTTCTCTAAATACTTTTCAAGTTTCTTACCAGAAGCCTGGCTTGCTCAGGGGTGAGTGTATCACCTTCTTTACAGATATGATAATCAGTCTGTAGTGTTATGACACCTGCAGAATAAACAACAACACAACAGTGGTGAGAGTAATGAATAATTATTGCTTCCCAAAATAGCGCCATGAGTTTAAATCCTTGACACGCGGATTCAGTTTGTTGTTTATAAGTGTATATTACTCATTTTCCTTATAAAAGATGATGAGAACAAGAAAAGGGCTGTCCTAATTTTTTGAAGTAGGTATTAACCACTAGCGCACCATGCCTTCACTGTGAATAAACACCACTCTTGTTACATGTACCTTTCTTCAGGGCTGTGTTGAGTCCCAGTTGTCTGAGCTGTGGCTCCATGGAGTGCGGAAACTGGTCCAGAGGACCTACAAGTTAAAAGAACTACAGTTTGACCTCTACACAGAAAACATATCCTTTCAGTTGACCATAGGATAGAAACTTCCAGTCTGTAACTTTTGCACAACAGGACACTTCCTGTCTGTAGCCATTGTACCTCAGGACACTTCCTGTCCACAACCCTTTCGAACCCTTGCACCACAGGACACTTTCTGGTCTCACTCTGTTACCCTTGTACCACAGGACCCCACTCCTGCCTATAAATCCTAAATCACAGGACACTACAGGAAACAGAGAAAATGTGCAATTTACTATAACTTTTCATAACACATGTGATAAGCCACACCTAGATTTCCACAAAAACACTTCTTAGCTTTCTAATTTCCTGTTATATTATTAAAAAAAAATAAAATACAGACTTAATTACCTGCATCTATTGTTACATCACTTGTTGCTTCATTTCCAGATCTGGCATAGTCCAACTCACTGTAATCTTTAAACCATCTACAAACCAACAATGAATTAACATTGGATTAAGCTGACAAGGTTGAATTAACATTGAATTAAACTGACAAGGTTGAATTAACATTGGATGAAGCTGACAAGGTTGAATTAACATTGGATTAATTTAAAATTCACCTATAGAAGCTAACAAGGTTACTGATTTAAATTAATTAACAGCAATTGTTGATTTAAGTACTTGGCTAAGTAGGGAGTAATTGGGCATTTTTGTTCTTGGACATCGTGCCCAAGCATAATGTAAAATTAGTCGGACATTTGAGGATTTCGATCGGATGATGTCTAATGACTGACTGTTATTTCCAGCACTGTGACACTGTCACAGTTACATTCAACAAGTCTGATCATGAAAATAAAAAAAGTTAATATCTTACTTGACAACATCCTCTTTTGCTTGATTTGTGAACATTAATCCACACTGTCCTTTTAGTTTCTATAGAAGCAAAAACATATTGAATTAAGTTTTTAAACAGAGTGTCTTCTTAATATGAGAAGATAAAAACTTGTGTTTGGGTGACTATGGGAGGTGTCTGTTGTAGTTCTTCTTGACTGACAAAAGAAGAAGAAGAAGAAGAAAGACTTATATATCGCACATACAGTGTATCACATGGATGATCGCATGTCTCATGGCGCTTTACATTCACTTACATGTATGAGAATGAGATTGGACGTCAGCTCATGAAGGTGCCTCAGGCAGCCGCTATCGGTCCATTGTTGATCTCATCTCCCCCACCCCACCCATGAACAATGTATGGCACTGAGGGTGGTCACAGCCAGGGTTTTGTTTCACCCTCAGTGGTTCTTTTACGTCCCCATCGGAGACGGGACCACCATATATGTGGTCACCCAAGCCACGTGAAGGTCTAAAAGAGTTAGTTTCTTAAGAGACTTTTTATCACCTTAGTTGATAAAAACAAATTTTCTTACTTTACTGACAGTTATATTGAGTTAATCCCTGGCCTACATGTACATGTACATGTATAAGAGTTATCGCACTCACATTAGCTATCTTGTGTAAGTTTTCTTTGTATTCAGCTTCTTGTTCTCTGCCAAGTGCAATGATCATAACCTTATTCTTACCAAAGAAAAACCTGCAACAATGAAAATATGTAATGTTTTATTCATCTTCCACAGAAAAAAATGGGAAAAACCAATATCATACATTACAACATTAAGTGTTGTTCCTGAAAATATCCCTACCCCTCCAGGGAAGGTTTTTGGTTTAGACCCCCCCCCCCCCCACCCCCCCCCCACCCCCCTTTTTTTCCAATTGAATTGATTCCACTTTTAACATGGAGAAAATAGTCCCTAATGCACTTCTTTGCAGTTCTGTCTTGTCAAGTCTCTTACGTACCTGCTGTGTTTCCATTCATTTCTGACTTCTTTTAACTTGCTATTCCTCATGTTCTCAACTGAGAATACATAGATGTAAGCATAGTTATCCACACATTCTTGGATCTAAGCAACAAAACAACAGATTTTGTTAGATTTTTTAAAATCAAAACGCTACAACTAAAGGAAAATATTGATGATCAACATCTATGGGTTGTTGTAACCTCCTTTACAAGTCCTGTCTTCAGCTCTAAACCTTTTTTCTTGGCCTTGGTCAGTGAAACTACAAAATAATAAAGTTAATAGAATATTAAGATCATAATATTGTGATTTAGTGTCAACAGAACCAACGTTAACTCATCTAATGTTAAACACAAGGTTTATCATACAGCTGATTTTAACAGTGTTGCAACATTTCCATGGTTTGGTGAAGCAAATAGGTGACTTCTTTCGGCGTTAAAAGAACTTGATCCATGGATATTTAAATTTTGAATACGTTTAAAATATACTTACCTGTTCTATTTCGTTTTGATTTCGGCATTTTGATGAATAAAACCTTAAAAAATCTGCACAAAATTGAAGCAATAAAACTCCACGTGAATTTTCCCTAACTTAATTGGGGAATCCGCTGTACATAATAAACAAATATTCGTGTGCCGCAGCAATGCTCTTATCCCCAATTGCCAAATTCGTGAACCCCCCTAATAGCAATTGCACCACCACGTTCTTCCCTTTCACTCGCCGCCATTATGAGGTAGGAAAGTCTTCGAATCCTGAAGAAAACTTACGCATTATAATACTTCAAAATAACTGTAGTTGCTTTAAAAACGCTTCAACTTAAAGCTTACGCATTTCTTTTCACCGTGATAAGGTTCACATAGAATTGAATTATTGGGAAACAGAAAAATTGTCTTTAAAATCCATGCACGTGTGTCTATGGATAGCAAAGTATAGAAATATTTTCTGTCTGGTACCTTGTGAGTTTGGGAGAGTACGTTCTTAATGAGCTAAAGTGCAGTTTAACCTCAAGCAGTAATACTTTCTGACATTTATAATGCTTCGAAAGGAGTATTTAAAAGCCGTGTCCAGGGCTTGATATGAGTGAAATCAAAATAAGTTTATCAAGCTTAAAATTATTGACATAAATTGGGAGATTCTAACCAATCATATGCAGTTATAATGCATTTAAAAGCAGACATTGAGCAGTTTAATGACTGTCCAATGATGCTGTCCTGTCAAGCTAACCTGCAATCCACAGTTAATAACAAGAAAAAATAAACATTTGGAGTGCTTTTGGCCACTTCTTGTGATCTTGCAGGGGTGTATATAAAATCTTTGCCAGCTGCTGCCTTAGAAAAATTTGAAGGTGAAAGACAAACAAGTGAAAGCCAACCATTGATGTCTGCCTTAGAGAGGGGTCCACAACACAGGGGTGTCCTTTTTATAACAGAGTTGACTGTACTTTACATCTTACATTTTAAGACTGACCAGATCTGGAATGCAAGTCAACAGAATGCATTTTTCCAGTTGTTGCCTAAACAGCATCTGTTTACTCAGTCTTCATTAGGACACTTTTTAAAGATTCCTAGCATTCAAAGAATTGTACTACCTTGTTACATTCTGTAATACATGTATGTACTAACCAACACATGCTTTGTTTGTTTCAGTACTTTGCGACTTCAAAAGCGGCTAGCAGCCAGTGTCCTTAAATGTGGAAAAAAGAAGATTTGGTTGGATCCAAATGAAACCAATGAAATTGCCAATGCCAACTCACGTATGTACCCCCGTCATAATTAAACATCCCTGTTCCCTGAATGTTGAAAAGTCGTTACCCGATTTCTTTGGTTTTGTGATTGGCTAAAAAATCTCGCACCACTGTCTCAGCCAATCAGAAGTAAAACCAAAACGAACTGTGACTTGCTTGCACATTTTCCCCTGCGCGCGGCACTGACTGCATGTACTTGCTACGAGTTCTGATTGTTTCATTAGTTTTTTCTGCATCTGTTGTGATTGGCCAGAGTAATTACTTTAGTTTTGGTTTAACGACACTCAAATGAACACAGCTATTAAAGGAATTAATTGGACATTTATTGCACCAAGAATTGTGTTTAGTGAAAGTATGAAATATTGAGTAGCCAAGGCACCAACTGAGTGAAAATGAATGAGATGTGTTAAACATACTTGTGTCTCAACTTGAAATTTGGTATCTGTAATCAAAATATGGAGCCTTTGCAGGACTATTTTTAGTTACCATGGCAACCAGGTCATAGCTTTGAGATGTTTTCTTTTTTTTCTAACCGCCGCCTGGTTAGCTCAGTTGATAGAGCACCGGTTTGCAGAGCGGGAGGTTTTGGGTTCGAACCCCGGCCGGACCAACACTCAGGGTCTTAAAATAACTGAGGATGAAGGTGCTGCCTTTGCTATGGCATCGGCAAATGGTTAGACCTTCACGTGGCTCGGATGACCACGTAGAAATGGCGGTCCCGTCTCCCATGGGGACGTACACGTAAAAGAACCACTGAGGACGTAACAAACCCTGGCTGTGACCACCCTCAGTGTTACTTGTTCATGGGTGGGGTGGGTCTGATTGATTGTGAAGCGCATTTGAATATGTATATAGAATTTGCACTATACAAATGCATATTATTATTATTATTATTAAAAATCTTCACATGGGATTAATTATGATTCATTTTCTTTACATTTGTAGGTCAAAATATTCGTAAACTCGTCAAAGATGGGTTGATCATCAAGAAGCCAACGATCATCCACAGTCGTGCTCGTGTTCGCAAGGCTGATTTAGCCAGAAAGAAGGGAAGACACAGTGGCCATGGTAAGAGAAAGGGTACGGCCAATGCTCGTATGCCTGAAAAAGTCATCTGGATGAGACGTATGCGTGTGCTAAGGAGGCTGCTGCGAAAATACAGAGAAGCGAAAAAGATCGACAACCACATGTACCACAACCTTTACATGAAGGCTAAGGGTAACGTGTTCAAGAACAAGAGAGTGTTAATGGAGTACATCCACAGAAAGAAGGCTGAGAAGCAGCGTTCTAAACTCCTCAGGTGGGATGTGTTTGCATTTTATTTGTACCATAATGACAAGTGCCTTGGATTGTTGAATAAAATCAACCCTTTCTATCAAGATTTTATATTGATTTTCTTATTTGACCTTAAACCTTTTGTGGCCACAGTCGACTAAGTTGCCTTACCCATAAGGGGCCAAAGGTGACTATAGTCGCCATGCGCTATTTGGGAAACAAAATATTTGCCATGGAGAGAATGAAATTTGAGGAAACTTGGCCATAAAAGGGTTACATGTAAAAATGCCTTGCAGACTAAACAATTTGAATTAGCAATAGTAGTGTACATAACATAGTTTTATATTTCTGCATAATTAAGCAATGTGACACCTTTTAATGCCATAATTATAAGCTCCATAATAGCAATTTTTGATAACTTAAGTCATGCCTCCCTTCCAAGTCTGACAATGATATATATTTGCAGTTCTTCCTCAAAAGCAGACTGCCAAGTTCTATATTGTTAGACAGGGCTTGAAATTGCAACTGATATGGTCGCCAATACCACTTTGGCAACCAGATTTCTCTTTGATTTAGATTTAAATTAAAAGATCGAATTTCAACCAAACACTTTATCTTGTCTTAAGTTGCTTTCATTGTAAAAATAATGGGCCAAGTCGCATAAACAGAGTCAGTTTACCTTGAAATGCCGACTTCTGTCTGCAATATTTTCTATGGCGCTATTACAGCTTCTCCCTTGAAACTGTGGGTGCAGAATTTTGTGAAAAGACTGCTGGACCGGTGGTAATCAATGGCTATCTGCAATGTTGATTCCTTCGTATATGCCATCTTCATGCGATCACATAAGATCATATATGCATGTATTTTGCGCTTTATAAATATAAAAGTTATTATTATTTGGCTCCCATTAGCTTCAAAGTTAGTGGCTGGAAAGTCTTATAAAGTTTGTGGCAAGATTGTTTTGCATAAGTGTGTTAGGTTTTTGTTTTCAGATTTTCATACTTCCTTGCCTGAAAGTAGCGGCCCCTTAGGCCTGCTTAATCAGACAGTAATGGGGGCTGCTACTTTCGGAACTCTACAGTACCCTGCTGCACACTATTAAGCCGGCCTTGCCTTCCTTTCATGAAGGATGGGTGACTAAGTGTGCAAACAGTAACAGAGGAGTTTTTCTGACTGATCTGAGATTGTCAAATCTGTGACTGCCTTCGGTCCTGGGCTCCTATCACATGTTATCTTGACTCATACATGTTGTACTGCTAAGCAATCATTTGTTTCACCATTTCACTGAGCAACTCATTTGTTTGTTGTGTTTAGTGATCAAGCCGAGGCTCGCAGACAGAAGAACAGGGCCGCCAAACAGAGGCGTGAGGAGCGCCAGGAGCAGAAGAGAAAGGAATTGATCCAACAAATCGCCAAAGAGGAGGAGGCAGCTAAATAAATAAATCTCCTGCAATATGTTTGAATAAAACTTATTTTGTGAGGGCAATTAATTGGTGGTTGTATTTGATAATAGGAGAATGCTTTCTAATCTAGCGAAGGCAGACTTTTTTGAGATTTTCATCAATGCCCCATACATTTTTTCGGGGGTGCCTTTCAGCCTTAGCTGCTGTTTATATTTGCCCCGTCCTCCATGTGTTGTTAAGTGGTTTACTCAGTGTTCATGTGTGCCGAAAGTTCACCTGCATTGCTAGCCTGATTCTTAGAGGGTCTGAGGTTGCTTGCTACCGACTCCCTCCTCAATCACTACCAACATGCTCCTCTCGAGGGAGTTGGTAGCAACAACCTCGGACTGTCCGAGAATTAGGCTACTTCAATGCAGGCTACATTGTTAAGCAATGCATTTCCCCCTTCAAGTATGATGTACCTGTAATTCTCTCTTGTGTGTATTTGAATACTACTCTGTAAGCAGACCTTTTTTCCTTTGTTATATATGAACTGAGAGGCACTGAGCAAATGGGTATCTTCTTGTTGAATTGGTTAAAGTACAGTTAACAAGACAAGTGATGCTTCAATGTAATTCAATTTATTATTTGACAATTCTGGAGTGCAAATACATACGGAAATTAGTGAAAATATGACAGGTAATTACATTCTTCTGAGGTGGAAGCGCTCTATCAAAAACTTATTTTTAATAACTGTTTGTAATACCACTGAGTCAATTAATCCTGCAAAACAGAGGTTGATTGTCCAAATGAGGTTTTCCTTCAGCTGTCTCAAGTGTCGGCTATCTCAAAATACTATTTAAAAAATACTATTTAAAAAAAAAAAACCTTGGTAATTTTTTAAAAACTTGGTTTATCCCTAGCCAGGTTTTGAACAACTGGATGTATTGTGGACAGCCATTTCACTCCCAGTGTCAATTATGGAGACATGTAGTGTAGTTCTAACTTTTGAGTCTGTCAACAAAATCCTGTGGTGTGACCATTTAAATGAAACTTCTTCAGAAATATGTTTGCATGGTGCCATTTGTTTTTTCGAAATTGGGGATTTTTCTTGAATTTTGCTCTGGCACTCTCGGGAGTTGTTTTAAGTTGTCTAGCAGAAGTTTTCACATGGTGCATATTTGACATTGAAGTCGTGCTTCTGCAACACATCTCCCCTCACTTCATATTTCTTCCATTCGTCTGAACCATCACAGCAATCGCATATCCCATCATTGATGCGAGAAGAAGGCAAATACAACTGTTCACCTGCACAGTAAAATCTGTGGAAAACAAAAACAGAATTAGCTAGGGCAAGAACTCCTGAGGTAAAACTGATCACAAGTCAGCATTCAAGTTTGACCATCAGTTTATTGGATGGCTTCACTAAAACATGGCCTGATATACTGGTGGAGGGGAATTAATGATTAACACTGGTAGAAGGGGGGTGGGTAATAACCTTGGTGAATAAACTAAAAACCTGGGGGAGGGAAGTAAAATAACCCAGGGGAATGGGATATCACTCCCATCTAAACATGACACTTTCAATTATTGGACAAATCCAGGAAGTTTCACCTTGTGTCTGGACAAGCTCCTGTCCCAGGTTCATCACTGCCGTCATTACAATCGCAGTAATCATCATTAACTGAACTCCAGCTTATACTCAGTTCGCCATCCAAACAAGCGAAGAGACCCATTAGGTTGGGTCGATAATTAGTCATATCAGATGGTGCAATCCCTAAAACACCTGTCAACATAAGAACAAATTATAATCAGCTTGTTACTTTTTTAACAGGTGTGTTCATGTTAGGCCTCATCAGTGTGGCAAAAAACAAACAAACAAAAAAGCCAGGTGTGTGGGATGTAATTCATCTACCCAGTTAAGGCATAACTGCCATTCACTTCAGGGATGAACCCCAAGGTTAGCCATGTACGCTGTGAGCTGTGGCTGGGGACTGCAAAATGTTTATGTTTATTTTGTTATTTTGCCACAAAATAAACTAGCAACATATGCAACAGTATTTGCACCTATAATAATCCTGTAAGGATGTTGGCGCTATATAAATATTTTATTACTATAATAACTTATTATTTAATATTATTATTATTTGATATTTATTGATTGAGCAGGTGACCACCAACTGCAAAAAGGTACAATAATTAAACTAGTAACATCAATTTTACATGACATCAATTAGGAATAAAGATAAAAGGTAACAATGCTTATTTTTAGCATCACCTTTATTCATGCAATGACCAAGTGTTTGCACACCATTTTCCGATCGGCACTTCTCGTCTTTTGTCTCCTCTTCCGTTTCACTTCCTCTATTTTTCAGGTTTTTCTTTTGAATAAGTAGGGAATTTTTGTCATTAGTCTGATCAAGAATCTTGAACGTTCTCCAGTGGGAAAAGAAGAACAGAATTAGCACAAAGCCAAAGCTGATTAGAAGGTAGAACCTCTTCGATCTGCGGCACCTGCCGAATGTCATGGAAGCAGGCAGTTAACTTAACATACATGACATTTGATGTCCTAAACAATTCAATCGCGGACACGATCAGACAATTTTGAAATAATACAAATGATTCTTTTCTATCACTTCAAAAGTCTCGTGGCCAAACCGTTCGAAGAGGAAATGAAAGAGAAGAGTCTGGAAATGAGTACCTCGTTTGCATGTTTTCTTCTGATGATGAGAACGAGGCTGAAAAATACGTGACGTACTTGACAGCTTTTTCTTGTCACATGACCAAAAGCAAAACAATAACGCTGTGTTGGGCAAGATCTTTCAGAAAGACCGTTTATTTTTGTCGATATCTACATGCGAAATCCTTTACCTTTCTTATATTCCTTTTCCTCGGTTGCCTTTCGTCGAGCTAACTAGCTGACTGAGTGAATTGTCTTGTCCCTGGCCAGCAAGTTTCGCCTTATTACCTGTTTTAACTCGACTGGAAACTGCTAGACTGTTCTCTGTGAGAGTCTAAACAGAAATTCAAATTATTACAGCTGGATTGTTAAATTTAAAGGCAAATGCAATTCAAGTAAAAGCCCTGCCTTTCTACGATTACTTGACCGATGTAACCAGGGAAATAGCCTTAACGTTACATTAGCTAAACGAAGTTTAAAACCAAAATAAACATTGAATTCGTTGCCAAAAATCGCCCCCGTGTACTTGAAGGTTAGGCGTTGCAAAAGTGGAATGTTTGTCGTAATTTTCTAAACTTGGAAGCAAGAGATTGTATGTCGACTACATCGACACATAAAGGTAAGTCTCTGTGTCCTTTGTGAATGATTTTTCACTCCTTAACCCATCGCTTTTTGTGCGTTAATCTCAAAACAGGTGACGGCGAATGTCGGAGATGTGATGTAGATAATTTGTTATGATTACACAGTAAAGGCCGTCACCAACGGAAGTTTCAAGAAAATTTGGCAACGAAGGGGAAAAGTGCCGCATTGTGTTCTTTTCCGACAGATTTTATTAAACATTTGCGGTTAGGACTGCCCCTAATATTTCCCTGAGCACGGAAAAAGAATAGATGAAACCAACAGACAGGCAGACAAAACACTTTCTTTCACAACAGCAGTGATCAACTCTCCCTTTGCACGTACATGTAACTTAAGTTATATTCGTAATACATTTACCATTATTGATATTACAGGTCATTGCTCTTCGCAGTATACGCAATATATTTTGGTGTCCTTTCAAGTGTTCTGAGTATTATCGAAGAAAATCGAACAAATGTAGACGTGACATGCAGATGTTAAAACGACAAGACGATTGTTAATTTCGTTGTTTTGTGTTTTTGGCAGGATTTTATTCAGCATGGCAAAAGACAGAGTAAGTGAAGTGGAAAAGACGAAAGGAACTATCTCGGACGAATCTTCGTCGAAACAGAATCGCAATGACGATCGACGTTTCTCTCTTAGAAGAATTTTCGGGCGATCGAAAAGCTACAAAGGAGAAAACTCAACAGACAAGTTTACACGGAAAAACAGCACAGATTCGCTAGCTGTTTGCCCAGTCTGCTATGCTATGAGATCGAAATCTCTCTTTCCAGAAATTTCAACTTGTGAACACAGGTCTTGCTTCGAATGCCTGAGACAATACATGACAATTGAAATTAATGAATCAAGGGTCAATTTAACTTGCCCTGAATGCTCAGAACGATTTCATCCCAACGACATAAAACTTATTTTGAACGATGATGCCTTGATGGCAAAATATGATGAATTTACTCTTCGCAGAACATTAGTTGCAGACCCTGATTGCCGCTGGTGTCCTGCCCCAGATTGCGGCTTTGCTGTCATTGCATCAGGGTGTGCAAGCTGTCCAAAACTGCAATGCGAACGTCCTGGTTGCAACACAGAGTTTTGCTACCACTGCAAGCAAATCTGGCATCCTAACTTGACATGTGATTCAGCCAGAATGCGACGTGCTACTCATATTAAGTCAATTTCTGGATCCGAGGGCCGCAATTCAAATGGTTCGGATGATATGAAGCCATGTCCACGATGCAGTGCTTTTATTATCAAGATGGATGATGGTTCATGTAATCACATGACTTGTGCAGTTTGTGGTGCAGAATTTTGTTGGCTGTGCATGAAAGAAATTTCAGATCTGCACTACTTAAGGTAACCTAGAACCTAGCATGTCAATATAAAATAGAGACTACTGCAACTATGGAAAAGAAGAAAATACACTCACAGAGATTTTGTCCACTGGCAAATATACATGTTGTGGTTCAAATATTTCTCCGAATTGAGAGTTTATTTTTTTTCCTTTGTCATTACCATAATCTAAAAAAAAAAACTGGATTGAATTAAACAAACCAGAGAAAAATTTTAACCAGGATATGTCCGTTCAACCCCTTTTCTAGGATCTTTCATCTCCCCACCCCAAAAGGAGAATTTTTGCACTCTGATACCTCTTTATTTCAAATACTGTGAGATACTGAGAATAAAGGTGCATTTTTTTGGAATGATCTGGTCATTCTGAATCAGAATACCCTGAAAAACCTACACAAAATCCAATAATTTTCCAGGTACATACATGTACACCCTGTCAAAGTGTCGATTTCTTTTCATATTTTAGGAGTGGAATAGGTCCAAGATTTCTAGCCTGCAAATACAACCACCATGAATCTTAGCCAGGAAGAGTGGGTGTATCATAGATCCATATTAGCATTTTTTTCAATTTTGTCACCCGGGCAAATGTGCCAGATGATATACTGTACTTGCCATTACTCAAAACTTGACTTTCCCTAGAAGAATTGCAAAATAATATACAAAAGAATACCGGTAACATCAAATTAATAGGAATTTTTCTCTTTCATTTGTATTGTGTAATACACAACTGACCAGTGGTAGTTTGTTCATGATTATAGTTTTTGAAAGTACCAAAATAATGGCATGTTCATGGTCAGAACTCTGGCACCACAAATGCCAATTTGGGAAAGTTCTTGCTTTCAGAGTCAAACTTACTCGTCTAAAGGATGACTTTTTTTAGTTATTATGCTAGTAATAGCCTCCCATCTTTTACAAGCTTTGAGTTGCCGGTCATCTTCACCAGAGTTTAATGTGCACACAGTGAGCAACAGAAGTTGCATGTCACATTTATTCTAAACTTGTTTATTTTAGAAAACAAGAACTTTAAACTAAAAGATAATTGTTTTATTCTTTTTAGCCCATCTGGCTGTACCTTTTGGGGTAAAAAACCTTGGAGTCGCAAGAAGAAGATTCTGTGGCAGATGGGAACACTGATTGGTGCACCCCTTGGTATTGCTCTTGCCGCAGGAGTGGTACTCCCTGCCATGGTGATTGGTATCCCTGTGTATGTTGGGCGACAGGTAAGGAATTTTCCCAAGCTGCTGTAAAATAATAATTAATCAACATAAATTTGCATGCTAGCTTGAAAGGGAATTTTTTTTTAGTATAGTTTTCCTTGAAATCCATTGATTAATCTGTTCACTCCCAGAGTCCTTATGAAGACATGTAGTGTGGGTCTAACTTTTAAGTTTATTGATGAAATCCAATGGTGTGACCATTCAAATGAAATCTCTTTAGCAGTACTTTTGCATGGTACCATTTGTTCTACCTTTTGAATCTGTCAATGAAATCCTATGGTGTGACCATTCAAATGAAACCTCTTCAGCAGTACTTTTGCATGGTACCATTTGTTCTAACTTTTGAGTCTGTCAACCAAATCCTATGGTGTGACCATTCAAATGAAACCTCTTCAGCAGTACTTTTTCATGGTGACATTTGTTTTTCAATATTTTACAAAATGAAATTTGGAAATTTTTATTGAATTTTAATTTTTGGCACTCTTGGAAGTGTAAAGGTTAAAGGCCACTGGTGGTGTAAACATTTGATCAGGCTGTTTATTAGGGCTATAAAGATAAATATTTCACTTTGCTCACCTGGTCAATAAGTAAATGAAATAAGATCTATGTAGAATGCATTTTTTATTGATTAAAGGGCATAAAAGTACCAGTTCAAATTATCCTTTGAATTAACTGTTTCGATTTTTAATCAACTAAAGCTGTAAGTAATTTTAATCTGTTAAGTAAACATATTTTAATTTTTTTCATTCCAGAGACAAACCATGTCATTCAAGTTGTTAGTTTTAATACAGCGCTCCAAGCTCATTTTTTCAATAAGTCGCCTTTTGGCGACCTACATTTTTAAAATGATCGCCATTGGAAAATTTCGGTTGCCAAAAATTTTCGTTTCATTAACACAAGACACTTCATGCTACTTACATGAAGACACTACTGCTGAACGTTTTCAAATTGGGCGCTCAATGAATTCGAAGCTGCGTTATGCAGATCCTTATGCCAGTACACATGTCTTGTGATGCAAGAGGAACAGATTCATCATTGACCTTATACAGGAGAAAAGCATGGTAATATTTCTTTGATTTAACGATGATTCAATTGAAAATCGATAAAACGTAAAGTCAACTTTATTGTTTTGAGCTTAAATCCTTTAGTCGCCAAATGGCGACCTTCACCTATAATTTAGTCGCCAATTTTTTTTTTCACTCGCCATGGCGACCAAAATGGTCGCAGCTTGGAGCGTTGTAATATAACTTAAAGTCTGTGGAGAAAAACCTTTAAATGTATTATTGTGACCATTCAAATGAGAGGTGCTGAGCATTACCCTCATTTGCTGTTGTCTATTCCTTATTATTATACATTGGTGTCACTAGCTCGATTTTGATTGGCTATAAGCACGCAGCTAATTATTGCTTGCTGTTTCTGTTACGTCATACCTACAGACAATGAATTTTATATATGTAGAAGTGACGTCATACCTACAGACAATAGTTTTATGCATGCAGAAGTGACGGAAGTTGTTTACTTACAAGTTGACTGCTGTGCATTGATCACTTTTTTGTGCGCGCTCTTGTCTTTACAAGTGCAGCTCAGGAATATGCATAATAAAACAATTATTGGATTCGGTTTTCGCATGATAGCGATAATTATCAAGGCCTCAGTTTGTGTTATCCGCCTCAGCCTTCGGCTTCGGCAGATAACACAAACTTTGGCCTTGATAATTATCGCTATCATGCTCAACCTCATCCAATAATTGTTAAATAACAGTACTTTAATATTCAAAGTGGAATTTTGTTGTATTGTGGGGCAAAAGGGTTCCAACTGTTTCTTCTTAATAAAACCCTGTATTTTGCATCCAGGTCCATGACAAGTACGATAAACCATATCAATCGAGGCGGAAACGTAACTTGGCCATCACGGGAGCAGTGACATTGTCAGTCCTTGCATCACCCATCCTTGCTGCGCTAACAGTTGGCGTAGGAGTGCCAATCGCCCTTGGTTACATATATGGAGTAGTTCCAATATCTCTATGTCGCAGTGGAGGATGTGCCACTGTGACCAACATTAGGAATGGTAAAGGAGTGAATCTTGATTTTGTCGAGGATGGTGACCCATCTGTGGGAGTGGCTGGAATTGCAGGAACGTTTGGTACGTCACGTTCTAGCAGCAGAAGTAGCATGCGAGGGGGAGACAAGGGTTCGACCACTGGTGTGGTGACTGTTGTTGCTACCGTCAACAACAGGGGAGCAGGTATGTTTATTTCCACGAGTTGTTAACCCTTTATTTATCCTCCCAATATTTCTGCACCTTTGAGGAAACAGCTGATAAAATTGTCAGTACATGCAACATTGTGGGATTTGTAAAATTTGAAATTATTGGCACACAACATCAAATGTGGTGCATAAAAGGGATTCCTAGTGAGTTCTTAGAAATAAAATGGGTAAGATTTTGATGTTTCCAAATACTTCATGTTAACATTAAGTTATTGTAATAAAAAAAATTAAGAGAAAAACACTAATAAAATTAATGCTTGCCATTAATGTCAAACATGACATTATTATCCTGCATAAAAATATCAAATACCTAACGGGCCTTTTTTTCGTCCTTACATGTTTTTTTGTTCTTGTGCTGTTATAGATACTGAGAGTGGCAAACAACCAAGCATTAGTATGAGCCAGGACTGTTCCAGCTTAGACAGTAGCACTATTGGTCCCCGTGGGGGAGGTGATGGTGACAGCCACGCCTCGCTGATCCCTGGACCCAGAAGCTGTACCGTGAGCATTGCAAGTAGCTTTGACAATTTCAACATCAATGCTTGTGACAGTATAGCGACAACATCTTCAATTGCCGAGGCTATGGTAATAGACGATATAGTGGATCAAACCTCTGTCACCAATATTTCACATCACGGCAGTACCATGGATAAAGATAGTCTATCTGTGTTGGAGAGTGTCGGCAGTAATGAAGATGATTAATCTGGAATTGTCTGTCCATTATGTATTGATTAATGTTGGTTTTACCTGTGCATGTGTGCATGACAGTAAAACATGTTCCAGTAGGATCTCAGGCATACATAACATCAGCATTCATGTCTAGCTGTTACGTACCAGTAAGCTTTCCTGCCCAAAATATTACCTCTCCTAATGGCTGTACAGATTTGCATAATATATAGAATATATAGTTATGCTATATTGATAATTTGTCAGCCATTCTCTGCCACTAAACCACAGCTCATTTTGTGTGGTTCTAATGTTCAAGTCTGTGAAAGCTACTGAGCAGTACTTTCCTGTGGTGCTGTTTATTATGCTGTACAAGGTGGTTCTAATTTTTGGGCCTGTGAATGAATTCCTAAAGCGTGACCATTCAAGTGAAAGCTATGGAGCAGTATTTTCCTGTGGTTCTGTTAGAATGTGGTTATTGATGATTTCTTGTTTGATATTCATTCACGTAATACTAACTTGCCTGAAGGAAATAAAACTAAAAATAGTATTCAATACTTATAATTATTTTTCTTTATGCCTAAGGGTTCTGTTAACTAAAGGAACTTAATAAAAAAAAAGCTTTAATTAACAAGTGAATATAGAATTAAATATTTTTCATAATTAAATCCAAATTGTATAGTAATGACTTTTTATTTCATTGTAAATTCTTTAAAATAATTCTTTCATTTCCATTAATTTGTATGATGGAAAAAATAATGTAATATTTATTTCTTTGTCACGATATCTTAGTAATAGCAAACAATTTCATGAAAAGATATTTCCTTTCATTTTCTTAATTTTTTTCTTTTGCCATTGAGTCAGAATGCACATAGAAGATATCTTTTCTTTTTGTAAAGCTTGTTCATGTTTTCACAGCACTTTTTAACAGCGGTAATTTTTTCTAATAAACTGTTTCAAGATTCTAACATAAAGTATTTGGATTACCACTAATTTATGATGGTTCTTCATGTGAGTGAAGTGAGTGTATTTGCAGGAACTGTTTCCTCTTAATTTATATTATTTCAATTAAGTTCAAACAAGGTTAAAAACCTTGAAACTTTTTCTTGCTAATATTGAGCACATTTAACTTCTTTTCTTAGGTCTTAGGTATAAATTGCTATCTATAAACTAGGTAAATGTGGTCAGGTGTTTAATTCTAAACTACCTGTGAAAATGTTACTTGGGTAGATTGCTAGACACCTTTATTTATAATCAAAATAATTTCAGGGTGGCACTTTCGGAAGCCAGTGCATCTCCTATCAATAGGAGCCCTGATATAACTCGGTGTTATAGAATAAATTTCTATGATTTTGGCCTTGGAGTAGTATAATTATCACAAAAGAGAGAAAGACTTTGTCATCAGCATTTCCAGCACCGAGAGAGTTGAGAAAACAACGTCACTGTAGGTTTTAGTGTTTTTTTTTTTTAACGAAATGCCAGGTTTTGGAAATTCTGATATAACACTCGCTGAAATGTTATATAAATTATAGCTTCTCAAATTAGACAATGAACATATAAGACTGCTGAAATCTTTGTAAGATCACTTTTGTGATTTTCTTTGTTCAAACTTAATGGATTAGTTTTGGATAAGTTTGTAACGATAAATTATTTGAACTGCGATCGCTTGATTGTTCTTACATTTCTGGTACTAAGTTTGAATTCATCTTTTGAACAGTTTCACAGCCACAGTTGTTAACTTTTGGTAAGTTTAATTTCATAATGGTTATCGGAAAACTGTTATTTAGTAAAGAGAACAGATCACAGTTGACTGCCTATTCTGAGTGACTTTAAGATTTTTGTGAAATTATTGAATGCATGCTAAATCAAGATTAGTCTCAGAATCCAATTTCCATGTAAGAAACAATCGTTGGTTCATTCCATGTCTTCATGCACATACATTGAATTTCGTTAATCGCGCAATGCTTGTATAATGCTTGTAAAAAAAAAACTTACACATGTAGTAAATGTGTCTCAGTCTGTAAATACACTCTCAATATTAATTATCTTTGAACATTAATAAAAGCAAAATAATTTTTTTCCTGCTAAAGTTAAAATAAAATTATAATTTTCGAGTTACTTGGTGTGTGGTTTTGTATCCCTGACTGCTAAAACTCGACGAGAACACAAAGGAATCACTACCGTGAAGGAGGTTTGGATACCCAGTCTTAATTTGCATGGATTTTGGCCATATAATTACTTCGTCTTCTGAAGCTATATCAAACACTTGAAAGAGTGTTTCATAAGTATCGAAACACCTCTAACTGGGTTAAAAAAAACTCGGCTGTGCCTCTTTTCTCGACCAACTTGTTGGTTCGGTGTTTGGATACCGGTATCCTGATAAAACACTCTTCCTATCACAGTGTTCAGTTACCTTATTACCCCCTCATGCCATATGCCACCCGTTCCACACAGATGGACCAAAGTGAAGAGGAGGGCCTCAACAGCCCCCCCCTCCACCGGGGGGTTATACAACCCCTCTTAAATGCACTGGTCGACTTCCAGCCTCATTACGCTTTTTTTCTCGGAGCCCTCGTATCGTTTGGTTAACGGTTGAGATACCGTATTTATTCAATTAAACGCCGCACTTGAGAGCAAAAATATTTATAAACGCCGCCCTCGAATAGACGCCGCATCCATGATGCGGCGTTTATTCAGGTAATATACTAAAAAAGCGATTACAGTAATAATCTAGTTTCAGCAAGCCTAAAAATTTATTTTCCTTGATTATAACAATGTTAATTGGCGCGCGGTCACGTGGGTGTCCAATTACAGCTATCCAATATATTACAACTTTTTGTAATTGGATAGCTGTAATTGGACACCTACCTTGCGCGCGCGTCAATCAGGTGCACTAAATGGTTTTTTTCTTGCTGTTTCTTCCCGCTTTCAAACTGATAGAAAATATCCTTGACGTTTTGAGTACAAAAAAATCCGCATAGACTTTTTAATCTCGAATTTTGTTATTGATTCGATTAATTAGTAATTGAACTTCGTGTCGTACAATTCAAGGGTAATCGTGCTCGGAATTTCAAATCGTCCTTGCGCTACGCGCTCGGCCGATTTGAAATTACTCTCCCGATTACTCCCTGAATTGTACTCCACTCAGTCCAATTACTATTACCAGCTACGTGATAAGCTTCTGCTATTACTAATCAGTGCATTCAAAGCTCTGCGGAATATATCTGAGTGAACTTTATTCTATGACATGCAGAACGATAAAGTAAATGACATTTCAGACAAACATTGAAACATTTTGCCGTTTTTAAAAATCCAAACGTTCTGTTGCTATTGTTTGTAAGAAATAAATTGGATTTTAAATAAACGCCGTCCTCCAATAAACGCCGCACCAGAATCACGAAAAATTTAATAAACGCCGCGGCGTTTAATCGAATAAATATGGTAATGACGTAATTTATAAAAAATACCGTGGAGCTCTGGGAACGAGAATGCATCCGGTTGGGGCCTGGACTGAGTAGTGCTTAGGACGTTATTCTTTGGCATACACGAAGTATTTGGCGTTTCTTTCTGTCATGTCTTCTTGTTGAACAAAACACAACTCGAAATGGTAGTTCAGTACCTACTAAGCGGTGAGCACTGACTGAACAGAGAAGTGAACTTTCGTAAGATGGCTAGCAGGAAGAGAAAGCAAAAACCGCCGGAAAGGTTCAGCGAAGAAAAGCGAACTAAAATGACTTGGAACATGTTGGACATGGCACCATGCTTGAGTGATGAATCAGTTACTGCCTCTAAAGAAACATCCATGGACGAAACTACAAGCACTGGGAGAGGATTGAATTACGCGAAAAGGAATAAGCAAAAGACTGTAGATCGGAGAAAATTGGAGTTGAATCTCGAGAACAATTATTCTCAATACTACGTTTGTCAACTTGGTGCGTTTAACGTTAGTTTATGCACCAGCAAAGAACAAGAAGATGAGGTGCGAAGAATCAATGGAAAAAGCAATGGATTGAACTTATCCTCAGCTTTTATTACTCATGAAGAATGGAGTAATCTTAATCATCCTTCTGTCAATGTAAGATTATCATTTGAGTCCCAGTGTCTATCATCAACATCATCATCATCAACAGAGGATATGGACTCCTTAAAGCAAGTGTCGTTTAAGGCTGTGGTTCCCTCAGTATCTGAGGAGAATCTAGAGGCATTAGCTTACTTACAAAACAAAGGAGTCATCTCCCTGGTTTTGAAGCCAGAACAACATGTTTTAAAGGACTCTTGGGAAGTCGTGGTGTGTTTAAATGAGAGTGGTCTTACCAAATTACCATTTGCTAGTGTTGACCCAACAAACAGAAAAATAGATAAGATGATGAAGATGCTAATGGCTTGGTTTTATAAGGTTTCTGTGGAGAATGATGTGGTTATGCAGGACTGCGATACCCCAACAATAGATAAAAGCTTTGATGAGCTGTATGATGCTGTTAAGAATACCAGAAAGAGAGTTTGTTGTATTGATTTACCACTACAGGAAGTTTTTGAGCTGCATCAAGCATCTTCTCTTCATGATACTCACATCAGTAGTGAGTACGATGTCCACAGTGAGAGGTGTAAAGATGACAGTTATTGTACTAACAAACTTAACCAACCTAATGGAGTAATTATTACTGATGTGCAACATCCTAAACTTAAACCTGTGTTGAGAGGCTATCAGAGAAAAGCAGTTGATTGGATGCTGAACAAAGAACAAGGCTATCAGCTGTGTTGTCATGGAAACCAGCTTAATGGTATGATAAATTAGATTTGTCACTTCATTCCTGTCCTTCACTACATATATGTAGATTATTCACAGGCTTATGGTAAATTGTTTCAATTTTCCTCTTTCAGAGACATCGGATGTTCTTCACCCATTATGGCAGGAGTTCCATACATTGGACAGGAAGCTGATATACTTTAATCCTAATACTGGAAGGTAAAGCAGTGATAAAAGTAATCGATAATTGATGTTAGTATATACTGAAACAGTGGATAGCATTGTTGGCGCGCTCTGATTGGCTACTGAAACTCGGAATAGCAAGTGCTATTCACCTCCCAGCAATTTGCACGCGAAAATTGTAATCGTTGAAAGGAATAAATGAGTTAAAAAGCATCATTTTCGTTATATTATCTCACTGTTTCAGTATATACTAAAACAACTATTCACCTCAGTGTAGGTGGGTAGTGGTGGATATATTCACCACTACCCACCTCCACTTCGGTGAATAGTTGTTAATTATTTTGGTTTAGCAATGTGAAGGCAGGGCGGTGTAGTGGTTGGCATATTGGTCTTTCAACCTGAAGGTTGGTAGCATGAAACCTGGTGTATATGTTGTGGTTCAAATTTTTCTTTGGTTTAAAATTTTTTAAACCAGTTCGATTTTAGTTTTCTTTTGTGTCACATTATGATAATGAATCTGAGACAAAGGAAAATCAAAATCAAACTGGTTTGAAAATTTTTAAACCAAAGAAAAATTTAAACCACAACATATACCCCAGCGGGGGCTATACAGGGATGCTCCGCCCAAAAGGGGTACCTTTTTGAGACTGGAGGTATATGAAAGGGTAGGGATTTCACAAGTTGAAGTATATGGAAGGGTGGGGTTTTCACGAAGTATAGGAAAGGGTAAGGAAAACACGAGTTGAAGTATAACAAATGGTAGGGAAAACTGCCATTTACTGTAAGTACTATAAAAAGCGCCTTGCAAAATGTATCAAACAGACGCATGTAAAGGCTATATGAAAGGGGTACCATTTTCAGTGAAAGGTATATGAAAGGGGTACTATTTTCAATGAAAGGTATATGAAAGGGGTACCATTTCTGTCAAAAACAGTATATGAAAGGATAAGGGTTTGGACCTTGGGACAGAGCATCCCCGTACAAAACTTTGTTGAATACCCCCCCACCCCCCGGTCTATACCATTGCTTCCTTAGATGAGAAAATTTGCTCCACGTTGTCTCTCTCCAAGGGAATAATGGTGACTATTGTTTCTTGATTTCAATTTTTTAGGCTGACAAAAGAAAGATTTCCCTTACCAAAACTGCCTCTTGGAGGGATCTTAGCTGATGAAATGGGGCTTGGAAAGACAGTGGAGGTGATTGCTTGTATTCTATGCCATCCTAAACCCTCCCTTGATCTCAAGCCACTGCACAGCACAAGAACATCTCTTCAGAGCTCAAGTGTTTGGGAAACAAATGGCACAAAACCTCTCATATCTACTGTCCAGGGAAGACCTAACTTCACACCAGAACAACATGAATTTACCAGTCAAGAAGAATCCAACAGTTGTGTTGTTAAACCAGATCACAGTTCACTGAATGACAGGGGAACAGTTTATAATCTGCACTCAACTGTTCATCATGACAACACAGGACACATAGTGCCACGTACATGTAGCACCCAAGGATGTTTTAGCTCCAAACCTGCTGATCAAACCAACACAGCACACGTGGTGGCACATACATGTAGTGCCCAAGGATGTTCTGACTCAAAACCAGCAGAATGTGTAATTATTGACCACCAAGAAGGAGTAAACAGCTGTGCGATTAAACCAGATCATAATCCTGATAAACAGTATTGTGATTCAACCGATATTAGTTCATGTAGCAATCAAAACTCAACATCTTCTAAAATTACAAGCACATTAAATGAGGTCACTTCATGCAAGTGTGGCGATGTTGAAAAAGTTAATGGAGAAAATAGTTGCGAAGTTCACAAACAGAAAACAAACTGCAGTTTAACAAAACCAAATCACGATTTTAGTATAAAACCTGGTTATGATTCAACAGAAGTCAGTTGCAACCAGAGTTTTAAAACATCAAGCGCATCACCTGAAGACAGTACTTGTGAAAATCTGGAAAAAGTTAGTGGAGATGAAGACAATGTAACCATAAAGTGTCAGTGCATTTGTGGCATAATTTCATCGAGTTGTGATGATGCGCTATTGCAGTGTTGTGATTGCCAAGCAGTTTTCCATGCCGAGTGTCTTCAATATGACTGTCCATGGCAGTTTTTATGTCCACATTGTTCTTTAAAGAGGGTAAGATTTTTTCCAGTTACATGTCACTGACCGCTTTTCCGCATTTTCCATTTCATATTTAATTTGCATTCTAAATTCCACATTGCTTATTCCCAATTTCACATTCCATATTTCAATTTTCAGTTCTCACATTCCACCACACTCCGTGGTGTTATGAAAAATCCATTTCACACCTTAACTTTTCTTTGTCTTGTGTGGACCCCCATTTCCCTACTAAGGTTAACATTCAGTAGGAAATTTATGGATTATTCTCAGCACTAAAATTTACCATGGAGTTACGGCAACCCTTTCACTCCCAGAGTCAATTATGGAGACTTGTAGTAAAGTGTTGTTCTAACTTTTGAGTCTGTGGACGAATTCCTATGGTGCATTCAATGAAATCTCTTGGGCAGTACTTTTGCATGGTACCATTTGTTTTTCAATATTTTACAAAATGAAATTTGGGATTTTTCTTGAATATGGATATTTCGTACTCTTAGGAGTTGAAGGGTTAAATGTTGTTTATTATTACAAGTGTGGTCTGTGTGATGCAGACTATGTCGGCTTCACGAGTCGGCACCTACATCAACGTGTGGAGGAACATAAGCGATCAACAATCGGCAATCACGTAAAGGACAAGCATGGAAAAGATCCAGAGACCATCGAAGGAAATTTCAAGATTTTAAAAAAATGTCAGAGTAAACTAGACTGTTTGATTTTTTAAATGCTTTTTATCCGTGAACTTAAACCGAAACTGAACAAACAGAGTGATTCGATCTGTGCAAAAGTGTTTACCTGATTTATATTGTCCATTTGGCATTAGCGTTTTATTATCCTTGCCGCAATTTTCTCATATTGTTTTTTATGTAAATATTTTAGAGTTTTACTCAGTATTTCATTAGCATTTTTACAATATTGATTACATAAGCGCAATTACAATTTTATTCCTCAACTTGAAAATGACCGTTGAATGGTCGAAACGTCCTTGTTTTTTAGCGTTAACTTTTATAGTAAAAACCGTTTCTAAAAATTTGTTGATTCGAATTCTCTTATTGTCTGTTAAACGTGAAAAAAAAAACTCCTGTGTGAGAGAGGGTGTGGATATTTTCAGGAACCACACATGCCACATTTGTTGATTTCACATTGTTTTTTTTTTTAGCCAGCTGTGCCATCTCGAGCGACTCTCATCATCTCTCCGGCACCCATCGCTCAGCAGTGGGTGGATGAAATCTGCAGACACACAGAACCATCTTCTCTAAAACTGATGGTGAGAATCAACAAAGTTTTAGATGATGCTTATTGTGTATATAGCTTTCTCAGACATGTTAAATGTTAAATTCAAGCTTGGTTATGTAACAAGTGAGTACAAATTATATTCAGTTTCTCATCTGTGAGTGTGAGTCAACTACTGCATTTCTTTCTTTTTTTTTTTTTTTTAGTTTATTGATTTTTCCTTTTTTTGCACATAAAACAATACTAAATAAAACCATATTACTTACAAAAACACTTACACTACTTACAATACTAATATTTTACTTACATTTACATTGCATTACATTACACTGTTTATACTTACACTATTAATACAAACACTATTTACAATACATATAATACAATACACAAGAATGACCTGTCTGTAAATCTTCACAAGTCTAATAGCTCACAACTGCCAGAGCTTAACCCAGTTTCTACTCCCCCCTGCAGTGGATAAGATGCTAGTGCATCGCAAGGGTCCCCCCCCCCCCCCCCCCCCCCCGGGCATTATGTTACATTGCACCTGTAACCATTTCAGTACACCTGGGTGGAGACGGACAACTTGGAGCAAAGTTTCTTGTCAAAGGAAATAACACAACAACAGAGACCAGGCTCAAACCACCGTCCTTCAGGTTGAAAGTCTGACGCGCTAACCACTACACCACTGCGCCTCCACACACCTACCTGTAACATGGCACTATTTCTTGGTTTTGGGTGGTTGGAACAAGCTGAATACAATACAGTAACTAAGCTTAATATTTACCATTTTTCTCTCAATCAAGTTATCATTGTTTTTCTTGTTGAAACACTTCTGGAATGTTTTGTTTCTTTCTTCCAGGTATATGAAGGAGTAGCAAAATCAGGATTTATTCTGCCTGAAGTCCTTGCAGATCATGATGTAATTTTGACAACTTATTCCACACTGAGGTCAGATTTCTATCATTTGGGATCTAAGCAAGGTCAGTAAAAGTTGTATTTATGGACTTTGAAATCCTTTAAAAGTTTAACAATATTTATTCATATAACAACTTTTCGGCAAAAAACAGGAGCAGTGTTTTGCTGTTTAATTAGACTGAGATCAGATGAAGAAAAAAACAGTTTTCAATAATTCAACATTAAGGTGGAATGCACCTTGTTGCTCAATGTCTATAAGGTGCCATGGGATGCAATACATTACATAGTATAAAGCAATGGTTTGAAATGTGATGTCTGACAAACAATACAGCTCAATTTAGGGTTAGTTTAAATTACAGTGTATGTCTTACATTTTAATATTGTACACTTGTGCTAAATCAATGGCTTAATTTGTGTTATGTTTCTTTTTAAGGAAATAGTGCAGAAAGATCCAGACGATATGACAAGCGATACATCGCATTACCCAGCCCCCTGACAGGTGTTGTGTTTTGGCGCATCTGTCTCGATGAGGCGCAGATGGTAGAGAGTACAACAGCTAAGGTAAACACTCTTCATCTTTGCCTCTTGCTTCCATAAACTGTGGGGATCTCCCAATGAATTTAAAAGTGACAGAGGATGCTCAAAATATCCTTTTAGGTGTTAAAAATCAGGGCTGTCCATAAGGTCTGGAGCACAGGATTTCACCTGCTATTATGTGTTTGAGGCCCCAGAAACCAACTCAATTTTCTTCACTTCCCTTCCTAAATGTAGTTAAAAAAATTACTGACAGCCCTGAAAATGCTGCTTTATTTGGTACCTACATGTAGCTATCAGGATACCTTGAAAGGTAAACAAGGAACAGATCTATGCATCTATGCCATAGCTTTCAAATCTCAATTTAAGTTAAATATTTTTAATATGTAACTGACTTTATCTTAACTTTGAATTGTGAAAATGTTAATGGTAATTATAACTCAAGAAGGTGTTTGGTTGCATTTGCCATTTCCTTTCTAAAAATATTAGTGAAAAAGTGTTTCATCTATCTTGCACAGGCGGCTGAAGTAGCACTGCATCTGAGCAGCATACACAGATGGTGTGTCACAGGAACACCAATACAGAAGGGACTGGAAGGTAATATTAACAGATAAACAAAAAACCTTGATCCTCCACACACATGTTGAACTGACAAGATAATTTGTGGTTATGCGTGACTGTTATTCTTCTTTTGATTGTGTTCACTGACAGATATTTATGGCCTGCTGCTGTTTCTCGGCATTGATCCATATTGTCTTCACAAATGGTGGAAGACCTTGCTGTATGAGCCATACAGGAATGGACAAAGACAACCCCTATATGACATACTGGCCAAGATCATGTGGAGAAGTGCTAAGAAGGATGTCATCCATGAGGTAATGGTGCCAAAAATCAAGTCAAGAAAAATCCCAAAGAAATTTTATTTTCTAAAATGTTGAAAAACAAAATAATGGTACCATGCAAAAGTACTGCTGAAGAGGTTTCATTTGAATAGTCACACCATGAGATTAACATTTAGCCAATAGACTGAAAAGTTAGAACTATATGTATGTTATATGTCTTCATAATTGACTCTTGGAATGATAGGGTTAAACATTTTCCATCTTATTGGGATGGTTTACACCATTGATGGAATTGTAAGCAGATGGGATCAGAGTTAGATAACAGGTTTAATGCACGTCGCATTTACAGGTCACAGGAAATTATTACAAGTCCCTCAATGTTTGTCTTAAGCATTCTAAAACAGTGCTAATAGAAGAAGCCTAGGCCAAAACAGGGTTCTGGGTGTGAGAATAAGGCAACCAATGGGTGTGCCGCTCTGTTGTAAGCTATTTTGCAGCAATGAGAATTTTGACTTCTTCAATGTAATAATAAAAAGTCTGCATGCTATTCCAATTTTTTTAGATTCAGCTGCCAGATCAGGAGGAGAAGGCGAAGTGGCTGACGTTCACTCCAGTAGAGCAGCATTTTTATCGTCGCCAGCATGAGGAGTGCGCTGGAACTGCTATGAAGGTTTTAATCATTTATTAGCTCTGTTATTTTTTATGTCTGACCCATGCCCATTGTGGGACCCCCAGGGGGTGAAGGGGGGAGGGGAGTGTGGGGCACACTGTATTATTTTTGTGAGGTGGTGCACCGCTGGGAATCCCATGATTGAGCCAATAAAGTTTCATTAAATTATGTCATAACATAATTTATTATGCACTATATTCTCTAATTTACTCTTAGATGCTTAGTCACTGGGAGAAGACTGATACAATGTTGAGTGCCATAGACAGGCATACAGTTCATCAGGTGACTCAGTCTTGATGTATTTTAAAAATATTATAGACACGTTTAAGTTTCCAATGACCACAGCAGGTGTCTTTTGTACATGTGTGCTATTTTCATTGAATCTGCAGATACAATTTGTCAGGCTTTTGCAATCATCTTATTGTTTTCTGAGCAAATCCACTTTTAAGTTAGCCAATACAAATTGTTTGTTTTTACGATCACACTCTGACATTACCCAGGAAAAGTACTTTGAATTTTGTGAAAGCCTGACACATGCACACCTCAGATCTGATGATCCCATCTTCAAGTTGTTTTCCCCATATATATTACATTTTTGTTCCCACTCAGTTGTTGAATCCCTTGTTGCGGTTGCGCCAAGCTTGTTGTCACCCTCAGGCTGTCAGAGGAGGCTACCTATCAGTGCAAAAGAGGTGATATGCAGACTGTTATCTTATATTTCAGCATACTGTTAGATGTTTTAAGGTAACTTGATCAGAATCGCCGCTACTGCTGCCACTGCCACTGATGCTGCTACCGCTACCGCTGCTGCCGTTGCCACCATCATTGTCATTGTCGCCATTGTACTAGTAGTACTCTGTAGTAGTTGTAGTCAAAGTAAAACTTTATTTTAAATAGTGCAGGCAATGATTCTCTTCTCGCATTGGGCTCTGCCTCTCTGTAGCTTTGCTGTCTGTGCTGCTCAAAATGTAGAGAGCTTGTGCCAGTTGTTTATGTTGAGGTAAAAAAATTAGTAGGTCTTCTTTTATACAACCCTTCTGTTGCATTGGGGTGCCCACACGTCTAAAGCCATGTTCAAGCTTGTCAAACAAGAGTTGTTGTCTTATGAAAGGTGACAGGAAAATGATAATATTTTTGTTACAATCCTGTTGTTGTGGACTATCAATCTTTATGTTTTAACTAATGTTGTTGTTATTTCAGTACCCTGACAATGGACAAGTTACTGGAGAGTTTGATATCCAAAGCAAAGCTGGAATGTGAAGAAGCACACAGACAGCTCTTGTTTTCTTTTAACGGTCTGTTCACATGATTGTCTTCAAGTAGAGCACTCAGTTTTGTTTTTTTGTTGTTGTAAACTATAGTATTGTTGTGACAAATAAGTTTTGTGATAAGCATATTTTTACAGGTCTGGAGTGAATTTCCAGCTCTCTGCCTGTCTCCCAACCTTTAGGAGGCCAGGGGGCAGATTCACGAAGCCCCCCTAAGTTAAGACATATCCTACACTGTAAGTATTGTTTTTTAACAATAGCCTATTGTTGGAATGACAATAGACTATTGTTAAGAAACAATACTTAGGATATGTCTTAACTTAGGAGGGCTTTGTGAATCCAGCCCCAGATGGTGTTTCCTTCCCCTAGATATTTGTCTTACTAGGCTAACAGACTACCATCTCCCTGGGTTTGAAATCAGTGTTTTCTGCCTCCTTATAAGATCGATGAGCTGCCCTTCCTCTGGGGAACAAAGCCCCATCCACCTGCAGAAGTACAGCTGGTTTTAGGCCGTGCGAAACCCACCCTTTCTCCCCAGAATCTGTGAAAGCATTCCCATTTATGAGTATGGCACTGGTAGGAGCTTACCCATAGTTAAGGAAACCGTGTACCTTCGGGGGTGTCTCCAGCATAACAGCTCTAGCGTCTTAAGATTACACTTAATATACCTAAACCCTGATATCAAATTAACACTTATAGAGCTGGCTATCTAAATATGGAAACCATTTGGTAATAAAATGAATTGTCTTTTATTTTACGATGTCTAAATTCGAACGTCCGAATCAGCTTTAAATCGCTATAACTCAAAGCGATTATTGTATTTTGCTAATTTGATTTGTTCTCGGGTTTCTGGACACGAACACTAAAAAAAACGTGTCGGCAATTTCCCATATTTAATTGCAGTGAAAAGTTAAAAAGGGAGAAAAAAACTTGGAGTGATCGCACGGAAATGGCTCTTGACGAAAAAGTTTTCGGAAATAAGAAATTCGCCGACAAGTTTTTGTTGATTATATGTTAGCCTAGCTTCTGTCCAAATTTGAGGAAAATCGAACAAATTCCCTTTGAGTTGTAGCTCATTAAAGTGTCCCCTACAAGCGAAAAATAAACTAGCGCCGCTAAATCAATCAAAAGAGAAACTTTTACTTCCATTCAAAACGTTATACCGCCATTTCTCCGTCAATTTTCACTATTTTTCGATAATTTTTTTTTGGATGAAAGTTCATTCTGTAAACTTTATTTTGACGCCCCCAAAAAAATTTCAATAAAACGGTCGATCTGAAGGTACACGGTAACCTTAACCCTTTAACTTCCAAGAGTGCCAAATATCAAAATTCAAGGAAAATCTCAAATCCCAAATTTCATTTTGTAAAATATCGAAAAACAAATGGTACCATGCAAAAGTACTGCCAAAAAGGTTTCATTTGAATGGTCACACCATAGGATTTCACCCACAGACTCAAAAGTAAGAACTGCACCACATGTTTCCATAATTGACTATGGGAGTGAAATTGTTAAAAGTGATGAGATGCAAGCCATACCAGTGTAATTTAATTAAAAGGTCATACCTGACCCCGCCCTTCAGCCATTCCTAACCTAATTTTAGAGGCTGTTGTTACAATTAATTCTGATGTAAAGCAGATATAGCAAATGATAGCAATGCCTTATTTTTTTTTGCAGGTCTTGCAGGCATTCATATTTTGAAGGAAGAGGTTTGTAGAGATTTATTAAATAAGAAGGGGTGAGTGGAATAAAGCCCTAAGTGACTTCTGATTAAATGCTAGATTCTCCTTCCAGTTTGTATTGTATATGCTCATGTAACAAAGGAAGAATTTGGCTGTAGATCAGGAGTCACTTAGGACCTTATTTTCCAAACATTATTTTGAATAAGGCCCTAAGTGACTCCTGATCTGAAGCCAAATTCTCCCTTTGTTATATGAGCATATACAAGACAAACTTGAAGGGGAATCTAGCAGTTGATCAGAAGTCACTTTTGGTACACTTATAAAATTGTTCCTCTTGAGTTGTTGGTCATTTGGTTGTCTTTTTAAGTGGCCAGAAGCTGTTGACATGTACAGAGAAGCCATGAGATCCTGGACAGAGCATGAAGCCACTTTTAGAACTGATGCACTACAGGTACATCAATATAAACACACAAATTCTCCTCACTGGTCTCTATATATTTCTTACAGTAATAGTTGGGAGACATTGTTTAAACATCAAAACAGTTGAACTTTTATTATTAGTGATGATTTCCTTTATTCTCCTGACCTGTGTGTTTGATCATTTATTGATCTTACACTGTAGCAGGAGAAAGTAGGTGCTGAATACACTTGAGAGAGACTCCCAATGACCACCGTTAGAATTATCACAGTATATTTTAGGGTATTGAGCTGAGAATTATGGCAGAATTTGAGCCACACCAAAAAAAAAAGCACAACAAGATTCTGGTACATGTACCTTTTAGGGTCACCTCCATATTTTTTTATATGAGCCCTCCCCCCCCCCCCCCCCAAAAAAAAAAAAAAAAAATCATTAAAAATAACACTTCAATTCAACTTACCACAACGAAACACTGTCTAATGACAATTAATTATTAATCTATACTGAGATGGTCATAATTTTATTTTGTACAGAAATTACACACCCTATTTAACTTGTCTGATACTCTCAGTCATCATCAGCCAGGTTGCTCAAGGACTTTGAATGATGATAAGCTGCAGGATCAAGTGAGTCTGAAGTCCAATAATTATTGTAAATTTCATCTAGTAGTTTGATGAATCCCACTTTCTATAACTTGTGGAAGCTTCTGCAGCTTCTTTGTTGCTTATAATTAATTTTAGTTATTATGAACATTAATTATGTCACCTCACATTAATCCAATTTTCTTGTTTCCTTTCCCCCTCTAGTCCAGTTCTAGGCCCCCTTTCACTGTGTTCCTGCCTCCTTCTCTCCAGACTCTTTCCTGCTTCCTTGCTTCCCCCTCCCCACTGTCCAGACTGACTTTTCAGGTGTATGTTATTAATATTAATGTGTAATTCCACACACAACCACATCAGCTTTGCTGTAATTTTATCATGTTTAGTTTAAGGTTACAGTGTACCTTCAGATCGAAAATTTATTGAAATTTTTTTTTTGGCGTCAAAATAAAGTTTACGGAATGAACTTTCATCCAAAAAAAAATTATCGAAAAATAGTGAAAATTGACGGAGAAATGACGGTATAACTTTTGTGGGCGGAGTTTGTTTATGAAGCGATATGTTTTTTTAAGCGCTGTTTTCTCAAAGTTAATTTTTCGCTTGTAGGGGACACTTTAAAGAGCTACAACTCAAAGGGAATTTGTTCGATTTTCCTCAAATTTGGACAGAAGCTAGGCTAACACATAATCAACAAAAACGTGTCGGTGAATTTCTTATTTCCGAAAACTTTTTCGCCAAGAGCCATTTCCGTGCGATCACTCCAATTTTTTTCTCCCTTTTTCGAAATATTCTGTAACTTTTCACTGCAATTGAATATGGGAAATCGCCGACAAGTTTTTTTAGCGCTTCGTGTCCGGAAGAACAAATTAAATTAGCAAAATACAATAATCGCTTGGAGTTATAGCGTTTTAAAGCCGATTCGGACGTTCGAATTTAGACGTCATAAAAAATTCGACAATTCATTTTATTACCAAATGGTTTCCATATTTAGATAGCCAGCTCTATAAGCTTTAATTTGATATCTGGGTTTAGGTATATTAAGTGTAATCTTAAGACGCTACAGCTGTTATACTGGAGACACCCCCGAAGGTACACTGTAACCTTAATGCTTTTATCATCATTTCACTTTTTTTTTCAGGTGAAAGAACTTAAGAACAGCTACACAACAGTAGTCAATGCTCAAGTCTCTGCTGCACAGCAAAATTTGAATGTTGCCAAATCAGTTATCACCGAGATAAAACAAAAGGTGACATTCAAATAATATTACTAAACTTCTGCACCACCACAAATATGACTATAGACGTGATATAACTCCTCACTGGATGAATCATCCCCAATCTTCACAAATCAGTAAATAAAGAACACCAAGAGTGTGTTTTGTATTATCACCTTATTCCTCAGTCAGATCCCACACAGCTCTTAACAACCTCTAATTTCATTGGACCTGGGTACGTGTATCACACAGCTCTATTGTTTTCAGGGCTAGGGTCCATTGTTATGATGTTTGTAATTCTATTGTTTTATTGGAAAATCAGAGAAGACCTTGTAAGAGCTGTGTACTGCCCCTTATTCCTTGGAGTTTTCTCTTAGTTTTCTTGTAATTCCTTTCCCTTTCTAATCTGGTTCTAGATCCCCCATTTTACTCTGTTGCTAAACCCTTCTATCCCAGTTCCCATCCACTTCTCTCCCAGCTTCCACCCCATTTTCTCCCAGTTCCCATCCCATTTACGCCCAGTTCTCACCCCATTTTTTCCCAGTTTCCATCCCCTACTCTACCAGTTTAGAAGTAAAACTAAACCCAATCATGACTTGCTCGCATATGTTTTCCCACATTTGGAACAGGCTACAGGTATTTGCTATTATTTTGACTGGTTCATAGAATTGTTGACGTTGGTTGTGATTGGGAAAAATGACTGTTTTGGTCATGGTTTTACAACACTCAGCTTAAAATCGCTCTAATGCCATGTAATTCTGTTCAGGTGGATTTGCATTCTCCATGGTGGTTGGAAGCTCTTCATAACTCAGCAGCAAGAGGAATGGAAGGGGATCTTTGTAAGAGAATCAAAGATGAATTATCATCAACAGACATGGATCTGGGTTCCATTGGAAGGTTTAAACTGTGTTTTTGTAATGAATCCTTGAGAAAGGCACTATATGCTTACCATGATTTCAAAGTTGTAAATGATATGATAATCATAGTTTTCTTACCATTTATGTAACACGATTATAAGTTCTCACTAATGTCATCAAGGTCACAGTTACCTTGTTGCTGTGGTATACAATGTATCTTGCTTATCTTGTTGAGTTGTTAGAAACGTTTTGATGTCTTCTGAGATTTCAGCAATTCCAGCAATATTTGATACATATCTTGATGAGATTCTGCTCAATCTCACATTCCTCTATCCTATTCCTGGCAGATTTACAGATCTTCGTGGATTACAGTATCTTGTGTCATCAAAGCTTGACTTGATTGAGGTACATTTTAGTTATATCAAAAGAAAGTTCTGAGAGACCCTACCCACCCCTCCCCTGTGTACATCTCTGATGGCCTACTCTGTTCCCAATCCTTTGAGGCACTCCATTTGCAGTCAATTGTAACAGGAACCTGAGATAGCTTTGCATTCACTCAGCTGGGCTCATTTATTTCCAGCCATCACGGATAGAACTCAGCAAATGACCGCAAACGCCAGCACAGTATGTTTGTCTCACACTATCTTCGACCAACAGCTCAACAGATGCATCACTTGTTCTTGAAAAATTTCATCACGCTGATTTTTACCTGGTTTTTACTTTGTCTCACCCCAACTAACTGCTCCTGGGTATCTGGGGATGTTCGTAACTCAAATTTGCCCAGATTTATATTGAGGATTAACATGTTGTAAGTGAAACATGCCTTATGTGTAATGTGCTGATGTTTCTTTGCAGTCCACTTATAACAACTTAGTAGTGGCTCTGGACAAACTTGTGGTGCCACCCACTGCTCAGATGGTACAAGCCAGTGCTGAATGCTGCTTGCGGCCAGCAAAAGACAGTGATGCTGTCAGGTCTGTCAGTACATATTCCTTCTTATGCTAACCCACCCTTGATGGGTTATAATAAGAATGGGTTATCATAATGAAAATGAAATCCTGTCCTTCAAGAGTCATGTGCTTCAACATCTCTTTCAACACCATAATATAGCACTCACTTCACCTCACCTCACTTAGCTCTAAAAGCTTCCTTTTAATTTCCAAGAGGGTCAAATATCACAATTCAAGAAAAATCCCAAATTTCATTTTGTAAAGTATTGAAAAACAAATGGTACCATGCAAAAGTACTGCTGAAGAGGTTTCATATGAATGGTCACACCATAGGATTTCATCAACAGACTCAAAAGTTAGAACTACGTTGCATGTGTCCATAATTGACTCTGGGAGTGAAAGGGTTAAATGGATTTCTCACAAACTTTTCAGGCAAACTTGAAGTCCTGTGGATATATGATTCTGTCTTTGGAAATAAATGTAATGTTTTTCTCCATTTTTCATCAGTTTGTTATCATCATTAAGTCTGTGTTCTTTATTTAGGTGTGCCTTTTGTCAAGTGGATGACATTTTTACTGAATATGAATCACGTATCTTTGGTCATCAAGGAATGAAGGGAGTGGACGATCAAGAGTAAGTACCAAGATCAAAATTTCGATTCTTTTTACTGATTTCTATATTTGTCTTGTGATGTTGGTTGTGAGAATTTGGTAGAATATCAAGATAGTACCTCTAAGTTGACGATTTTTTATATTCTCAAAACCTTTCTGCCGTACATTGTATTGGTATGGTAAGGAGATATTAATGTTGATCACTAGAATTTGGTGATGCATTAAAGGCTGGTTCTCATATAATCGTCCCGGTCGCTCCGGTCGCTCCGGTCGTCCGAGTCGTTTCAAAAGTTTTTTGCAAACGACTCAGACGATCGGGACGACTCAAGCGATTTGGGTTCTCATATGATCGTCCCGGTCGTCTCGAACGTTAATAGCGCAGTCGTAAACTGTGTCCGACAACATGTTTTGGGCAATAATACTGCAGTGTGGGGTGGATTTGGGTCGCTTCGATCGTCTCAGTCGTCCCGGTCGCCTGAGAGTAGTTCTCATATGATCGTCCCCGATTTTTCACGATCGTCCCAGTCGTCCGGATAGAACACAGTTCTATCCAAGCGACCGCGATCATCCCAGTCGTCCGGGTCGTTTGCGATCGTCCCGGGTCGTCTCAGAAGTGTTCTCATATAATCGTCCCGATCGTCCGTGCACTTTTTGAAACGACTCGGACGACCGGGACGATTATATGAGAACCAGCCTTAAGGCAATATCCCCTAGTTAGTGTACTGTGAAATAATGTTCTTGAAAATAGTCATGTCTCTTATTACAGAAAATTTGCGACAGTTTTAAATTGCGATCGTGGGAGGGCAATATTTCGCGACACTTAATGTAGAGGATTTGTTTAACATTTCTACTTTTTTGCCGATTCTGAATCTTGGATATTAATTGATTCTGTGGTCGTTACGAGGGTCGTTACAAAACAGTTGTTTGTCTTTATTCACAGCTTAGATTCGGACGAGACTCTTGATTGGCATCGTCATGGCAATACAGGAGGTTTAAGAGCCGAGTCTGAGGTTGAAAAAGTTCTGAGGGTGGTGCACAGCTTCATCAAGTCCAACAGTAAGTCGGTTACCTTAAAATTCAGAAAAAAAAGCCCAAGACTGATCAGGCTGGTGCTTTTGTTGCATGAAATGGCTTGTAGTATTATTACTCCTCAGTCAGGATGGGATGCTAGTCCATCACAAGGTTTTCCCCAGCATTTTTTTTATTGGTATCCATTTATACACCTGGGTGGAGAGAGACAATACGAAGAAAGGGTAACAAAACAGCATAATCGAGCAATCATCGTTCAAATCGAAAGGCAGATACATGGAAGCTGGCAACAGAATAGCCCCCCGGGGGATACTCCGGATTAAAAGTGACGGGGGTGTGCGAATGGGGGCGAAAATCAATACCCAATAAAATCCCCCGTACCAAAATTAAACCCTAAAAAATCGCATGCCGAATTTTCGAACCTTAAAAATTCCCAGAAAGGATTCAATGATATAACGCGGGCACTAAGCACCGCAACAATTCTTTACCACGAATTTTAATATTGTTTTAAGTGCCCAAAAAATTTTCTACTTCACTCAAGCCTCCCAAAAAGATACTTGTCAAAATGTTCTTACCCAAAAGAATCCTGGAAACGAAAATTTCAACCCTCCAAAAAATCCTTCGCACATCGCCGTCACTTTAAATCCGGAGTACCCCCTGGGAAAAAAGCAGCGCACGAGGAAAAATATATTGCACCAAGAAAGGAGATGGGTTAAGAGGGTGCCCTTTCCCCTTCTACCGCAATATTTTTTCTTTGTTTGTGCCCATTTCTTTGCCCTCCGCAATCTGAACGCCTGTAACAGGCCAAGGGAAACTGGGATTAAGTAGTATTTTGATGAGTCACTCGGTCCGAGATGAACTTAACTTTATAGAACTGACAATCTAATTTATGGTAGAAGTAGAATTGTGTGTGTGTGTGGATTTGTTTCCCGACAGAAATTGCTCCAGAAACACAGCGAGAAGGCCGTCATCATTTGAGCTTGATTGAGGGTCTCAGAAAAGAGTTTAAGGTTAGCTGTAATCTTAGAATTACTAAGGACACACAAATACGTTCCGTCGTTGATGTGAACGGCAAAAATAGTTTACAAAACTCAGTGGAGTTATTTTTTGTCTCCGTGTAACTCTAATGGAGCCATCCAGGGGGCAGAACGCAGCTCTTACAAGGTCTTCTCTAATTTGCTGAGAAAACAATAGAACAAACAACACAACAATGGACCCTAGCCCTGAAAACAATAGAGCTGCGTGATACCCAGGTCCAATGAAATTAGAGGTTGTTAAGAGCTGTGTGGTATCTGCCATCCAGGGCCATAAACAAATCAAAGGCCCCTGTGAGCCAACTCGTGGATAAGAAACGTTCTGACCCTTTCTTAAGCGTTTTGCTTTACCTGCTCCCCCACCCTCTGCGTCCAACTACCCAGCCTCCCCTCCCTTCAACGCCATCCCCATGAGTAAGGCAGGTGACTATTACATATTGCGGGCTCAATGTTAACAAGGTCTTCTCTAATTTGCTGAGAAAACAATAGAACAAACAACACAACAATGGATCCTAGCCCTGAAAACAATAGAGCTGCGTGATACCCAGGTCCAATGAAATTAGAGGTTGTTAAGAGCTGTGTGGTATCTGCCATCCAGGGCCATAAACAAATCAAAGGCCCCTGTGAGCCAACTCGTGGATAAGAAACGTTCTGACCCTTTCTTAAGCGTTTTGCTTTACCTGCTCCCCCACCCTCTGCGTCCAACTACCCAGCCTCCCCTCCCTTCAACGCCATCCCCATGAGTAAGGCAGGTGACTATTACATATTGCGGGCTCAATATTAACAATGAAAACGAGAATGCGAGGGAGTGGAACGAAAATGCTGCTGGTATACGCAGGATCTATAAGAGATCAACAACAACAACAGTGGCATGATATTTTCAAATGTTTTGTTCCTTGTGTATGGCATAAGCTGTGCACGTGGACAGACATATGATCTTGAGGTCATATCCGGAGTTTATAACCAAGTGCACATTAGTAAAGTGCTAACTCAGTCAGGTTAGTTACTCGAACTTGTCGCTACACTGTGCTGATGAGCCGCAATAACGGCGAAATAGCTATCCACAGTTGCATTTGAACTTTCGGTTTGGTCTCTATCATACCATTGTTGCGTTACTTTTTCTACGCAGTTGTCAGCCCTTGCTTCTTATAGTAGTTCAATGTTAACAGCCCATTGACCGATCGAGTGAATTTTGTCTTCAACTGCCACAAGACGCTTCACACATTTACGAGTTAAAAAGTCTCCTCTGCCTGCTATTTTTAAATGCATGGTTAGAAAATGAACGTCTTTGACCAGTTTCTTCTTTTTTTGCACTAGCACAAAGCGGAAAAAAACCCTGTTTGGGTGGTTTTACTACCATGTCTCCCTAATTCGCCGAAGTGGTGTTGTTATCTTGCAGTTTCTCAGGGCCTTGTGGTTTGCACTTCGCGAACGTGTGTCATGCTTGGATGAGCTGGATATGTGCACCACTCGCCTCAGACTCCTGCTGCCGGGAGAGCCTGCTACAGACAACATTCACGTTATCCATCCTCTACAGGTAACTGTACACCTTGCAATAAAACTACTGACGAACTTCCCTCCGGGGGAACTGCCCCAGCGTAGTCATTCCCCCAGGGGTGGGGGGGGGGGGTACTCCCTTAATGTGCGGCCCGATAGGGTATCGATTTCATCAGTTTATGTCTCAAATGGGGTATCTTTGCAGGGCCTAGTGTCTTAAACAGGATAAGCATATACGTTATTATCTATAGAAACCTCACAACAAGCCAAATTTGTACCAGTTTTTTGTTGGCGTTGACTTCCGTTGACTTAGGCATTGATGCCAAGCTTATTTATACTGCCTAGAACAGGGATTGTTACACAACAACATGGGTTGTGTTTAGTGTCGCACCAAGGACGACCGGACATCCCAGTGACGGAGCCAGACTCTATCTTAGTGAGAAAGGGGGTTGAATAGGGGGGGTGGGTGAAGTGAATACGGGGTTGAATAGGCGGGGGGGGGGGGGCGGAGTGAAAAGGGGGTAAATAAGGGGGGAGGGGGTGGTGAAGTATATAGGGAGTGGGGAGTGAAAATGTTAGTTGCCAGATATTTGGGATGGGGTCCCTCCCATAGATCCGCCAATGTATCCATATATTTTATCACTTGATCCCGATGATTTTTGTGTACGTTTGTTTAAACGGTGTTACGAATGATTAATTTTTTTGGTTACATTCCAGATAGAACAGCAGCGCCTCAAGTTTATGTCTGACAGACTTATTGCACAAACTGAACTGAGGAAAAAACTTGGTCAGCTTCTTTATCTTAACAACTTGGCAAAGGTAAAAAAATACAACAACAACTACATGGATTTTAGTTTAGAAGAATGAGGACAGACCCCGAAATGATGGACAAATCAGGCTTCATACATAGAGTGTTGATTTGCTTATTTATTTTTAGACGCAGACGTATCACGACGGCAAGAATCCGGAGTCATGTCCAGTGTGTGTCAAACAACTGGGTATCCAGGTAAATACTGCATTCAATAAAGACCATTGGAAGTATTAAAGAGCTCACAAAATCGTTCTCTTCTTTCGATCTACCATACCCTTGGCGTCTCTTAGACATTTTCCCGCGGCTGACAAGTTACAAGTTTTTCCGCCCTTGGCGTCGTTTGGACATTTTTCCCGCGCTTTTCATAGGTTACAAGTTTTCACGCGCATGTGGCTATTTAGGCATTTTACCCGCGCTTGCCATAGTTTACAAGTTTTCCCGCGCTATACTTAAACGCACCTCACACTTTGTTAAAGGTTTCGTACATTTTGATGTTGTTTCAGTGGAGCGTTTTCTCCTGTGGCCACTGTATTTGCTGTCAGTGTGTCTGGGTGCTCTTACGGCAGGCTGGAGTTGGTCCCCGCCACAGGAACGTACACGTAAAGTGCCCTTTGTGCCGCATGCCTACTGTTGCACAAGAAATCTCCTACGTCAGCACTGTAAGGACACAGACAGAGGAAGCGGAGGAGAACGTCACAGTCAAGGTAATTGCTATAGATTGTTTGGTGCTGGATCATTAGTTGAAAGTTTTCCCGCGCTTGGCACTGATTCCACATTTTCCCGCGCTTGAATTCTTTCCCGTGCTTCTCGTGCGTTTGATATAGGTCAGGTTTTCCCGCGCTTGGAGCCGGTTGCAAGTTTTCCTGCTTAATTCCGGTTGCAAGTTTTTCCGCTTTTCAGTTGCATGTTCTCAAGCGCATGGCACTGATTACATCTTTTCATGCATTCATTCGTCAGGGTGATTCGTTTACATTTTGAATTAGAAAATTGGCTACATCGGCTAATTGCATTTGTTGTAATTGGCCGAATAGAGCAGTTTTCAATTGACTGTGAAAAGTAATTACACAATTGCTTTGGTTTTGCATTGCTAGGCTTTGTGATTGGCTAAAAAATCTCGCGCCACTTTCTCGACCAATAAGAAGTAAAACCAAAACCAATCGTGACATGCTCGCACGCGTTTTCCCGCGCTTGGCGCTGCCGACATGTAATTGCTTCGAGCTCTGATTGGTTCATTGGATTGTTTACGACTGCTGTGGTTGGTCAGAGTAATTACTTTGGTTTGGATTTACCACACGTAATTGAAAACTGCTCTATTTGTTAACTTCAGTTTTAGTTTTCGCGGCAGTCATTATAAACCCAATTTAGTGCGCCTGCGCGCTGAAGCAAAGGAAATAGGAGACGTGTGCGCGTAGGCTGACTTTAGTTTACTGATATAAATTTGTCGTTCTTAAACTTTTCTCTTTGATTTTTTTTTTCTCCAGGGTAGCCACTCCACAAAAGTTGAAGCTGTCGTCCGTACCTTGTTAACTATCAAGTCAGCGGACAGCGGAGCAAAATGTCTCGTCTTCTCCACGGTTAGCGCATAAAATTCCATTCTTTAGACTGAGGTCGATCATGATTTTAAACGGCGTGGATGAAATCGTTCAAAACACATTTATGAATTTAGCACAGCAAGAGTATGCGGTTAGCTCGGTAAAATGAGTTGAGCTCGGCAGTGTAGTAAGCGCGGCTGTTAAATAGCCGTGGCAAACTTAAACGTATTGATCTCAAGCGGTATGCTATTCCTAGCACGTCGTTTAAAACAAACCCTAATAGACCCTATTCATAAATGGCGGCCAATTTATTATTCTTTTATATTCTTGCTAATCAGCCCAACTAGCCTCGTTAGCATGTGCAAAATTGAAAATAATTTTTGCTCTAAAATGAGGCTAGTTGGGCTGATAAGCATGAATATAAAAGAATAAATTAATCGGCCGCCATTTATGAATACAGTCTATGTGCTGGATTTTTTTTTTGACTGCATACGTTGTATTTCCCTGCAGTGGCAGGATGTGTTGGCTGTGATAGCAAAGGCTTTGGATGAAAACGCAATCAAGTATAGGCACATCACCGGAAGCCGACATTTTCAAGTGAGTCTGTAACTATATAATAATATATGTTCTTGTTTGTTACTAGGGAACTTTAGCAGCCACGACGGCAACGCGAAAGAAAACGTCATCGAAAAAAGAATTTGCGCTCATTTAAACTACTTTGAAATTGTTCCAGATTGTTTAATTTGCCTAATGTTACTGGAATTGTCCAAGAGCTGAATTGGTTGGGACGGCTTTCAATTTCAAATAAAGGAAGGAAAATTAACCGTCGTGTGTTAACGTTCTCTAAAAAACCTGTATGACAAAAGTACTTTGTTTCAATTTGAGGAATTTTTGACCCTAAAACGTCAAAATTTCCATGACATAGCTCCTTTTTTAACATGTGCTTCTTCATGTCAGACGAATCTGCAGTCGTTCAAGCAGGATGCTCTGGTGGGTGTACTTCTACTGCCGCTCCAGACAGGCTCTAATGGCTTGAATATCATTGAGGCAACACACGTATTGTTAGTGGAACCCGCTCTGAACCCCGCCCATGAACTGCAGGCTGTGGGTCGCGTTCATCGGATTGGTCAAACCAAGTAGGTCTTTGTTTTATGTTCGTGCGGTTGGCAGTTGAGTGTCGAAAGCAAACTGAAATTGCTTTGTTTCTGCTTTAGAGCCGTTGTCAATTGAGTGTCGAAAGTAATTTTGCGATTGCTTTGGTTTTGCATTGCTACGCTTTGTGATTGGCTAAAAAATCCCGCGCCACCTTCTCAACCAATCAGAGGTAAAACCAACCAATCGTGACTTGCTCGCACGCGTTTTCCCGCGCTTGGCGCCGGCTACTTGTATTTGCTTTGAGATCTGATTGGTTCATTGGATTGTCTGGGTCTGTTTTGATTGGTCAGAGTGATTCCTGACTTCGGTTTTGGTTGTACGATACTCAAATGAAAACCGCTTTATGATTTGCGTATAAAATACTCGCGCCATTTACTCAGCCAATCAGATGCCAAGCCAAAACCAATTGTGACTTTTTTTTACGTTTTCCCGCGCTTGGCACCGATGTGCCAAACATGTGATAGGTAGAGGTAAATAAGTTTTAAATTAACTTAATTATATAAGGTTAGATTTTAGGTTTACGATAATTAGTTATATTTAGATAAATAATTTTTACTTCGATAGTTTGTGCTTGTAAGGTTGTTTTTTAAACGTTTTATCATTATTGTATGTTGAGTAGTCCACGGCTCACTGGAAGAGCATTTTTTAATGAAAGTGATCCCGTGTTTTTTAATTAAATAAAGATGATGATGATGATGAATGTGCGCGGCGGTTGTTGTGAGTGAGTGCTAAAGCATCATTTTGACGAATTTATAGACTTTCTTGTTTGCAGATTAAAACTTTATTATTAAACTTTTCGCAGGCCCACTCATGTGTTCCGTTTTATCATACGAGGAACTGTTGAGTCGCGGATGAACTCCCTACTTCAGTCTAAGCCAAGTGGTTCAGTGAGGTACGTGTCTTCTACTCTTTAAGTTTAAAACTGGAAAAGGTAGATAATAAACTTCGTATAATCGCTACAGGAAAGTACTGTTCAAAAGCTTTTATTTGAGTGGTCACACTTAAGGATTTCATGCATTGACTCAAAAGTTAGCACCAATTTACTTGAATCAAGTTATGTTTCTGGACCCGGTTGTTCGAAAGTCGGTTAACGCTTACCCAGGATTAAAACTTAACCGTGGATTTAATTTCTCTTGTTAGAAGTGTTTTCAAAAGCTAATTATAAGTTCCATGCGCTTTAAACAACCGGCCCTGGAGGTTAAAACCTAAATTGTACTTTTGATTAGCTGTATTCGTGAATAAGAATAAACGCTATTAAACTTGTTAATTAAAACGGAAATGTTACGTTTGTGGAATACCTTGGGTACCAGAGGTTTTTATCGCCGCTTTTTTCAATTAGTGTGTTATATTTACGGATTCCTTTCTCTATGACTTGAAAGTACAGGGAAAAATACTTCTACTGTCCTGAATATTCGTGAAAAGAAAACTTGCCCATAATCACTTATTTTGTCATTCTGTGTGGCTGTAATGCGTGACATTGTTTAATTCCTTAGACCGGGAGCACGTGACAGTGAGAACTCCAGTCTGACGCTAGGTGACCTCGCCTCCCTCTTCACCCAAGAGGATGAGCAGGACGAGGAGCAGTGCATGATGGATCATTTCGCGGCCAAGACGAATGTGGACCATCTGCCGTCCAGCAGTGAAAGCAGCTCAACATATTTCCAGAACTAGACTCGAGGCGGTATGCACATCTCGGAACGCCTCACAGAACTAGCTGAGAAACTATAGAGCAAACAACAGACCCTAGCCCTGAAAACAATACACGTGCGCGATAACCAGGTCCAATAAAATTAGGGGTTCTGAAGAGGTGCATGGCTACTGCTCGAGTTAGCTTTTAATTCCGTTAGCTACGCAAGCTAGCGATCCCGTGTAGCAGGTGATTTATAATCATTTTAATGACTTTTAAGATAAATATTACCTACCGCACGAGGATGAAAATAACTAAACTAGCCTAAAATTGATTAAGTTTATTCGATTATTTAATAATTATTTAAGAATAAAAAAGGTTTTGTTGTAATCAAGTGAACTATGTATTTAATCTTGTACCCAGATCTCACTCGTGCTTCTACTCTACTGACCGTGGGAGATCTGGGTACGAGATTACTGTGTATTTTTATTTTGCCGAAAACTTGGTTTCATCAACTGAACTGATAATTCGACCTGACGACGAGCTGGCGCTAGAAACGTCAACTTTTGAATCTATTTACTTGTCCATTTTACCTAATCAACTCGGTTTATAAAACTAAATTTTTATGTTTCACTCCCCCACCGACACAGCGCCAGAGTTTCTTTAGAAAATAAACCCTTTATGTATTTCCTGGCTGTGTTACCCAGAAGTCCCCGTCTGATACAAGGTTGTGCCTGAATAATACCGTCCAGAAGGACGTCGGACACCTTATTGAGACTTATATAACGTAATGTCGACACTTATAATTTTATTTTCAATAAATTTTTAAGTGTAAAAAAGAAAATCTTAAATCCCTACTCAAGATTGAACCTGTGACCTCAGCTAGGCTTAGGCTTACATAGCCTACCGTACCACTGTACCACCTAGCTTCTCGGGTTGCTTAGTTCTAAATTTAACTATATAAACTGCTACCCCTAACCTCAACTGAAAGCTAACCAGTTACTCCGTTATATAAGTCTCAATAAGGTGTCCGACGTCTTTCTGGACGATATGATTTGGGCTTGACCCTGATACAAGTAGACTCGATTTCCAGCCGTTTTGTGTGCCCGCGTTCCTTTGCGCACAGAATGAAAAAAAAAAAACTGGACTTCATCATGTTTCCATCCCCTTCTCTCCCAGGTTAACCTCTTCCGAAGTTAACAGGTACGGTGGATAAAACGTCTGACAATTTTCTTTCAGTGGCAGAGAGCAAGTAGAAATAAGCAGCTTGCATCTCTGTACCACTCGCTTACCTACCAATATGCACATGGGTGCTGGTGTCATTCAAATAACGGCTTACTTGCTAAACTGTTGGTTGCATATTTTGTTGGAGACGTTTTCAAACAGAATGAATAGAATAGCCTTGTGCCTGCTACTGCGGTTTAAAGAAAAGTCTGTGTAACTGACCCTTAAAAACACCAATGGTCACCGATTAAAGCGGGTTTTCGTTGCCCTCATTTACATTGCCCTCGTTTGCATTGCCTTCATTTGCATTACAATAAAAGTCAAAGTGGTTGCGGGGCTACTTCGGGAAATTTTGTAGTTTCTGCCCGAAATTGCCTCGCAACCACGTTGACTTTTATTGTAATGCAAATGAGAAAGGTTAACCGCGAAGAGGCAATTGAATGTACAGAGCAACCAAAATCATTCACGTGATCAAATCTGGTCAATCACAGACGAGATGCAAATGCATGCAATGGGCGCCAAGCGCGGGAAAATGTGATCAGAAATTATAAATCTCACTTGGTTTTGGTTTCACTTTAAAGGCCCACCTTCACCCAAAATGCTGTGCGCGCCGTGATCACTTTCTGTGCTGAATTTCGTGCAACACGAAATTCACGCTTGAATGCGTGCAACCAATCAGATCACGCGTATGAACAATGGAGCATTTCAAAACAAAAACAAACGACCGCAACGTCTTAGGTGAATGTGGGCCTTTAAGTTGGTTTAAAATGTCACGCGAGCTTTTGTGAACAAGTATTGCGAGTAGAAAAGCAAAAACCAGAGCAAACGCAAATAACTTTCGATACTTAATTAAAAACCACTCAAGACAAGGAACGTTTCGTGGCGAAAAGATGGCGTCTGAACACCCTGCGAGGAGATCCTTTATTTAGGGATGTACCATTCTATTTTTGAGGGCGGGGGGGGGGGGGGGGGGGGGGGGGGAGGGGGAGGGAGGGTTGAGCAATTAATAAAAAGAATTCCTGCACAGCATGCACGCAAAAGTAGAGAAAAAAATTATGCACAACTTAACGAGCCAAAGGAAAAAAACGTATGGAATAGTCCCGAAAAAAAATCTTGCGCAGCTTCAAGAGGGAAAAAAAGTTCATGCTCAGAAAAATTGTCCAGTCTCCCTTAAAACGTATTATGGTCCAACCCTTATCTCGATACGAGAGAAGAAATGCTACAGAAATCGTGCCAAATATCTATTAATTATGCGCCGGTGTTGCTTGGATATAATTTCAAACGAGGCCGAATCGAGAGGTAGCCATTTTGCTTCCACACAGTGGGCTCAAAAAAATAATGCTTGTCATGTTGAAAAGCGATTTGGCGACAAAAACCGGCCTTACTAGTCCAAATGTTGGGGCTGCGGCGACTTTAAAAACTCGACATGATTTCGGCAGAGCCTACAAGGGAGGTAAAGAGGCTCTGCTAGCAGAGTGTAGTCTGAGGAACTCTTGCAAAATATCATACAGATGTCGTTGCACTAACCAGTTCTTAGAAGCAGTTCTGACATTTGAAATGAAATAACCAATCAGAGACAATTTCCTGATCAGGATATGTTATGACATCAGTATGACATATTTGCACTGGTTTCCTTGGGGTTTTTTCGAGGAAAGAACTTGACAGACAAACACGACATCGGCAATAGCCTTTGTTGCAGTGAAGAGCTTTTGGAAAACAGAGAGAATTTATCGAAATGTTTGATTCGCTTTTTTTTGGCTGAACATGGTGTTTGAATAATTCTCCATGCATCCCACAGCTTCAGTCTTCACTGCGACATAAGCTATAGGCAGTAAAAACTATACTTTTATTTTTTTCATTTCCAATGCTTCTGAGCTGAGAATATCATTACATTTTAAAAAACGGTCAGTTAAATTGACATGTCTGACTAGAATCACACATTTCGCACTTCGCACTCTGATTAAACACACCAAATTTAAACGCCCTTCTCAGGGGCGCACAATAAAATATATGTACGTATGTATGCACATTAGCCTATGCAGGGCATGGACGGCAACCCCCTGAGTTATCTATGAGGTTTCCCCCAATAAGGACAGCCGCATACCCGTATAAGCATGTATCGTGTACCGTATGCCGTGTACCGTATACCATGTACCGTATACCATGTACCGTGTACCGTGTATTATATACCTTGTACCGTGCACCGTGTCCCGAGAGTCACGCATCGCAAGATTCGCGCATCACGCATCACGCGTTACGCATCACGCAGCATGCACAACGCATCACGCACAATGCAGCACGCATCACGTATCATGCATTTGTCTATGCAGGGTAGGGTCGACAAGCACCCTGAACTATCAACGAGGTTCCCCCCAATAAGGACAGCCGCATACCCTTGAAATTGTGTCAAGCTTGTTTGAAGTGGGGGTGATGAACATGTTCAGCTCAAGTCTCTGTAGGTAGTTAAACATCAAGACTTTTGGATGGACTTTTGACTTCTCTACACTGCGGTTCTTTACTCGACTCTTCTACGATCTACTCTACTCTTCTATACTGCTTCTCTGCTTAAATTCCAAGCCGGGAAGAAAACAGCCGATCAAAGCCTGGAAAGGCGTTGCATATTCTTCGGTATTCTACGGGTTGTATTTATCTGTAGTTTCTATCCGTCGTTAATTGAAGTAGTTGCCTGAACAAGACATTTAAATGGGGAAAAATCGAAACTTCTTCGTATTCTTCTTCGGAAGTTTTTCCGCGACATTACTTTTTTCTACTCCACTCGATTTGAGTCTCAGTCACATACTTTTAAAAGCTCGGCAAGCATATTTTTCATGAATCATATAAACGTTGCACATATCCTTGTCCAAAAGGAAATAGAAACATTGTTATGTTCGGCTCATCCACCCAATGCTGCCCATGCTCCAAATTCTCTGAAACTTGCAGTTTAATAGTTGTAAAAGTGTTTTAATATTCCATTGTTCGAAGATTTTAGTGCAGTAATTCTCACCAGAGGCTCTGAAGCCAGCACTAGTCGATGATTCTTCTCAGGTTTTTCAATCTGTAAACGTAGAATTACAAATATAAACTCATGTGCTAGCACTTTTAAAAAAAGCCTTCCTCAAGCATGTTAAGGCATGACCCAGAGCCTAATTTGCATTAAATCCGTCAAGAGTCATTGCTTTAAAAAGATATACATAAACATCCTCAAACTTGGTAATAAAATAAAACTTGATGTCCTTAAATTAGTGTTTACTTTGTGTGTGGAATGTTTGCATCACGTGACCTGTTATAAGTCAAAAGTGAAAATAGGCCGCCGATATGACATATTAGGTATATATTGAAATACCAACGTAATTCTGTGGTTTCCCCATTAAGAATCTGTCCTGAATGGCTGACTGAGATTTACCGTTAAAGAGTAATTTTCAAAGATAGGTCACGTGACCCTTTTATTCTTTTAATAACTACTCAATAAAAGAAGATATTTCTCCATTCAGGACACGGATTGCATCTATGCACCAAGTCAATAAATACCGCATGGTTTTTTGGCTGCCACAATAAACCATCCTTGACCCGTTTCAGATTGCTTTATAAAAAGTTAATGTCTCACATTCGAACGTTTACGAAATTTTGACAATAGTAACTGATAGGCAACCATTATCAGTATAACGCTAACTGAATTCTTTTCATCCTCGAGGGGCTCGCTCGCTCGCTCTTGAAACTTTCGTCGTGCTGAATTTTGCCGAGTTTCGGCGGCTTCGTCCCGCCCCGACTAACTGCCCCTGGGTCTCCGAGGATGAATTCTTTCATTTCGAAATAAACTTTACCTTTATCTATTATACCAAAACCAAATAATGAAATCATAAACAATGCAAGTAACTTACGTTTCCGTTGATTTCTGGATCTATCTGCGCCACTGACAGTGTATGAGTAGCCGCCAAAATTGGAATTACTCTTTCAGGATTTTCTTTATAAATTTCTAGAGCAAAACGTATGGTAACCTCGGTCAATATGGCGTCAACAAAAATGAAAGGTCAGAAACAAAGAACAAGGAGGTCATTACATCTAAAATGTAGAAACAATCTACAAATAACATTAAAATGAATCTGATAATAATGCTAAAAAAATTGCTGAGAATTACAGAAGATATATAATTAAAACAAAGAACACGACAACTCAGTATAAATTTCTAACAAATCAAAATTGAGTTTTCCTCTAGACCGCGCGCTGAGAGCCGAATCAAACATACGAAAAAACGTGCAGATAAACTGAAAAGGTCATTAAAAATGTTAAAAACTACGAGTAAGCTTCTTTGCTTTATAGCCGACACTTTCCCGGGCTGGTTTATCGTGTTTTCATGATTATGACCAGGAGCTTGCTTTAAAGGGACACTGTCCGCCGAAATAGCAAAATTTCGTAAACTTATTTCAACGTTATATCGCCAAATCCCACCAAATATACAACTTAGTTGGATAAAAGATTCTATACTGGCCCCGGTTGTTCAAAAGGCGGATAGCGTTATCCACCGGATTTATCAGTGGATAACACAATTGGTTTTGCTAATGCTTATACACTGGACAGTGATTTATCCGGTGGATAGCGCTATCCACCTTTTGAACAACCGGGGCCAGCAAAACAAAAGCAGAAGTTTGGAGTTAAAGTGCAGGATTGCAAGGATTAAAGTGGATTGCAGTTCATGAAATTTGATTTATTGACAGGCGGTCAAGAAATCAAACTTGCCATTCTTGTGAAATTTTTTGAGTTTTCTAGCCGTTATTTTGTCTGTTTAGTTCATATTTCTTTGCTTCTTCCACTTTTGGCGATGGTTTCTTCCAATTTCAAGATAATAATGTAAACTTAAAGCAAGCTTCCGGCTGCATGGCCGCAAGCGCTTTTGATCATTTTAATGTTAAAAGGCGCTATATTAAGTGAATAAATTATTATTATTATTTATTATTATTATTATTATCATGGCCATTATCATAAAAACACGATATTTCAGCGGGGACAGGGGCCCTTTAAGCTTGCTTTACTATCTTGAAATAGGAAGACAAAATCACTAAAAGTGATGAAAGCAAAGCCTAAGACAAAATAATGGATGAAAAGGTAAAAAATTCCACAAGATGACAATTTCTATTTCTTGACAGGCGATCAAGAAATCAAATTTGATGAACTGTAATCCACTTCCAACCTTGCAATCCTGTACTTAATCTCCAAACTTAATTGCTTCTGTTTTGTTTTATAGATTTTTTTTTTAAATTAAGTTGTATATTTGGTAACTGGTGTTACACTTGAACTTCACTGCTCTTAGCCAATCAGAATTGAGTAATTTTTTTTCATGATTAAAAACATGAAAATCATAAACTGTAAGGCAAATTTTCATTTCGGCGGGACAAGTGTCCCTTTAAGAGCTATCAAGTGTCAATAAATAAACTTTTAATAGCCGCTTAAAATATTCCTTGTGTAATTTTGAGCCAGTACACACATCTTTCTTGAAATGAAAAACCAGGCTTAAAACTTGCGTCGACATGCGCACATGCTTTCTTGTTTTTAAAATAAAAATTGTCTCGAAAAAGCACCAAGCTTAATTTGCATATTGTGCATGATTTTGGACACACACGTGCGGCACGTGCCGCGATATGCAAATTTGTATCAGTTTTAAAAACTTTAATAACTTGTAACATATTGCATGTTCAAATACTTGTATTTTATATTTTGGAAGTTTCTCAGCTCTTTCAGAACTTAAGGCATGGAAATTGTTAACATTGTAACAAACGAGAGTTTTTTCTTCTGGGCTCATAACTCGTAACAAATTCTTATTTCCCCTAAACAGGAAGTTTTCACCTGACGTTACGTAACTTGGTGTACAAAGCAAAAGATTTCTCATTAGCTTATATTACTTTCTTTTGTTCCGTCAAACACCACCACCATCAACCCTGAACCTCAATGGGATTTCTTTTGTTTTATTCCCCTAAGCCTCTGAGCCAAGTATGAATTTTAACATATCGAAAGTGGTTTATTTACTAGCTGCCTCAGTCCTTTCCGAAAATTCTAGTTGACTTTATTTTTGTACCTAAAACGACATTTTTTATCCCTCCAAAAGTTAAGAAAGTTCGAGGAGACATTGTAGTAAAGGAGACTGTAGTTTTTAGTCAAATACGAGTACAAGGCGACTTTTAAAAGGCCTTCCGAAGAAATATTCCAATGAAATTATTCGATGGGTGCTCCAATTTGAGCAGCCAAAAAATGATAAGCTTATACTTCATTGAAAAGAAAAAAACTAGCATTTACTAACCGTGAAGTGCAGAGTCTCCCTGGTCCGTTTATATTGCAAAGTCTGCAAACAAATTGTTTTTCTTTGTTTAGTCTTGTACATGCATATGCATGTAACTAGTAAAACCCTGTCATCTTTAGCCATGATGAGCGGTTAAAAACTGTTACTGAACGACATAGTACGTTCAAAATTGACCCTACAAACAGTTGCAATTGAAGAAAAAGCCGCATCAATTAACAAAAACTTACATTCATTGTAGCTTATTCCAACAAAATGTAACAAAAATTTGTTGTTATCGCTTTCTCGCGAGTTGTACGAAGTTGCATGTGTTGTCTCTTTAAACGCCGAACCTGCGAATCTGCAACAAATTTCGTGCGCTTTTTGGCGGCTGCCACCTGAATTTGTTCGGTGATGTCATCAACAATCTACCGACGCTCCCTCCCCACCCTTGGACAAAAGTCGCTATATAACCAAATGCTAGCTGCTGCTGTTAAAACGAAGAAAACAATACATATTTTTTCTTTAAAGCTCAAAAATCAGGAACACAAAGACAAGGAAAGTCTCAAAATACGCTGACGAGCCTCAATAAGTACGAAACAGCTGTCCGCATCTGCTTTCTAGGTTTAAGCGCTAATCATGTCAAGTTTGGCTAACCGCGGTATGCTGTGATGTAAGAGTGTGCAGTGTCTCAAATAAATATTCAAAAAAATATGCAAAGAATACAATAAGAAGATCTATATTATCCCTAGCTGTATTGTCACCTTGCTTCCCCACCCCCTCCTCCTCCCCCCTCCCCCCCCCCCCCCTCCCCCTCGCGCGCGCCGGATCTACAGCTGACAGAAGTCTATCTATCTATTAAGATATTAAGCAACCCTCAGCCCCATTACGGCCTTTTGGCTTGCATAGAAAGGTTGAAATGGGTAAATACTTTAGCATATAGGAGTTGTAACGTCTAGAGCTGCCTGATGGAGAAAATAAACTTCTTGATGCACGCGCTAAGCTCCTGGTGCGCATAAAGATCGAGAAGGCGAGAGTTTCGAGCGACCTCTGACCATCTGAAAATCAGGCTACTTCCCGCCTGAGTATCGAAGACACTGCTTTCTTGCATTGTTGGTATATATCTACCGGGGAAGGGATTTGAAATTTGAAACCTCGAGTTTTCAAGCGCGAAATTAATGGCAAAGTTCAGGAGTTTTACATAGAATAGGTAGCGACCACGCGTGCCCGTTACGTGCATTACCCATGATGCCTTGCATTTCTTTCAGACTATCGTGGCTTTTTGCGATAATTTTTGGCGAGGACGAATGTTTGTTCGAATTTCTTGGCTTTTTTGAGCCTAAAACTACTTCTGAATGTTTCATCGTTGCCGTGGAATCATTTAGCAGATCAAGTAGAAGAAGGAAATGTCTTTAACAGGGGCAAACACCACTCCGTTAGGTCGACTTCACCCCATTTTAGCGGCGAAGCAACAGGGCTCTTCAAGTCCAGTCGCGAAACGAGACCGAGACGCCGGTTCATTCGATTCCGGAGGTTAGTTTAAGCTATGAATCAGCTTTTGATTACTCTAAATTCTGTATCATGTGTGCTAGTGTTTAATAGTTTTAGTGTAGATTATAATCTGGCGTTGATCAAGCGGTGGTTAACTTTAAAACAGTACCGTGTGCTAGAAAAACTATGATTTAAATTTAAGCTAATTGTCCTAATTGATCTTAAAAGTCACTAGTAGATTTCGTCGAACCATTGATAATGCCTTTATAAATATTAAAAGTGTATAATTTGAGAGTTTATTATCCGAGTGGATTTAAAGTAAATTAACGTTTTGATGTTTATATTGACACAGAGATATTTTATAGTCACACAAAATGTTGTCATTACTACAACTCGTGATCATAAAATATTTTTGTTAGTTAACCTATTTCCGTTTACTCAAAATGCAAAAAAGAATGCAACATGAAAACAAAAAGAAACGACAGAAAAATAAATAAGTACAAATAAAAAAGGTAAAATAAGAAGGCTTTAACTGTGCTCAACTCACGACCTCGCGACACAAATTACAAGAATACCTTCTAAGTATTTCTTATTGTAACAGATTGTGTTATAGGTGGTTTTCATGTTACATTATCGCTGCCATGCTGGTGGACATAAACAATAGTTCTCTCATTAGCTCCTTTTGTTCGTCCACCAGCATTTGTTCGTTTCACTATTGTTATCTATGTCTCTAGAAATTGATTGCAAACCACCTATAGAGCGATTTTCGTATGACTTTGAAAAACGGTTTCCCCAAGTGCAGTGTTCGCAATTTGTATCATCTGCCAGTAGTTGAAAGGATCAAAACAATCTTCGCTCGTTTTCCAGATAAAAATATCCCTAATATGGAAATGACCTATCAGAATGCGAGAAAAGTCAAAGAGAATAGCTACACTTAAGGACGTTGGCGCGAAAATCTTCTAACATTGATTTTTTTATAAAACTTTTGCTGCAGTTAGGCAATGAGTTACTCGTATCAGAAATGCAAAAAAAATGGGGGGTCACCGACTTCGTTTCGGTGATAAGATATCTGAAAGGTGACCCTAATTTCGAAAAATCGGCCTTCCCAACTCGATATGGCCCCAATGTCTGTTAGTCCAAAAATATTGTTAATGAATCTCTAAAATGCAATTTTCTGTGCCAAATTTTGTATGAGTGGGTCTATTAAGCAAATTCGTTCAACTGGTAACGTTCTTTAGAGGAAATCTAATCTGTAAACGACAGCATTTGCAAACTCTGACAGCCGCAAGTTGCGAGGATTCGATGTCGCGCGGGTAGAAAAATGGAAAAATTTAAACTTCCTACATTGATTTTTTGTTCATTTTTTTACAATCTGTCGAGAATTGTCAAAGAAAATTATCTATCAAAAAAAAATTGGGGGTCACCGACCATCCAAGCGAGTTAAATCTAAGCAAAGTTAACAAAACGGCTACCAGCCCTTCACGTGCTTACATTTCTTCTCTTGCGCGCGCGCTCGTGCATGACGTAGCATGGCGTTGCGACATGAATTGCGTGCGCAGTAAGGATGCGCATATACAATTAGCGCGAACGTCCTTAAGCTCGCAATCCATTCGCTTTGCTTTGTGTATGAACTAAACCAATCAAATTTTCTCCATATAGTTTGTTGTTTTGGGTGTGTTTATGTGTAATCATTTCAAGGTCATAGGAAAATCGCTCTATAACAGCAATTATTCCAACTCATTTCATTTGTCTAACTTAGTTAGGAGAGCATTTCTGATCAGATAAAGAAAGCAAAGTTCGTGTCATAGCTGGTTGAGGTGACCTATTGTGCCAAAGCATTCTGTGTGGTGCATCTGTTACCCTGTTCTGGATTTAAGCATTTGTTTCCCTCTTAAATCACCCAACTTTTTTTATTTTTGTAGAAATAACATTGATTTAACTCATTTATCACTTACATTAACTTAACTTACAATATGTATCATAAACAGTGGAATCTCCATCAAGGGGACATTTTTGGGACCAGGAGAAGCGTGCTCTTAATAGAGGTGTCTCTTTATAATAGAGATGAAAAATACAGAAAATTAATAGGTTTAATACCATTCTATGAGAGCAGACTATTCTTTTAGGTTATTCTGTGATATGGTTTTGTTTTTAATAGCTTCTCACTGATGTAAAATATGATGGCAGTTGCTCTGTAAATCATTTGTAAACATTTTATGTTGAATGTAATGATTTACAGATCCACTGTTATCGACATGATCTGAACAAGCTTACCTACTGCACAATATTATTATATATAGAATTGCAACATAATAATGTGTGTTCCTGAGTTAATTTTTTTTTTTATTAAAATTATACACAACCACTTTATTATCATTTAACAATTAAAATAACTATTTACAATACATTAAAAATTCTAAATACGATAAGATATGTACATTTGAAAATGGTGTTAAAATTGTCATAAAAAATAATAATAATAATCGTAATTTTAAACTTTAAAATTGCAACACTGCGACTGCGACTGCAACACTGTAAATCCTTGGCAACCTAGGTCCTGGATACCCTAAAGTAACTTATGTCTGGTAATGTTAACTTATGAATGCAACAAAACCTCATCTTACTAAGAAAAATCACCAAAAATTACAAAAGAAAATTACAAGAGAAATAAAAAATCAGAGTTAAATAATAATAATAATAATAATAATAATAAATAATTGAAAATAATTAGACAGGGTAATCACTTCAGTTATTTAATTGCTATCAATGTGGGCCCTGTGAACAATAAGTAAATAAATAAATAATAGCGATTGTCAATAGATGAGCTTGGGGGTTGGTGCCTAAAAGACCAGTGGAGCCACAGGTGAAACAAGCCGAGCGAGGTGCATAACTATGGCAACCTTGTTAGTGACAACCACCCGGCACTGTTACACTGAATGATCAGTGGAATTACAAAAGGAATGATAATAGTACTTACCATATATATCTACTGGCTATACTTATCAAGTGCGAGGGAGGGACTGGGAGTAAAAATGAGAGGAGCACAAAGCTGTTGGCGAGCAAACAGATACAAAATGATCTGGCACAAACTGAGGGGCTCCTGCAAGACCAACCAGCAGCCCAGCATCCCCGGAACATTTGGGGCACCGCCAACCAGCAATTGCTTTGAATTAACTTTGCCTAAATTAGATTTAGCCACATGAAAACAAAGACCTTGAATATTATTGACAAATCCTTGAATAGTCCTTAAGAAGTCCTTAAATAAAAATCTCTAAAGTCTGTGTGAATCATGACTGTCATTCACAGTTCTCCCTATACTTTTCAGTAATAGTATCAAAGGCTGAGATGTTATTTTTTTTCCCCTTATTTTCATGGAAGCTTCCGAAAGGAAAAGAAAGAGGAAAAGTCGATGGGGTACTGAGGAAAAGAAAACGTTTATTCCTGGTATGCCTACAACCATGCCTCCGAACCTCTCACCTGAACAGCAACAGGCTTACATAGGTAAGAAACGTGTTCTGTATGGGTAATTATCAAGTCTGTCTGTCACCCTGTCTATAAATAATGAAGGGGTGCGCGGAATAAGGCCCTAAGTGGCTTTTGATGTAACGTCAAATTCTCCCTGTTTTTCACAAGGGAATACAAGGCAAGTTGGAATGAGAATCCAGCAGTTTATCAGAAGTCACTTAGGGCTTTTTTCCAGGCACCCCTTCAATTAGTCTGTTGAGTGTACTTGTCCAGTTTAGTGTAGCTCTGAAAAGAACTGTTGTTGTTGACAATCATAATATTTCGACAAACTGAGACATGTGAATAGTAAACCAACAGTAGATGTTATTAATGTCTGATTGTTGCTGCCATTGTCAGTTTTGCCACAATGTTATTGACTGTTAAGACAGAAGGCAGTGATTAGTTTGTTTTGGTCCATGAATTGTTTGTGTTATGTTTGTCCAATGTGCTACCAATACACAACAGTGCAGCCTCTACAAGTCAGTTATGAAAGGTCTAAGTAGTGATTTGACTGAAAGAAGGAAATATATGACTGTATGGTAACAAGTGTACTGAAGTTCTAACTTTTGAGTCTGTTGACAAAATCCTATGGTGTGACCATTCAAATGAAACCTCTTCAGCAGTACTTTTGCATGGTACCATTTATTCTAACTTTTGAGTCTGTTGACAAAATCCTATGGTGTGACCGTTCAAATGAAACCTCTTCAGCAGTACTTTTTCTTGGTAACACAAGTTTTTCAATATTTTTATAAATTGAAATTTGGGATTTTTCTTGAATTTTGTTCTTGAGAGTCAAAGGGTTGAGAGATGGTCAGTAGTAAGAGGTGCACACACAGGCAGGTTCTATGATTGTATTTACATTAAGGATAATATGGGACATACAATATAGTTGTCTTTGATTTGTTCCTCAGCACAACTAAAAATTGAAGAAATCAGTAGAATGCTGCGGACAGGAGAGTTAGGAATACCAGACAATCCTGATGAAAGGTACATAAACTGCTTCACTCTCTGTCTCACTTCCAATGATATGTAATGATATGTTGTGGGCCAGGGGGGGGGGGGGAGGGGGGGGGGTGCACCTGTTTTTCTTTTATTTATGGCCAAGTAAACACTAGTCCAGGCGATTGCTTTCTGAGGGTCACTTCCCCAGATGGCGAGTGCCCCGAAAATCTAGGCTTCAATCCTGATCTTACGGTGGCCCACAAGTGTCACGGCAAAACTAAAACTCACGGCAGAACAAACCAAACTCACGGCAGAACAAACAAACCTCACGGCAGAACAAACAAAACTCACGGCAGAACGAACAAAACTCACGGCAGAACAAACCAAACTCACGGCAGAACAAACCAAACTCACGGCAGAACGAACAAAACTCACGGCAGAACAAATCAAACTCACGGCAGAACAAACCAAACTCACGGCAGAACAAACCAAACTCATGGCAGAACAAACAAAACTCACGGCAGAACAAAGAAAGTTTTTCCACGGCGGAAGTGAAAAACCACGGCGGAAGTAAAAAGCCACGGCGGAAGTAAAAAGCCACGGTGGAAGTGAAAAATCACCGCTGATCAAAGGGCTTGTGGACTCGGGATTGGCGCTTACTTCGTTTCCCGCTTGTTTTGTCGCTTTATGTGAATATGTTTTGTTCCAAGTGCGGGACTGAACTGCCGGTAATAGCTCATTTTTGCCCCAGTTGTGGAGAAGGTAAGTCTTTTTTGCTATTTCAGGCCGTAACTTTAGATTAAAGGCCATATTGACTGAAAAACTGGCGGTGAATCCCGGATAATTATGGACATACCACATGCACACAAAGCCCACCCTGCTTCCCCTATACTTGGCCAGGGCTTTTGGCCTCCCTGTCATGTTATAAAAGTCTTCAGGAAGGATAAACCCAATAAAATTCGTTAGGTCAGTGCTGGATACGCAGTGGATACGACAGTCGGTCATCGAACATTGCCCGAGCACCAAGTATAGGGGAAGCAGGGTGGGCTTTGTGTGCATGTGGTATGTCCATAATTATCCGGGATTCACCGCTAGTTTTTCAGTCAATATGGCCTTTAATCTAAAGTTACGGCCTGAAATAGCAAAAAAGACTTACCTTCTCCACAACTGGGGCAAAAATGAGCTATTACGGGCAGTTCAGTCCCGCACTTGGAACAAAACATATTCACATAAAGCGACAAAACAAGCGGGAAACGAAGTAAGCGCCAATCCCGAGTCCACAAGTCCTTTGATCAGCGGTGATTTTTCACTTCCACCATGGCTTTTTACTTCCGCCGTGGCTTTTTACTTCCGCCGTGGTTTTTCACTTCCGCCGTGGAAAAACTTTCTTTGTTCTGCCGTGAGTTTTGTTTGTTCTGCCGTGAGTTTGGTTTGTTCTGCCGTGAGTTTGGTTTGTTCTGCCGTGAGTTTTGTTTGTTCTGCCGTGAGTTTTGTTTGTTCTGCCGTGAGTTTGGTTTGTTCTGCCGTGAGGTTGGTTTGTTCTGCCGTGAGTTTGGTTTGTTCTGCCGTGAGTTTGGTTTGTTCTGCCGTGAGTTTTAGTCTTGCCGTGACACTTGTGGGCCACCGTATGATCTAGTAAATCAAACTACTGTACAAATGACTGTGTAGCGCATATAATGAACAACTACTACAATTAATGTTTGATGAATATTATATGAGGTTAATGCACTTACTGTTCAATCAAAGCTCCAAATGCTTTGTGGCTTCTGCTTCTTCATAAGTGGAAAAATGTGATTCATTTTGTAAGGCGACAAGTTAATTGAATTGAATTTAACACAAAAAGTTGGCATTGTAACACTTTTATACCTAGAGTCAATTTTGTAGTTCTAACTTTTGAGTTTGCCAAACGAAATTCTACAGTGTTACCATTCAAATGAAACCTCTTTGGCAGTACTTTTGCATGGTACCATTTGTTTTTAAATATTTTACAAATTAAATAAAATTTGGGTTTTAATTTCTGCAAATTAGATCTCCTTCTCCAGAACCAATATACAATTCAGAAGGCAAAAGACTGAACACTCGCGAGTTCCGAATCAGAAAGAAGCTGGAGGAAGAGCGACATGTGCTGATACAAGAGGCTATGTGTTTAAATGAAGATTACAAACCTCCTTCAGATTACAAGTAAGTTCAGCAGGGACTGTATTTTTTGTGATGGATATCTCAGTGAATATCTGGATATTGAGATGGATACAGTATCTCAATGATCTCATATTTCCTGTAGGCATTTTGCTCTTTTACACTACTGATCCTGTCTACTTTGTTGCAGGCCGCCGATCATCAAAATCCAGGATAAAGTGATGATTCCTCAGGATAATCATCCTGAAGTGAACTTCATTGGCTTGCTGATTGGACCACGGTACGGTTTTAATGATTTCCTTTACTGATTTTCTTTGTTTGTTTGAACTGCAGCAAAAGAAATCAATCAAGCATTGGTTCCTCTTTTATGTTGGTTGCTTGAGTTTTAAAGAAAAGTAATAGGCTTTTAGTTTTAAAGTTTGATAAATTATAATTATTTCTTAAATTTATCTTACAGAGGCAATACATTAAAGAAAATGGAAAAAGAGGTACAGTATGATAATTTCACTTGATTGGTTTTTGGTTAGATTATGAGTAATGCATTTACAGTCAACTCTTTCTAAGACGGACACCGTCGGAACCGGCCCCAACTGTCCGTCTTAGAGAGGTGTCTGGCTTATAGAGAGTCGAGGTAACATGACACCAGTAATTCTGAGACAATAAAGCTGAATCTATGCACAATGAATACATGTTTGTTTTAAGTCTGTTTAAAGTCATTAACTTAAGCAAAACCTAAAAAAACTGGAACAAAAATAACATTAGAAAAGTGGACTTGTTTATTCATATTCAGCACTTACATTTCCGTTTTGAAGTATTTTTGACTAAAACAAAGCACTTCTCAAGTGTACGTTGATGGTTTCAAAGTGTCCGTCGTCTGTCTTAGAGAGGTGTCCGTCTTATAGAGAGTTTAGTGACAGTAAAATGACTGAAAAACGGCAGGGACCAACACCAGATGTCCGTCTCATAGAGGTGTCTGTTAAGAGAGAGTTGACTGTATACGAAAAAGTGTCACCCTCAAACACATGCTGCACATAACTGCAAAAATAATGCACTGCACCCCCAACAATAATGCGGCGTTTTTTGAGCCGCTTTCGAGACCACTCATGAATAGTGTTATTCTGATTAAAATTACCGTACTACAGGTCTTAAATACAATGTACATGTACATGTACATTGTAAAAGCTGTGGCTATTTTTCATTTATTTGCTGTCAATGTTGATGCAGATTAAGTGTCTTTAATGCAGAGTGAAATTAGCCTTATTAGTATTAATTTTCGGACCAGAGAGAGTTTATTCTATGTGACTGCGTAATGCAGTTAATTGAGACTGTGTTCATTGACATAATGTGACTTGTGCGATGCAGTTGTTGTGTCACATAACCCACAATCGACCATTGCTCACTACTTGAGTTCTCAGTAGCTCATAGGTTAGAGCATTCGACTAGTGTATGGAAGGTTGTGAATTTAATTTTTTCTGAGTTTTCTCTCCACACATATAATTCCATTTTCATAATTTAAATTGAGTTAGTTAAATAATATGTATGGGATTTAAAGTTGCTTTTTCAATGGGCTGCCTTTGTAAATACCTGACCTCTATACAGGTGTTACACTTCTATTTTATTATTTGTTACTTAAAAAAGAAATGTTATTTATTATGAACTCTTTGTTTCTACTTTCAGAGTTCTGCTAAAATTATGATCAGAGGGAAAGGATCCATAAAAGAAGGAAAGATACACAATGTATGGCTCATGTTTTTGGTTTTATTGCCACTTACTTCTCTATTCAATATCACACAAACTCTGAAGTTGAAAACTCAACCGATAGTTTTGTTTCTTACTTCCACAAATATCATAGCGGACGTAAAATGTATGCATTTGTATAGCGCAAATTCTATATACATATATTCAAATGCGCTTCACAATCAATCAGACCCACCCCACCCATGAGCAAGTATGACACTGAGGGTGGTCACAGCCAGGGTTCGTTGCGTCCTCAGTGGTTCTTTTACGTCCCCATGGGAGACAGGACCGCCATTTCTATGTGGTCATCCGAGCCATGTGAAGGTCTAACCATTTGCCGATGTCATAGCAAAGGCAGCACCTTCATCCTCAGTTATTTTAAGACCTTGAATGTTGGTCCGGCCGGGGTTCGAACCCGAGACCTCCTGCTCTGCAGATGGGTGCTCGATCAACTGAGCTACCCAGGAGGCGGTCAGGAAAGGATGTCTCAGGAAAGGATGCTTTACGCAAAATGGTCACATGGTCATGTTTGTGGGTTGTGATTGGTGGATTGCAATCCATTTTGTCAGTTTCTGTTTTCAGGGGTTCAATGTTTGTTGATAATTAACTATTATAGCGCGAAAGCGCGCATGATATCGTCTAATTCTTAGCTGACAAGGCCATAGGCCGAGTCGGCTAATATTAGGCGATATCACGCAAGCTTGAGTGCTATAATAGTTTTATAATTCAACACATTGATAACAAAGCACAGTTTAAAGAAAAAATATCGAGGCCGGTCCGTCATTTTTGCATTCTCTTGTCAAAATGCGAAATTTGCCGTCATTGTTGGATATACGTCATGTAGATATAGCGTATATCAATAACTTTTTTACCATATTTGGGCAGTGTATCAATGTGTTGAATTATAAAAAAGAATATGTGCTTTCACTTGGCTTGTTAATGCTTGAATGTAACTAAAAGTGAAACACGTGAATTTCCTTTTTTGTGAATGAGTTTAATGTTTTAAATAATTTATTATTGTGTTGTTAACAGGGAAGAAAAGATGGACAACCTAACCCAGGTGAAGATGAGGCACTTCATGCGCTTGTTACTGGGCCAACAACTGAGTCAGTTCAGAAGGCTGTAGCCATGGTAGGTGTTTATTTTAGTTTATTGCTGTTTTTTTTCCCCACCAATTATGGTTGTTTTAAGGCCGGCACACACTAGGGGATATGTTGTGGGGACATGAAGCGGGGACAAATCCCTTCATGTGCACAGCATACTGGCGCATGTTGCAGGGACAGTACGCAAGCTGGTGCACAAAAAGCGGATTGAGGTATAAAAATCACAGAAATCACTAAGGGCGTCTGGGAACAAGTATACGAGCAAAGAAAGATGGCGGACTGCATGGTTAGGAAAAAGAAGCTTCTACTACTGTCAATGATATTACTAGATGAAGAAATGTGTAATTATGTTGACCGAAAACGATGGATATGTTGTGGTTTAAATTTTTCTTTGGTTTAAAAATTTTCAAACCAGTTTGATTTTGATTTTCCTTTGTCTCAGATTCATTATCATAATGTGACACAAAAGAAAACAAAAATCGAACTGGTTTAAAAAAATTTAAACCAAAGAAAAATTTGAACCACAACAGATATGCAAGTGGCTGAAAAGAAGAGAAGAAAAAGGAGCCTACTACACCTATTTTGCAGCGGGGACAGTTTGCAAGAGCAGTGCACACGATGCAACATCAAAATGGGGGTCATTTTGTCCCCGCTTCATGACGCACAAATTCAAACCAGCTGAATTTCGTGCAACATGTTGCGGGGACAAAATTGTGTCCCAGCAACAGAACTTTTTTGCAAAAACAGGGATGTCACACGAGGAAAACTGTCGCTGCAACATGTCCCCGCAACATGTTCCCTAGTGTGTGCCGGCCTTTAAACTCTAACGGCATTGTTTATTGTCATCATTAGTTCTAAATCTGTTTCTGAAATGTCCCTTCTTTCTGATAGATACGTGATATATTGCGACAAGGCATTGAAGCCCCGGAAGGACAGAATGATCTGAAAAGGATGCAACTAAGAGAATTAGCTGCTTTAAATGGAACTCTACGAGATGATGAGATTCTCAGGTGAACATCAACCTAAGTGGATGATACACAGTTCAAACATCGTTCAACATTTGTTGCTCAACAAATGTTGAACGATGTTGCAAGTTGTTGAATGAGTAGAAAACACATTCAACATTTTAAAACAATCGGGTTGCAAATTGTTGAGTGGAAAAGACTGTATCTCTGTTTTCTGTTGCATTTGTGTAATGGCATGGCATAAAAAAATCATAGAAGTGTGATATGTGAAATGAGGAAACAAGGTAAAAGCAAAGTAGAATGGTGTTTTTGCAGTGTGTTTTAGTTTTTGTTCACTTAACCCTTTCACTCCCAAGAGTGCCAAAGATTAAAATTCAACTAAAATCCCAAATTTCATTTTTGAAAAAATATTGAAAAACAAATAGTACCATGTGAAAGTACTGCTGAAGAGGTTTCATTTGAATGAATGGGGTTAGTTTCTAGAGAAACTGTGGTGCTGCGTCGGTGGGGGGATGAAACACGAGAATTTAGTTTTATCGACTGAGTCGATAAGGTAAATTGACCACCGTAAAAAGATTCAAATAGCTGACGTTTCGAGCGCTAGCCCTTCGTCGGAGCGAATCAAGGAATTGTGGGTAGTGTGTGGTTTTATATAGTAAGCGGTGGAGCTACGCTATTGGTGGAAATTTGGTGACGTGAAAAACAAATGTAGATTAGTTGAATGAAAAGCGTTCGTTGATTCCGTGGGGTTTGAGAGTGCCGATTTGAAAATATAAAGATCTCACTTCTACCAACCAAAAAATTGTCAAAGAAACTATCCAAGACCTCATTACTAAACAACAATTACCAGTTACCGCCAACAATCTCATCATCACTACTCCTAGAACCTCACGCGTTTATTTCAAACCTAAAATTCATAAACCAAACAATCCGGGCCGACCCATTGTTTCCGCTTGTAGCTGTCCTACCGAACTAATTTCTAGCTATTTAGACAAAATCATGGCCCCCATTGTCAAATCACTACCCTCGTACATTAAGGACACCAATCACGCACTCGAAATTTTCCGGGATTTCAGTTTTGCCAGCGAAAACAAATTAATTTTCACTATGGACATTACCTCTTTATATACCGTCATCCCCAATGACGAAGGACTTCAAGCACTAAAATATTTTTTCGACCAGCGCTCCATTCAAAACCCAAGCTCAGAAACACTGCTCCGCTTAGCCGAATTAGTTTTGACACTTAACTGTTTTTCATTTTCCCAAAACTACTACAAACAAGTAAATGGAGTCGCCATGGGCACCAAAATGGGACCAAGCTACGCTAACCTTTTTGTAGGCCACATCGAAGACAAATTTTTTAATCAGTACCACGGAACCAAACCCGAACTCTACGGCCGCTACATCAATGATTGCATTGGCGCTACCTCTTCCAGTAAAGAGGAACTTAATCAATTCATAACTTCTGTCAATACTTTTCATCCAGCTCTAAAATATACCTGGGAAATTTCCGAAACCTCAGTCGCTTTTCTTGACATTAATATTTCAATCAACGGTAACAGTTTATCCACAAGTGTGCACTACAAACCTACAGATTCCCACAGTTATCTGTTACATTCATCTTCACATCCATCGCACGTTAAAAACGCCATTCCGTATTCTCAATTTCTCAGACTTCGACGTCTATGTAGTGATGACTCTGATTTTTCCAACAAATCAGAAGAAATGTGCCAGTTTTTCAAGAAACGTGGGTACCCTGACTCTGTTGTTAATACGGGCCAACAACGTGCACAACAGATCGACAGACAGTCAGCACTACAAACGCCACAGAAGGAAGAGAACGAGAGAATTCCATTCACCCTCACTTTCCACCCACACAACAACACAGTCAAAAGCATCATTTTAAAAAATTTCAAATTACTCCAAAACGACCCCGAAACTGGCAGAATTTTTTCACAACCCCCACTAATTTCATTCAAACGTGACAAAAACATAGGCAACTTTCTAGTTACGAGCGCACTGAAATCTGACGATGTACCGGGAACTTTCAAATGCACACGCACACGATGTAACACTTGTCCTTTCATTCACAACGCGGACAAAATAACAGGACCCAAACGATCTATTAAAATCACTGATCGTTTTACATGCACCTCCGTAAATGTTATCTACTGCATTACATGTACTTTTTGCAAAAAGATATACATTGGCGAAACAGGGAGGAGACTGGGCGACCGTTTTCGTGAACATCTCCGAGACGTTGAAAAAAATGACAAAGACGCATCCAAACCAGTCGCGCGCCATTTTAATCTTACTAACCATTCTAAACAACACATGACAATCTGCGGCCTTTCCCTACACCAGGGTAACACAGAAAGCCGTAAAAACCTAGAACAAAAAATCATCTTTCAAATCGGCACTCTCAAACCCCACGGAATCAACGAACGCTTTTCTTTCATTTGAATGGTCACACCATAGGATTTCATCAACAGACTCAAAAGTTAGAACAAATGGTACCATGCAAAAGTACTGCTGAAGAGGTTTCATTTGAATGGTCACACCATAGGATTTAGTCCACAGACTCAAAAGTTAGAACAAATGGTACCATGCAAAAGTACTGCTGAAGAGGTTTCATTTGAATGGTCACACCATAGGATTTAGTCCACAGACTCAAAAGTTAGAACAAATGGTACCATGCAAAAGTACTGCTGAAGAGGTTTCATTTGAATGGTCACACCATAGGATTTAGTCCACAGACTCAAAAGTTAGAACTACACAACATGTCTCCATAATTGACTCTGAGAGTTCAAAAGGGTTAAAAGTTAATGCTAACACAGGCTGTGACTGTTTGTTGTAGATGCCGGAATTGTGGATCAGTAGAACATCGTCACTGGGAGTGTCCAGAACAGAAAAATGTAACTAATAATGTGCTGTGTACAAAGTGTGGTGCTGCAGGTCATCTGGCTTCAGACTGCGTTCAGACAGAGTAAGTCATTAGCATTGTTGATAGGTCTTGTTCCCAGGGGATGTTTAATTTATTTATTGCATTGTGACAAGATAAGTTTGTAACTGTTAAAAATTATAAATCAAGGGATTGTTGAACATGTTGTGTTTTTTTTCTTGCATTGCAATAAGATGAACATTAGTTCATAACTGTTTCCTTAAACTTAGTGCTTCTCCTGAATTTTTGTTCTTGAATCCCTTGAATGTCATACAGTGTACTTATTTTATTGTTAATGGAAAGATACAGGCGTTGGTGGGGGACAAAAGGGAATATTGATATGTCAGGATCTTTCTCACTTGTGTATAAGACATAAGAACATATGTAAGTAAAGAGAAAAAGACTTTTTTTAAGGATTTTTTTCCATTCTTGGAAGCAATGGCTACAAGTTCAAATTGTTATTTATGTTTTTGTTTGTTGTTGAAGCCTTCCTCCAATCCCAATTGTTCAAGTTGACAAAGCAAAAATGGACAGCGAGGTAAGATTGTTTTTACTGCCACTGAGCCTTTAGGCCCCAATGTCAGCATACAAATAAATAAATCAAACAATCACTTTTTAAAACAAAAGTGCGAAATTATTTCACTCAAATTTTCTTTAATTTCACTAAAACTGTTGATGTGAGTTAGCAGATCTTCTATAGACTATTTAACTCCAATTTTAATTAATTTCACTGAAACTGTTGAACTTGATGTGAGTTTGCAGGCCCAGATGTGAATAATTGCATCATTTCTGTCAACACGAGAAACAATCACGTCAGATTTTGTTACCTTAATTATTAATATTGAGAAATGGTGCTCATAGTAACTAACTTGGCCTTTGTTTTCCCTGCTTCTACTTTTAAAAAAGTCTTCATTTTTTTTATTTGAGTCCAGTATTTCAGTGCCTAAAGTCAGTTATCACCTTAATGGAGGTTGCTCTGTATAAAGCATTATCATATGACCCGTACCGCCCTGTGAACCTTTTCTTTGCAAAACCATTGATGAAAGTCCCATATGAGGGCCGTACGCATTTGCGCAAGTGGGGCCGGAGAAAGCCGTACAGCCCTACTACAAAAGCGGACGGCCTCGTGCGTTAAGATTTCAAGTAAAATTGGTCATATGATAAAATACTTATTGACTAAGTTTGGTCGGGCCGAAAATATTTGGCTCTCGGGCATGGCGCACGGACATCGCTGCGCTCGGTCTGTACGCCATGACCTTGAGCCAAATATTTTTCCATCCGGCCCTCCCACTTAGTCAATAAGTACATGTTACTTGCTTTGCTAACAAAGCCCTTTTATATTCCTTGCAGTACATGTCACTAATGGCGGAACTTGGAGAGGGTCCTCCACCGGACCCTAAGATGAACCAAACAAGGCCTCCATTACCTCCATTGCCTCCAGAACCCAACAGGCCCATCGTAACAAATCAGGATCGACCACCACGACATATACCCAGTTCTCTCCCACCACCTCCAATGCAGGTTTGTATATCAACCTTCAAACTCTTCTTACTATTCCCAAAATATTTCCTATAATGTAGCTGGAAGAAGTTGTTTAAACATCAAGACAGTTTGTCTCTGGTAATCAATCTCATCATTCTTGTGACTTGATTTCCTTCAGTTTTTATTTTGAGCACTTTTGAGGGTGAAAGTTCAGTTGTTAGATTGCTGTCAAAGCAATGTATAATATCTTTGCCTTGTTTGTACAACACACAAAGCAGTTCTATTTCCTTATATTACTTTGCAGAACACCAATCATGATCGGCCACCATCTTCAGGTCCAGCTCCGTCCTCTGGCCCCCCACCATGGGCAGCCCCGCCCGGTCCCAAGCCATTAATGAGCACACCAGTACCCCTCCCTGGAGGAGGGCCTCCCCCACCACCACCCCCAAACAGTTCTTCTGCACCACCATGGGCAAAGTCAGGACTGCTTCCCCCTCCAGGAGGACCAATGATGGGTAAGGATTGGTTTACTTTGTTGCTATCCTTGCTATCTTCCAACTGCTGGTAACAGACATTTAACCCTTTCGCGGCAAACATCTCATGGTTTATTGAGCCAATAAATCATAGAAATATGTGGTCTATTGCTTAACGCTTTCGCGGCCAAGTTTCCCCAAATTTCATTCTCTCCCTGGCAAATATTTTGTTTCCCAAACAGCATTATGATGACTATAGTCGTCTTTGGCCACTTATTGGGTAAGGTGGCTATAGTCTCTATATGTTATTTCAATTTGGAAAATTAAATATTTGGCCATGGAGGGAACGAAATTTGAGGAAACTTGGCTACGAAAGGGTTAAGCAATATTTCTATTATTTATCTGCTCAATAAACCATAAGGGATTGTTGGGAGAACACAAGAAGAGCTTGTACATTGTAAGTCATGAGCCGAAGGCAGTCATGGTCAAAATATCTAAGATGGCTGAGCACTCTATTTTGTGCTTTTTAAATTCTGATTTGTTTGTCTGTTGCATGAATTAGCTATTTCTTGGGAGCTCTCTAGGGGTGTTGCTAGTAAGTGTTATTGCTGTGCAAATATTTTATTAAGCACTGTAACACAAAAAGAAGGCCTGTTGACCATGTACAACTATGTACAGAATTGCAAGAGTTGATAATATTGAGAACAGGTGACCATTTTGGATGTGTCAGACTGTATTAATTTTCAAGAACCATTCTATCATATCTAACGTTTGTAATTTATGATTTCTTTTTCACAGGTATGCCTCCCCCTCATCAGCATGGTGGCCCCCCACCCCCACCCCCTCCAAGTGGGCCTGGACCATACCCTCCTCAGGGCCCTGGGGGACATGGACCACCACCACCACCCCCACCATCATCAGGAGCTCCACCACCACCATGGCAAAGTAAGTGCAGAAAATTGGTAAAAAATAAATTAACATTTTAGTCGTTTTCAGGACACATTAATGTCATGCTTATTTTCATATTTTCTTATGCATACGTTTTTAACGAAGAATTGAAGAATGTAATGTGACTTATTTTTTACTTTTGTAGCTGGTCCTGCCCCACCCCCACCATGGCAGAATCAGGGACCAGGATATGGCCCACCCCCACCCCCTGGGTATCCACCATTTCATGGCCCACCACTGCCGCCACCTTCAGACAACCATTGGGTGAGTTTATTAATCTTTGTGATATGATGTCGCATGCATTGCAAACCGCAAAGCTTCTTATAGTACATCATATATTCTAACATTGTCTGATGTCCAACCATTTTTTTAAAATGTCCAATCAAAGTGGAGGTTTGAAAGGACACATGTCCTTGTTAGTAAGAAAAAATATTTCCAGCACTGTTTTCTGGACAAATTGATGCCACACAAGTATTTTTTTGTTTAGACTACTACTAATTTTTAATGTTGGGTATTATTCCCTTTCAGTCTTCCATCTCATGTATGAACATTGATCATTAAATTTCATTCCAGGCTAATCATTATTTATGTCAATGTTTTATTCCAGGCTCCACCTCCCCTGATGGGTGCACCACCACCTCCTCCACCCCCTCCCCCTCCGGGCCCGCCACCACCATCCTAAGTAAAGAACATGGTATTACAGTCTCCAACATACACAACATCGCCACAACCCACGAAGCAAGGACTTTGTTAACAAGGCTTCATTAATTTTAATTGACCTCTTTTATCTTGATTTCAGTGAGGTAGTCATTACATTCCTTATTCGGGCAGCTCTCGTAGTTTTGTCTTGTGTGTTGTCGTTAAAGGAATCCAGTTTATAAATGTTGTCCGAAGTACCTCTGGGAGTGTCTCTGTAAGTGTTCTGATACCAGTAAGACTTTCATTCCATTACAGCTAGGATGAACTCGTACTGGTATGACGTTTTTGACCAGTTTAATGTAAATTAATACAGAGCCACAAGAGCTTGTAATAATAATAAGAAGAACTTGTAAGAACTTGTAAGAACTTGTAAGAACTTGAACAAGTATAAAAGTCGCATCAATATTATGTTGACATGCCACTGAATATCTTGACTTTTGACTGAAATTTAAAGTACAAGTTTTAAAAAAAGTAATGACATTTTGTCTATAACGCAATCAGGTATAAGTACCTTTTGGGTCCAGATTTGCATCTACCTTACAGCAGTTATGAAGACATTTGAAATGCAAAAAATAAACTAGTTAAATGTATGATATGCCATAGTTGGGTAGACTGAGAAGGCAGAGGACATTTCACAGTGCCTCTACGTTTCCCCAGAAAACAACGAACACAAAATTTATATTGTGATGGCACAGTGCAACTTTCACAGATGTGGTTAAGTAAATAGTTGAATAAATTTTGAAACAGTTGGCTTCCAATCAGACCCAGATGTGTAGTGTGGAATTTGTCATCAGTACTCATCTGGTAGTTTGTTCCAGACATTAGAGATAGTGGGAAGCAAATGATAGGCAGTCACAGAAGGAAAATTATTGTGAGTGCTGAGGGAGGGGGTTGGTGCAAAAGAGGGCGCTTTTTTGGCTTTTTTTCTCTGCTTGCAAATTTTCCTTCACATTGTACCCGCTATCCAAACGCCTGAAACTTGCAGTAAGATTTGTCATGACAGTATTGACAGGGATTATTTCCTTGAATAAAAGTCGCATTCAAAAGAATCGCCTCCTACAAGTAACCAACAAGTCCTCTGGAGCAAAGTAATCGCCCCAAACCATTATCGTGCTCAGGCTCCAGTGGCTAATAGGACCGGGCAGCCATGGGGACGAGAATGTATCACCACCATTTGAAGCAAGAATAAAGCAAATTTGCCTTGGCTATTATTCAAGGAACTACGGTTATTATCCAGGAATTCTACTGCAATGCAGTGAAACTGAAAAGGGCTGTTTGTTTTTGCTTGCTGTGCTGTATCAAATGTTATTACTTTCATGCTATCTATTCCTTCTGAAAAATATGCTAACTGTTATTTATATTAAATAGAGTATAAAGACAAGGTTGTCTTCATCTTTGCTTTGTGTTAATCTTTCTTGTTTTCGAAACTCCTTTCGCCATTAACACAAAAAGCGGCTATTTTCCTTTTCTTTTATAAACGTTAACCAGCAGATTGTGAGGCCATGCCCATGTGTTAGCAACCTCGTACAAAACTGCTATTCAACAGACAGAGCATTCGTTAAATAATCAGATTTTATAACTGGCATTGGAGTGAACAAGAAAGAAAGAGAAAAAAAAAAAAACAGCACAAAGCTGAAGAAAATGCAAAACTTTATCAAGCGTATTCTGTGCTATCATTTTGATCTTCATTCTCACAGGCTTGTATCATTGCTAACTGTTAAATTGTAGTTAAAATAAACGTGTTCATGTGAATTTTATGTGTATTGTAATTTCCCGCGCTATTTTCGAGTAGTCCATCTACCGTTGTGTTCAGCTTTGATGGATTGTAAGTAAAATTACTGGCTTGCACCATCGCAAACTCAAAATATAACGATGATTTTTAATTGTTTTGTCGTTGTTGTTGTTTGTAGTTCAATCGCTTTTGAGGGGATGGGGGAGTCTTATTATAGTTCAGAGATGACCTTTTGAAAACATTTTTAAACAGGGAAATGAAATCCTCGGTTAACTTTTAATCCGGGATTTTCGAACAACCGGGTCCTGGGGCTAAAAATAGACCATGGCGTGGGAATTACGTCATTTGTTCTACACAGCCACCATTTTGGATCCGCCACCTTGGATTTCTGGATTTCTCCAAAACCTCGTAAAGCCAATCAATTTGACCCAAAATAATCAAAAGTAACAAGGAAATGCCAAAATGGCATAAAATGTAAAAGTCATGACGAAAAAAATGCAAATTTTGAAAAAACATGGGGAACACAACTTCAAGAGCATTAAAGCTTTGACAATGAAACCAGCGGTCAATTTAATAAAACTTTTACAAGTGTAGCCATTGTTTTAGAGCTTGAAAACAATAGCTACACTTTTTATGAGGTAGTGGGGGGGGGGGGGGGCTGGTGGGATTTGAAGGAGTATTATTTAGAAATTGAAAGACTCCCCCCTCAGCTTTCCAGTTTTTTCGCATGACCTCCCCTCATAAGGGTAACTTTTTTTCGATGACTCCCCCCCCCCCCCCCAAAAAAAAAAAAAAACACAGCTGGTACGTTTATATCTTGCTATCAGTTTTAACTGTTACTTTTTTTAACTGCCAATGAACATGATTACAATTACATGTAAATATTTTTTGAAATGTGCTTGTTATGAGATGAATTTTTACAAATGCATAGAAAGCTGCTTTTTACAAATTAAAAGAATAAAAAGTCAATTTCGGATCTCCTAGTAATGGCTCGTCCTTAGGGTGTTGTGGCAGGCCTCTCGTCAGCTTAGAACTTTCTCGTCTGCAGCGATGGCTACAAAGTAGTGACAGGCCTGCACGACTCCCGCTGTTCGCCAATGATATTCTCGCCTTTAGAGTTTCGCTCTATAAACGAGTATGTCTTTAAGCGATTTACCCCTTTTATAGGAGATAATGGGAGGCTCTTTATATATCTCCCTCAGCAACGGTTGGTTCTGTATTAAATGCCATTTATCCATAAGGATTTTCTTTAAATTGGACACCGCTGGGTGATATTGTGTGACAAAAGGTAGAATTTTCTTGTATCCTTTTTCCTTCTGTTGAAGGGCCGACTTTACTCTCTTCGAATTTTATTTCTGAGAGGACTTTATGTACCAGAGTAACTGGATACCCTCTCAAATGTAGGCGTAATTTGAATTTTCTTATATTCTCTTCAAACGTTATTTTTGAAGAGTTGAGTTGCTTCGAAGCAGCCTAAGTTCCTCGCCTTTTACCTTTTATGAAGCCTTTACTGACCCCTGGTGGGTGGTTGAGAGGGAAATGTGTGTACTGAAATGTTTCTGTCGGCTTGTAATGGGGGCGTTTCTTTAAATCTATCACCTTTGTAGACAGATGTATCCAAGAAAATAGTTTCTTTCTCTGAGATTTTAGCCGTAAGTGATGTCTGTTAGCCTGTTCAACGAACCCATTTATTTCCTCTATGCTGGTGTTCCACAAAGAGAACACTTCATCGATATATCCTTTCCACACGAATGGTTTTGTTTCGTTTTGACTTAAGATTTCGGTCTCAACCGCTGCCATGAAAATGTTGGCAAAAGCCACTGCCATTTTCGTTCCCATAGCGGTACCATGTGTTTGGATATAATTTTCTCCATTAAACTGAAACGAATTCTTCTGCAGGATAAATCTTAGCATTTCTTTGAGGAAATAGGTTGGGATAGGAGGTCTGTTTCTATGGAAATTTTTGCATGCTTTGCATACGGTGGTAACGCCTTCCTCCTGCGGTATGTTTGTATACAGACTTGGACTTTCGTCGTCTCTAGGAAGTTGATAAGGTCTGTTGTATCTTTAAGATACGAGGTTTGTAGTTTGGCTGTAGACTGTCTACAGCGTTCCCTTTTAGTAATTCTTCAAATAGGGCAAGTAGTGAATGCATTAAACTCCGTTAGTCAGCTTTTTATAATGAGGTATTGTACTTAAAGGGGTTATGTCAGGGCGATTTTGGTCTTTTTTGCTCCAGTTAGTACTAAACGATTGCCTTGTGCCTTTGGTCTTACACGAATGCTCTTAGAGCATTGAAAATAAAATAACAACTGATTCCTTGAAGAGAAATTGAAGCATAACCAGATTTAAGCGATTTTTCCAAGACTCACAGCTCAGAACTTGAACAAATTGGTCAATTTTTACAAAGTTGCAATCCATTTCCATCCGAGCTATCTGCAACCAAAAACACTAATTTATAGGTTTAGTGCACTAATATAACAATAAATTTAAAACAAATTTGGAGCATTATTTGTAGGTTTCCATCGATTTTTATTTTTATTTTTTATGACCATTCAAAGTGGTAGTTTTATCTATTACTTTTAATAACAGCAACAAACCGACTCATATATACGCAAAAAAAAAACACATTTCACGAGTTTAAGTCAGTTACAGTTAAAGCACTGTTATTTAAAGTGACTCGACCCAGTTTTTTTGGGGGGGTATCATCCTACTTTGAAACTCTCTGGTATCCCCACCTTTACTTTTATCGTAAGTCTAACACATAGAATGGATAACATATAGATCAATCTACAATATAATATAAAATATTTGGCGATCGGAGTAAATGTCACGTGGTTATAATGCCACGCCCCTTTGAGGTCTGAGTCGAAAATCTGCTGTTACCGGCATTTTTTCGTAGAAATCTCTCGGCTACACATAGTGCGCATTAGTGCCTTGCGCTGAGCAGAGTTTCACCAACATCGCAAAGACCCAATTCGAGAAATTCAGTGGTTTCCAAATTTAGGTCATAATTTAAGCGAAAATGATAAGCAAACTTTACACGATTATATCTAATAAACTATGAGACTTATCCCTTTATTTTGGGGATCGTTATAACAGATGAGTCCTTGCAAGTCAGCAAAAAGCTTTAGGGCCTTGTAAATGCGCGCGATTTAGAGCAAAGGAAACATATAGAAATTATAGTTTTAGCTATTTGTTGACGTTTGTCAGCGTTTAAGAGTCCTTCTCACGAAAAAAGCATTTTCTTAAAAATTCGTAGTTTCTTTTTCCTTCAAATTTTTCAGGGCCACAATTGATTAACTAACTGCCCGGATTCTGAATTTCATGGTCATTGAAAAACTGTGACATTATCTTCTATAAGCCCAAACTTGAGTAAACATTGAAGATTTTTAGCGTTTTGGCTGAGTTTGTGCTCTGGGAGTTGTCTATTGTTTCTAGTCTGTCATTATACAGCATTCTTGTTCAGCACGCGTGCAATGACCACGCTTGGCTGACTTCCGAATGCTCACCGAGATATGGTAATTAGTATGAAAAAATAGAAGGGATTCCCGTCACGTAACGTCTGCAGCCAAGAGTGTAAATCATGCCGAGAATTGATTAAAAATCATGAGTTAAACCTCTATGGACCCTCTATGTATCACGCGATCGCCTGTCTCAGGCCGTACCAAAATTACCATATCTCGGTGAGCATTCGGAAGTCAGCCAAGCGTGGTCATTGCACGCGTGCTGAACAAGAATGCTGTATAATGACAGACTAGAAACAATAGACAACTCCCAGAGCACAAACTCAGCCAAAACGCTAAAAATCTTCAATGTTTACTCAAGTTTGGGCTTTTAGAAGATAATGTCACAGTTTTTCAATGACCATGAAATTCAGAATCCGGGCAGTTAGTTAATCAATTGTGGCCCTGAAAAATTTGAAGGAAAAAGAAACTACGAATTTTTAAGAAAATGCTTTTTTCGTGAGAAGGACTCTTAAACGCTGACAAACGTCAACAAATAGCTAAAACTATAATTTCTATATGTTTCCTTTGCTCTAAATCGCGCGCATTTACAAGGCCCTAAAGCTTTTTGCTGACTTGCAAGGACTCATCTGTTATAACGATCCCCAAAATAAAGGGATAAGTCTCATAGTTTATTAGATATAATCGTGTAAAGTTTGCTTATCATTTTCGCTTAAATTATGACCTAAATTTGGAAACCACTGAATTTCTCGAATTGGGTCTTTGCGATGTTGGTGAAACTCTGCTCAGCGCAAGGCACTAATGCGCACTATGTGTAGCCGAGAGATTTCCACGAAAAAATGCCGGTAACAGCAGATTTTCGACTCAGACCTCAAAGGGGCGTGGCATTATAACCACGTGACATTTACTCCGATCGCCAAATATTTTATATTATATTGTAGATTGATCTATATGTTATCCATTCTATGTGTTAGACTTACGATAAAAGTAAAGGTGGGGATACCAGAGAGCTTCAAAGTAGGATGATACCCCCCCAAAAAAAACTGGGTCGAATCACTTTAAACTGAGTTGTTCTACACAAACGTTGGCAACATGTTTTCTTGTTAGTTTGGAACTGTTTTACCATTTAACAGATGTTTATGTTTTGTGAATAAAGCAAGAGATTTTCTCAAATTCCGTACCAATTTTTACCTCCGAAATTTCGCCCGACCCCCGCTTTATCTTCATTTTTTTTTGGGACAGCCCCCCCTTTTAAGCCATTTTTTTTCGCATGGCCCCCCCTCAAATCCCACCAGCCCCCCTTACCTCATAAAAAATGAACGGTCCCTAATGTCCAAAACTCTTTTCCTGGCAGTCCGCAAAATGTGACGATGACGTCAAATGACGTGGGAATAGACCATTTTACAGTTGTGTGCTTAGTACCCTGGCTTTTGAGTGAAAGTGAGGCTGGAGTTGACTTTGTTTTAATACAAACCTTCCTGGTTTTCGTATCATGTCATGTAAATCATGTTAGTTAGCATAAGAACAACATGATTTACATATGAAAAGAAGGAAGGTTTCTATCAAGACAAGGTCAACTCCAGCCTCATTTCCACACAAAGGCCTCACGAGATTCAATACGTAAGGCCAGGGAAGCTTTTTTCGTCTCAAAAACTAGAACACTTGAACCCTATGGCCTTAACATCCGAGAAGAAACATAAGTTATAATTTTTTCCTGGGTTAATTGGCGACGTGCCCACTTAATCCATGAATACGTTATCCAGTCTCATTCAGCATATACAATGTATATGTCACGTATATGTGGACATATTGATCGTTTTCGAAACAAAATGTACCTTATTTAAACTAGTCCGCAATCCACTAAGTATACAAACTGGGACAAAACGGCCCGCTTGTGAAGCCGTGACCGACTACACGTACGTACCGGCTACACGTACGTGATTTATCGAGCTTATATTTTCCACAGCTGTCGATCTGTCATCACGTACTTCCGTCATTGCGCAAAAGCTGTGCATTTTTTTAACACGTACACCAATGTAAAAAATATAACTTTTCTTCATTGCACCTGAAGAAGGCTGGTTTAGCCAATCGAAATATACGTTGTATGGGTCTCTGCTTCTACAGTAGAGAAAAAATACGAAATGTTTAGTCGAAAAAAAGGGTCTTCCTGTGCTCTGGTTGAAAACGACGAAAAACGGTGCCTTCTCAAAAAATCCCAAAACAACAAATTTGAAAACTATGGACAAGCTGGCATTTTTAATCAGGTAGGCTAATCGCACGTTGATCAGCAACGAGTTAACGAGCCCTTGTTTGAATATTCTGTTGAAGTCGTCCAGTGCGCGAATCTTTGCAATCTTTGTACAGTTTTTTTCTACCCAATCGGCGAGCAGCATGTCTTTCGTGTGTTCTAACACGAAGAAGGGCATGAAAGCTGGCCATATGGCGGGCGAGCGAACTGTTTTGCTCGAGAGGGAAAGCTTCAGTTTCAATTTATTACTCTCAAGGCCGGAAATCTTTGAAAATCGATTGGCATGTTCGCAAGGAAACCGCCGGAAAATTCATACTTTAGGCGGATTGGAGGAAGGTATTAGTTGCGTCGACGAAGGAGACGCTTCCTAATCTTGTCGGCTAGGCGGAACGAATTGAGAAAAGTGTCGGTACCAAATCTGCGCCATCTTGAAACGTCACAATAGTATCCCAGCATGCTTAGCGCGTCGTCTAGGCGGAACGAATCGAGAAAAGTGTCGGTACCAAATCTGCGCCATCTTGAAACGTCACAATAGTATCAAGCATTTCCAGCGCGTGGAAATCAGGCACAATCCATTCAATCCTGGGGAACTGAGTGCTCCGAAATGTCAAATGTAAATAACCTATTTGTCTTGATTTAGTTTCGGATATTTTCCCGATTTTGAAATCGTACGGTACGGCTCAATATCTCAATGTCTAAAAGTACACAGTGGAAATGGACGAAGGTTCTTCTTCGGACCAAGTTAGTTGTTGTCTCTTTGGAATCAAACAAGACGTTATTGGATTTTCCTCGCTTCTAGCACCGTTCGGGTATGTTTTGAATGCTCTAAATTTATTTTTCGGTGGTTCTTTGCCTGATTTAGAAAGCTTTCACCTAAATACCGACGTCGCTTCTTCGCGATGTTCTATGGAGCGATTCGCTGTATGTCTTGCCGGCTGCGCCAGGCGAACGCCTGCCCATCTAAGAATTTACTGAACTGAATCGTCCTTTGTCTCATTGCAAGGATTAATATTCGCTTGAGAGAGAGCAATGAAAATTTCTGGACTTCATTCAAAACAGATCAAAATAACTACTGCAGCTAATACTGTTCGCGAACGTGACCTACATGTAGCTTGACCTTGAGATCGCTTGCGCGTGTTATTTATTATAAATTACGTGACAGCATTGAAAGAACACTACTTTCGAAGAAGAGAGAAAACTATGGCAACTTTTGGGTTGATTTCACAGCAATCAGCCCCGGAGAAGAACCTTTGTCCATGCTCAACTGATTAAACATGTGCTGAATGCAACTTCCAGACATTGAGATATCTACATTTATTCAGTGGGTAAAATCCTTGCGGATATCACACCAAGTACTGAGGCGCATCATTTCAGAATCGGAGAAATATAAACCGAAATGAAATCAAGACAAATATACTATTTATGTTGGAAAAATCTGAGACCTTTCGGAGTACACAGCACGGCAGAATTGAAGGATTTTCCACGGCGATAGCGTGAATTTGTTTGACGTCGGTCCGACGTTTTTACCTGCGTGACATATCTCATGACATAGCCCCTTTCAACATGTTCAACAGTGCCTGAAACTGAGGTACTACGTAGGTCAAGACGAGGTGCTACGGTCTGCTACGGTATAAGGAGACGCACTATAATCTATGATTACTACTAGTATTAAGACAATACTAGCCCGGGTTCTGTCCAAGTAAGCTTATTGCGTCGACGAAGGAGAAGCTTCCTAATCTTGTCGGCTAGGCGGAACGAATCGAGAAAAGTGTCGGTACCAAATCTGCGCCATCTTGAAACGTCACAATAGTATCCAGCATTCCCAGCGCGTGGAAATTAGGCATCATCCTGGGGAGCTAGGGTTCAGAAATGTCACATGTGAATAATCTATTTGTCTTGATTTAGTTTCGGATATTTTCCCGATTTTGAAATCGTGCGGCTCAATATTTCAATGCCTACTAAAAGTACGCAGTGGAAAAATTGGACGAAGGTTCTTCTCCGGACCAAGTAAGTTGTTGGGTCTCTTTGGAATCAAGCAAGAAGTTATCGGATTTTCCTCGCTTTTTAGCTACCGTTCTGGTATGTTTTGAATGTTCTATCTTGATTTTGCTGTGGTTCTCTGCCTGATTTGGGAAGCTTTCACCTAAATACCGACGTCGTTCTTCGCGATGTTCTACGGTACGGTGCAATTCGCTGTATGTCTTGTAGCAATAATTCACTGACCGGCCGCGCCAGGCGAACGCAGATTAACTTTACAGTGCTCGAAATTGCGCCTGTATAGGGCGCATTTGCGACTAAAGATTTCACAGTTTTGTGACTAAAATTTGTCTAGCTAATAAAGGAATTATATTCAATAGTCTTGTGTCTTACTTACAACTGGTAGTTGTAATTTTATCCGAAAAATCCTGCGAAATTCACGTTGAATGTTGCGTGACTTAATCGTTGATTTCATGCTCTTACGCGGTGTCCAAGATGTTTATCACGGGAGCACTTTTTCAGGCTTTCTCAGAAATTTCTCATTTCCGGTTCCGGTATTAGTACATGTACTGAGGAGCATGATTTCAGAATCGGAGAAATAACCGAAATGAAATCAAGACAAATATACTATTGATATGTCGGAAAAATCTGAGACCTTTCGGAGTACACAGCACGGCAGGATTTTGCCCGATCCCACGGCGATAGCGTGAATTTGTTTGATGTCGGCCCGACGTTTTTGCCTGCGTGACATATCTCGCGACATAGCCCTTTAAAGCTTTTAAACAGTGTCTGAATTAATTCGTGAAACTGAGATACTAGGTCAAGACGAGGTGCCACGGGATAAGGAGACGCACTATAGTCTATGATTACTACTAGTAAGCTTATAATTATTTTGTGTGTGACGGTGTTTAAGTTGTCAGACACAAATACTTGGACAATATACTTTTGTTTTTGTCCTTTTATACGGCTGTTTTATACCAGTACTTCAGGACGTGTTTTAAAAATACGGTTTTACTCTCCCAGTCATTGTTTGTTTTTGTTTTCATGAAATACATCGCGTGTTACCAAAAATCACAGCATTACACATGTATGCGAGACGCTTGTCATTAATATGGCTTAGCTCGCCACAAGTCTCTCGATAGCTTTTATTAAGAAGTTACACTTTAGGATTGAATTCTTCCATAGACTCAAGAGTTAGAGCTACCTTGTTCAGCATAAGCCAGCATAATAAACAGTATCACAAGGAAGTACTGCTCTGTAGCTTTCATTTGATTGGTGATACTTTTAGGATTTCACCCACATATGCAACTGTTAGAACCACCTTCAGCTTGTATAGCATTAATTATTAAGGTTACAGTGTAATTTATTGAAATTTTTTTTTTGGCGTCCAAAATAAAGTTTACAGAATGAACTTTCATCCCAAAAAAAAAATGTCGAAAAATAGTGAAAATTGACGGAGAAATGACGATATAACTTTTGTGGGCGGAATTTGTTTATGAAGCGATATGTTTTTCTAAAGCCCGGTTTCCATATGATCGCTACGATCGCTGCGATCGCTGGAAAAAAAGTTCAGCGATCGTAGCGATCATATAGCCCGGTTTCCATATGATCGCTACGATCGCTGCGATCGCTGAAAAAAATAGTTCAGCGATCGTAGCGATTAATGGTTTCCATATGATCGCTGCGATCGCTACGATCGCTGAGAAAGTGAATGAAGATCGAGGGGACCTGGGTCTGACAATATCGTTTCGTTCCATTCTTGAAATTCAACATGGCGGCTGTGAATTGTTCTTAAAATTTGTTATAAAGACAGTCGTATCTTTGCACTTCTTCCATAACGAGCGGATCCGTACGGATAGTTCGCAGTTGTTTCTCAGAAAGTAGTGCTATTTTGTCTTCGCTGTTACTGTTGTTGAGTTGAGAAATCGGGAGCAAACTGCAGTGGACATCACAGTGGATTTTTGTTTATTACATGTAATAAACAGAAACAATCTCAAAATCATCTTTTCTGTTCGCCAGACTGCGTGTTGCCAGATGTTTATATAAAAGAAGACAAGGAATAAGCATTTGGCGACACGCAGTCTGGCAATTTAATTGGGGGATTGTCAGACCAAAAAGTAGTTGAATGTTTCGACAAACACATCAAAACGAAAATTCTTTGCCTTCAATTGCAGCAAGGTCCACAAAGAAATTTTCCTTTATCTCTTTTATCACACGTCGGAATGTCTCATCATATCTTGTATCCACAGTCACTTACTACAGTGTTACAGTAATAGCCAACAATTCCCTGCTTTGTTGCCGTATAAATTTTTACCAAAGCAGTCCTCGAAGAAATAGCGAGGCAATAATCATGTTTGCTTTCCAACAAGGCTGAGAAATAATATTCTGTCGTGACAGTTTGAAAGTTCTTTACCGAAGAAACAGCGCCAAACTGTGAGAAAACTTCTCAAAAACCTGCCTCGAACGTACACCACTTCACGCTCAAAAAATAGTTTACGCATACACCGGAACTTTACGCATACGGCGGAAATGATGATGATAGCTTGTTCAAGTAAGCTAAAATATTGTGTCCAACAGACAACAATACAAAAACACGTTGGGCTCAAGATATACTATTTCGCTTACATGAACAACCGACCGCTCTCTCGAGTGCCCTCTAAACTTCGTAGTTGCTATAGCAACTACGAACTAAAAAGGGCCAAATCGCACCCTTTGAGTGAGCGTACGCAGTGCATCCTGGTATTTTTGCTGTCGCTGCGATCGCTGGAGAGTGGTTTCCATATGATCGCTACGATCGCCACGATCGCTGAGATAAGCCCGGTTTCCATATGATCGCTACGATCGCCGCGATCGCTGGAAAAAAAGTTCAGCGATCGTAGCGATCATATGGAAACCACTCTCCGGCGATCGTAGCGATCACAGCGATCGCAGCGACAACGATCGCTGCGATCGCTGTGATTCTATCTCAGCGATCGTAGCGATCATATGGAAACCACTCTCCAGCGACCGCAGCGATCGCAGCGACAGCAAAAATACCAGGATGCACTGCGTACGCTCACTCAAAGGGTGCGATTTGGCCCTTTTTATGGAAGAAGTGCAAAGATACGACTGTCTTTATAACAAATTTTAAAAACAATTCCCAGCCGCCATGTTGAATTTCAAGAATGGAACGAAACGATATTGTCAGACCCAGGTCCCCTCGATCTTCATTCACTTTCTCAGCGATCGTAGCGATCGCAGCGATCATATGGAAACCATCAATCGCTACGATCGCTGAACTATTTTTTTCAGCGATCGCAGCGATCGTAGCGATCGTAGCGATCATATGGAAACCGGGCTTAAGCGCTGTTTTCTCAAAGTTAATTTTTCGCTTGTAGGGGACACTTTAAAGAGCTACAACTCAAAGGGAATTTGTTCGATTTTCCTCAAATTTGGACACAAGCTAGGCTAACATATAATCAACAAACGTCGGCGAATTTCTTATTTCCCAAAACTTTTTCGTCAAGAGCCATTTCCGTGCGATCACTCCAACTTTTTTTCTCCCTTTTTCGAAAATATTCTGTAACTTTTCACTGCCATTGAATATGGGAAATCGCCGACACATTTTTTTAGCGCTTCGTGTCCGAAAACCCGAGAACAAATCAAATTAGCAAAATACAATAATCGCTTTGAGTTATAGCGTTTTAAAGCTGATTCGGACGTTCGAATTTAGACGTCGTAAAAAATTCGACAATTCATTTTATTACCAAATGGTTTCCATATTTAGATAGTCAGCTCTATAAGCTTTAATTTGATATCTGGGTTTAGGTATATTAAGTGTAATCTTAAGACGCTAGAGCTGTTATACTGGAGACACCCCCGAAGGTACACTGTAACCTTAACTATTATAGCGCAAAAGCGCGTGTGATATCGCCTAATTCTTAGCCTAATTTTAAAATTAGGCGATATCACACAAGCTTGAGCGCTATAATAGTTTTATAATTTAACACATTGATAACAAAGCACAGTTTGAAGCAAAAATATCGAGGCCGGTCTGTCATTTTTGCATTCTCTTGTCAAAATGCGAAATTTACCTCCATCATTGGATATACGTCATGTAGACATAGCGTATATCGATAACTTTTTTACCATATTTGGGCAGTGCATCAAATGTGTTAAATTATAATAAACAATAGCACAGGTGAGGAAAGAACTGCTTATTAGCTTTCATTTGAATAATCACACTTTAGGATTTCACCCACATATGCAAATGTTATGCGCCGATCAATTTGAAACATCCTCATCCTCAGTACAACATAATAGACCCCACAACATGAAAGTATACTTAGCTTTAAAAAGAATGGACACACTTTAGTAGGGTGGGCAACCTTTCAGGATTTTGACTTTTTAATGGTTCGTGCCGCTGGTAATTTATTTGTCAGCTATTTTTCTTACAGTCAATGCATCTTATTATCAGGTTGAATTTTTGAGGGCTGCAAGAGCTGGGAACCTTGAAAAGGTTCGGAAATTTCTTGATAAAGAAGGAGACATCCACACTTGCACTGTTGTGAGTACAAGTTGTTCATTAATTTCCTTAATAAATTACGAGTGAGTTTGCGCTAATTGTTTATGCACATCCTTACTGCGCACGCAATTCATGTCGCAACGCCATGCTACTACGTCATGCACGAGCGCGTGCTCAAAGTAAGAAATCTAAACAGATACCGGGCTGGTAGCCGTTGCGTTAACTTTACTTAATAGATTTTACTCGCTTGGATGGTCAGTGACTCCTACTTTTTTGGCTGATAATTTTCTAATTCTTGACAGATTGTGAAAAAATGAACAAAAAAGCAATGTAGGAAGTTTAAAATTTTCCCATTTTTCTACCCACGAAACATCGAATCCAGCCAACTTGTGGATGTCATGGTTCGCAAATGCTGTCATTTGAAAATAAGATTTACTTTAAGGGACGTCACCAGTTGATTTAATTTTCTTAATAGACTCACTCGTATAAAATTTGGCATAGAAAGTTCCATTCTAGAGATTCATTTGCAATATTTTTAGACTGACAGACATTGGTGCCATATTGAGTAATGAAGACTGATTTTTCCAAGTTAACGTGGCCTTTCAGATATCTTATCTCCGAAACGAACTCGGTGACCTCCCAATTTTTTTGCATTTCTGACATGGGTAACTCATTACCCAGCTGTAGCAAAAGTTTTAGAAAAAAATCAATGTTAGAAGATTTTCGCACAAACGTCCTTAAATTTAGCTTTACTACTGTAATAAGGTGCCTTTCAATAAAAAAAGATCTTGGCATTTCACCAGTGAAAACAACAATGTCATCAGTAATAATTTCCAAGACAGTTAGTGGGCCATTGAAAAAAACAAACAAACTGGATCGGAAACACATCCAGTCCACTCCCAGAAACTGGCTGTGTGTCTCTTCAATTTGTAGTGACATTATACTTTTCCATAAGAGCTGGAGAGTCAATTAGATTTTTGAATAACCTTGTACAGCAGAATAAACATCACCACAGGAAAGTACTGCTCCATGGCTTTCATTAAATCCACTTTAGAATTTCATCCACAGACTCAAAAGTTAGAACCACCTTGTACAGCATAATAAATTAACTGAGTACCACAGTAAAGCACTGCTCAATATAGCTTTCATTTGAATGGTCACACTTTAGGATTTTATCCACAGATGCAAAATTTAGAGCCACCTTGTACAGCATATGATATAGCTTTCATTTGAATGATCACACTTTAGGATTTTATTCACAAACTCAAAAGTTAGAACCACCTTGTACAGCAAATAATAACAGCAACACAGGAAAGTACTCATGCTCACTAAGTTTCTGCATTTCAATGTTCATTCTCAGGATTTTATCCACAGAGTATTAACTGCCTTTTACAACATGATAACAACACCAACAGTCAGAGTTCAAGGAAACGAACTTTAGAACCATCTTGTACAGCATGATTATTAATATATATTGTTGATATATTATTAATCGCATTCGAAGAACGCAATCCTAATTTTGTGTTGGTTGTCCTATGGTTTATGTGCAGTAAAATTTGAGATTTTTTGGTAGACGGTCTTCCAAATGGCCGCCCCTATTGTTTTTTTTCAGGGGCTCATTTCCGCCAGAAATTCCTTCAAACGCGTCTCCATAATCTGTGATTACTGCTAGTTAATATTAATAATGGTCCATCAGAGTCCCTGATGATACTTGGTGTATAATTTTTTCGATTGTCAGAATGGTCTCAATGCGCTGCATTTGTCATCTAAAGAATGCCATGTTGAACTGTTAAAAGAACTGTTAAAATGTGGAGTACGAGTGAATGTTACCACTAAAAAAGGAAACACAGCCCTTCACATTGCTTCACTTGCTGGACAGAAACAAGCAGTGGAAGTGTTATTAGAAAATGGGGCATCTGTTAACGCCAAAGCAGAGGTACATATGTGCATGGCTCTACAGCTGACTTGAATTTAGGGTCCTGTCTTGAAAAGTCCTTGAATCCAACCAGCCCATTGAAAGCCACAACCCTCCAAAATAGTTGCAACAATAATATTTTAGTTGCCAAAGTGACTAAAATTGGGCACTGCGAACCCGATTCAAAAGAAGATTTTGACAACCTGGCAACTAAAGTAAGTCACCAAATGGCCATAGAGCAAAACAGGAGCAGTAGTTTGAAAGTAAAGTACAGGATTGCAAGGATGGAAGTGGATTACAGTTCATCAAATGTGATTTTGTGACAGGCGGTAAAGAAATCAAAATTGTCATTCTTGTGCAATTTTGATTTCTTTTGTATTTCTTTGCTTCGCCACTTTTTCCGATTTTGTCTTCCAATTTCAAGATGACAAAGCAAGCTCCTGGCCATGATCTTGAAAACATTATACAACATTTTACAGTCTGTCCCTTTATTAACTAGCATTACTAATTGAATTACAGAATGGCTTTACTCCACTATACATGGCAGCACAGGAAGGTCATGTGGATGTTGTGAGAACACTTCTTAGCAAAGGAGCCAACCAGCAGTGTAAAACTGATGTTAGTGTCTTTAAAATTTTAGTTAGTACGTAGTTAACATTTATATGTCGAGTGATGATCTTTTGGTTGCACAAGTAATCATGTCACTGGTCTCAGGTCTGTCACTAATTTTTTAAGTTGAGGCAGGATATGGATGAAAGTCATCAGTCATCATTTTTATTTTGTAAATATGCGAATTAAGTGTAGTATACGTGTAGTATACAGGGACAATTATGCAATTATGTTAACTCAATTAATCACTCAGATGTAAACTTTTTTTAATTCCCCAGTGTATGATATTACACGGTCTTATTTCACACAATGCATATTTATGTCATTCTTAGATGTTTTGGTCGTTTTAAATCTGTTTTTACTCTTCAATTCTTGAAACTTCAAACTCAGTATGGAAATTTAAAACCGAACTGTGGACAGGACTGTGTGGACTTAACCTTACGTTATTTCATATTCACGAGATGGCTCTTAGAGCCCTTTGTGGAGAATTAAGAGCCATCAATCCTTCTCCATGTTTTTCTGTCTCTGGGTGCAGTATCTGACTCTCTCCAGGTTCTACATGTAAATCCTAGCTTAACAAGAGAAAGTAGCTGCGGAAAATTGGTATCTGGTGTCATCAATGTTTTGTTTTGCTATTAAAGTAGCCAGAGCTCAAACACATGACAGCTGGGGAAAATCCCTGGCTCTTGGCCATTATTGGCATGCATACATATCCATACTAACAACCTTTATTTAATATACATGATAGAAATTCAAAGCTACAGCTTGTGGTCGGCCATGTAAATAAAATAAAATTCTACTTATATGTAAATCAATACAAATTTTAACAAGAATTTAGTTTTATCGACTGAGTCGATAAGGTAAATTGACCACCGTAAAAAGATTCAAGTAGCTGACGTTTCGAGCGCTAGCCCTTCGTCGGAGCGAATCAAGGAGTTGTGGGTAGTGTGTGGTTTATATAGTAAGCGGTGGAGCTACGCAATTGGTGGAAATTTGGTGACGTGAAAAACAAATGTAAATTAGTTGAATGAAAAGCGTTCGTTGATTCCGTGGGGTTTGAGAGTGCCGATTTGAAAGATGATTTTTTGTTCTAGGTTTTTACGACTTTCTGTGTTACCCTGGTGTAGGGAAAGGCCGCAGATTGTCATGTGTTGTTTAGAATGGTTAGTAAGATTAAAATGGCGCGCGACTGGTTTGGATGCGTCTTTGTCATTTTTTTCAACGTCTCGGAGATGTTCACGAAAACGGTCGCCCAGTCTCCTCCCTGTTTCGCCAATGTATATCTTTTTGCAAAAAGTACATGTTATGCAGTAGATAACATTTACGGAGGTGCATGTAAAACGATCAGTGATTTTAATAGATCGTTTAGGTCCTGTTATTTTGTCAGCGTTGTGAATGAAAGGACAAGTGTTACATCGTGTGCGTGTGCATTTAAAAGTTCCCGGTTCATCGTCAGATTTCAGCGCGCTCGTAACTAGAAAGTTGCCTATGTTTTTGTCACGTTTAAATGAAATTAGTGGGGGTTGTGAAAAAATTCTGCCAGTTTCGGGGTCGTTTTGGAGTAATTTGAAATTTTTTAAAATGATGCTTTCATGATCATCTTTCAAATCGGCACTCTCAAACCCCACGGAATCAACGAACGCTTTTCATTCAACTAATTTACATTTGTTTTTCACGTCACCAAATTTCCACCAATAGCGTAGCTCCACCGCTTACTATATAAAACCACACACTACCCACAATTCCTTGATTCGCTCCGACGAAGGGCTAGCGCTCGAAACGTCAGCTACTTGAATCTTTTTACGGTGGTCAATTTACCTTATCGACTCAGTCGATAAAACTAAATTCTCGTGTTTCATTCCCCCACCGACGCAGCACCACAGTTTCTCTAGAAACTAACCCCATTCAAATTTTAACAATATTTATACAATTTAAAAATATTTTAAATCTCTTAACCCATTATTAACTATTTAATTATTATTAACATTAAATCTAAAATCTTTAAAAGTGTCACATTTCTCAACTATTTTCAAGAATGATTATGTAATGGGATATCTGTCCCGTGGGTCCTTCCTACTGCGTTTCAAAGGATGACCCTCTCTGATAGGCAGTCCTGAGTGTACAATAATAACAATTATTATTGGTAAATTAATAAGTCTACCATTTTGTTTATTCAGGATGGTTGTACCCCAATTGATGTTGCTGTTCAACAAGGTCATGAGAAAGTTGTAGCTGCTCTTCTTCATCATGATCACGACTCCAAAGTAAGTCACTCAACAGTCTTTCTTTACACTCCTGATCGTGTAGTAGGTTAAGGTTACCGTGTACCTTCAGACCGAAAATTTATTAAAATTTTTTTTTTGGCGTCAAAATAAAGTTTCAGAATGAACTTTCATCCAAAAAAGAATTATCGAAAAATAGTGAAAATTGACGGAGAAATGACGGAATAACTTTTGCGGGCGGAGTTTGTTTATGAAGCGATATGTTTTTCTAAGTGCTGTTTTCTCAAAGTTAATTTTTCGCTTGTAGGGGACACTTTAAAGAGCTACAACTCAAAGGGAATTTGTTCGATTTTCCTCAAATTTGGACACAAGCTAGGCTAACATATAATCAACAAAAACGTTTCGGCGAATTTCCTATTTCCGAAAACTTTTTCGTCAAGAGCCATTTCCGTGCGATCACTTTAATTTGTTTTCTCCCTTTTTCGAAAACATTCTGTAACTTTTCACTGCAATTGAATATGGGAAATCGCCGACACGTTTTTTTAGCGCTTCGTGTCCGGAAACCCGAGAACAAATCAAATTAGCAAAATACAATAATCGCTTTGAGTTATAGCGCTTTAAAGCCGATTCGGACGTTCGAATTTAGACGTCGTAAAAATTTCGACAATTCATTTTATTACCAAATGGTTTCCATATTTAGATAGCCAGCTCTATAAGCTTTAATTTGATATCTGGGTTTAGGTATATTAAGTGTAATCTTAAGACGCTAGAGCTGTTATACTGGAGACACCCCCGAAGGTACACTGTAACCTTAATTTGCACACAACATATAGAACATGAACCCTCCGGTGGGGGGGGGGGGGGGGGGGTACTCCCTATAATGGGCTATGTGGGGATGCTCCGCCCGGAAGGGGTACCTTTTTGAGGCTGGAGGTATATGAAAGTTTCACGAGTTGAAGTGTATGAAAGGGTAGGGATTTCACGAGTTGAAGTATATGTTGAAAGAGTATTAGGGATTTCACGAAGTATACTAGGAAACAGGGAAAACACGAGTTGAAGTATCAAAGGGTAGGGATTTCACGAGTTTCCTTACTCTTGTCATGTTTTCTTTTTAATTACAGAATGGTTATCATCCTCTTCACACTGCTGCCAGAAAGGATTTTGTCAAGGCAGCCAAACTGTTGCTTCAGAAAGGCACCATACCTGATGTTGAAGCTCCCGTAAGATATTCAGTTCTACATGCACATGTTAACGTATCATGTTGTACATACATGTACTCCTGTGAATCCCTTCTTATCTAATACTGTCAACTTCCACTAGTCTATTAATAATAATGGACATATTCATGACCACAGTGTGGTGTCTGTAACAGTGGCAGCTGTAAATAACATTGTCCAACCAAATTCCTAACATTTCCAACAAATTTTACAATGTGCTAAGACATAAGTGATAGAGAAAGAAAGATGTAAGTTTGCAACTTTAACAACTTGAAAGTTTGACTACAGTCGTGACAGAAATCTTACAGAAAATTTTTTTTCAGAATGGCTTCACTCCACTTCACATTGCTACCAAATATGGTAATCTGGATGTGGCGGGAGTTCTAATTCAACATGGAGCCACTATTGACTATAAGACTAAGGTACACCAGTCAATACTAATTTTTCCTTTCAGCTGTACGTGTGCACCCAGGTCAGTATTAGGTAACATTCACAAGTGAAATATGCTCAATTTTCCTGAGACTGAGATGAATTTAATGTTTTTGTTAAAATGTAAGTGTAAAAGTGCCCTGACTCTGAGTCAAACTTATCACCTTAGCTAATGTCTGCTTTGCATTTCTGTGTTCATTTAGATCAAAATTCAATAAGAAAACAAAATACCTTTAGGTAGAACATAATAATTTTATTTAGGTCACAATACAGTCTGCTAGGCCTTAAATTTTGTTTAAATTGTTAATAACTTAATGGTTACTGTAATAATTTGATTTAGCACCCTGACCTTCCAATAACAACCCCCTTTCTAATAAGCACCCCCTTTTGAGTGTCGTTTTGTTGAAAAGCACCCCCTCTTTCTACTACGCGCCCCCTTTCTAGTAAGCTCCCACCACCTTGAAGATGCCATGCCAAAAAGCTATCTTATCCGAAGAAAGTGACATTGACAGCATTGAATTATAAAAGTGTATTATATTCTGACTTTGTTACTATTGTTACCATTGTTCTGACTTTGCTGACCAAATGTACTGACTATGTGAATTGTACATTTTCTGTTGTTGCTTTTTCTTGCTTGCATGTTTTTGTCAAAAAAGGAATAAGTGACCCCTCCCTAATAAGTGCCCCCTCTCCATTAAGCACCCTCCCTTGAGCTACCAAAAGTAAATATTAAGCTCCCTGGGAGCTAAATTGAATCACTAGGGTAATCATTTGTTTTCTCCCAATGTGTTTGGTTTGTATGAAGCTTATACAGTGATTTTTAAATTATCTTTGAATGAGACTCATTTCTTTCCTTGACTCATAATCTTTAGCAATAAGTATAATTTTTTTCTCAAAGAATGGTCTGACGCCTCTTCACATAGCAGCGCATTATGGTCATTTGGCTATTGCAGAGTTGTTGCTTAACCGAGGAGCTGACACAGATGTGAGAGCCACAGTGAGTGCTTATGTGTTCAATGCAGTGGCGTGCAGTGTTAAATTTATTTCCTGAAGCGTAGAAGCAGCTTGGAGTGCAAGAAAAAATGTAAAAAGGAGAGGAAGAAAAATTGATACAGCGAACCTCTCATAATGAAAGCAATGTGAACACCTGTAAACAGCACTTGCTTTCAGGAGGTTTTTAAATACTAACCGAACAGTACTCTCACTGATAAAAAAATAAGGAATTTAAATTATTAAGAGGTGATGACAAAAGGAAGTTCACCCATAAACAGTCAAGCGAAAATGAAACACTTTCAGCTCCTTCTTTCTTGTTCTTAGAAAAACTACCACTAATTCTCAGAAATTTTAATGTATCTACAAGCTAAGGAGGTGACTTGTTATTTATGTTTTCATTCAGAATGGATTTACTCCTCTTCATGTTGCCTGTAAAGAGAACAGAGAACAAGTTATCCAGTTATTGTTGAAATTTGGTGCAAATGTTCATTCAGCTAATGAGGTAATTTAATTCCTCTTGTTGTTTCTGTGATTATTGTAGAACATGACAGTAAGTTGTCATTTTTTTCAAATCTGTATCTTACATTCACTTTGAAGAACTTTGTGTACAAGGTGGTTCTTAACTTTTGAGGATTTCTTCTTCTAGGAACAGGGATTCTGACAGGGTGCGGGAAAAAATCTAAAATTGTGCATGAGTTTTGAGGCAAATTGTGCGGTAAATATCTTCGATTGTGCGGGAAATTGTGCGGGATTGCGCAATCTTGTGACCAACCAAATATTCGATCACCAGTGTTCTAGCCAGGCCAGAAAAATATGACAGGGAGGAAATTCTGCATAAATGAAAAATACAAATAGATGTTTTACTTTGGGGATTAAAATGTACCCAGCAATCGCCAATTTGCGGCTGTTTTTCTTCACGAAAGTTTATTTGTCTCAACAAAATCACATTGCGTGACACGATAAACTCGATCGGGTAAAACCGAAATACCACCTTTAAATGAAATGTTTCCGGTCTGTTGCGAGTTCCTTTATGAAAAATCCGTACATTTTATGTAGTGTGAATAATTTCCATTAAAGGTTCACACAATTTCTTCGAAAGTTTACTCTAAGACGCGTTGATTGAAGTTACCAATAGTTTTTCTGTGTTACTAAATCGCATGCAACCGGTGTAAAATGGTTTATTCCAGAAAAAATCCCCCCACCCCGACGGATGCAATGTTTTTTTTACCCCCGCCCGGATTTCCCGGCCAGGCCAACCAACCCTCGCACCTTGATTTTTAACCCAGATACCCCCTCCTGCCCGGATTGCCATAAACTTTTTGTAGGCTCTAAATAAACAGGAAATCGCGTTCAGGAGATCCGGGATTTTTTTAAAGTTTTCAAATCTTTGGTGAGAATTGCTATGAATTGGTCAAACATTTTGTAAATAAACGTTGCGTGACGCATTCACTAAAATCTTTCCGTGATTTTAAGACCAAATCGAAATGAAATGTTTCCATAACTTAAGGCTGGTTCTTTAAAAAAATGCTTTGATTTTGTCATCTATAATAAGTTTTTTCCAGGCTTCACAGTTTCTTCAAAGTGTTGTCGCAAATACACAATTTTGCTTTATGCAAATTTTATGTCAAATGTAATTTGATAGCAAGCTGTTTTTAAATTTTTTATGTGGCCACTGAATCCAAAATATATTTTCTATAAAAGGTCGAAACTTTTGAATGAAACTCATATTTCCTTGAATGAAAATGTCTTTCCTTTGATTAAAAGAGTCAAACACCTTTCAGAATTCAGTAATTTTCTGCTTCTAGAAGTCTTGGCGATTTGTTGTATCCTAATTACTGCGAGGAACCGGCTAGCGTCTGCAAAAATATAATAAACATCACAAAATAATTCAATTCAGCAACCTATTTTTATTATGCTTTCTAAAATCGCCGACTTTTCCTGTGTAATAGAATGCCAATCTTATCCGGAAAAATGATTCGCATAATGCTTTCGCTAATAAAAAAAAAAACAGTTCTGAATGGTCAAAGGTACAGAAATGAAATGCTGGCGGCGTTTGAATCATGAGTTCGGATAGCTCATGGTCTGCAAACAAACACTTCGATTCAGAGCTCGATTTTTCACTAAAACCTTTTTCCAAACCACGAAAGCACCTAAAATAATCTTTGAAAACAATACTTGGCCACATTTGGTGAAAGCTGTGCTTGGTAAAGTAGTAAAAAGAACGAGAAAGCTCCGTTTACCTTTCCCACGGATCCAAAGCGTGCACATGCAAACACAACTTCCCTGATAATCGAGTCGTCTAATCCGAAGCTATCAGAACTGTCTCATCGTACAGTAATCGGGTGAACTTGGCACAACTTCGCGCTTTGGAAAGTCGTACTTACTTACACAGGTGACAACATAGTGGTTACTAGTAACCTAGTGACCACAAAAAGTAATGAAGTCAGTAAAAATCGACATTAATATGACACGCATTCCCCAGTCCATAATCCACAGAAGTCCAGTCCCAAAGTCCAAATTTTTTATTAAATCTGATGGACTGAGGTAACGACGCTGTTTTGCCGTGTGTTTCTATTGTTCTTTCTTGAAAAAAGTCTTGAAATTACTCACCACAGGCAGCGAGGACTGCTCCGATACAGACATTGCAAAGAATCAGCAGTAAAACGGGAAATAAATTGACAATATGCTTATCAGTGCGAGAGATCGATGTTTGGCATTTTTGCCTCGGAAGAACTCTGATTAAAAATAGCTCTTAGTTTTTTCAGAATCGCAACAAATTCGGCCTCAAGTTGTATGCTGTGTATAAAAGCAACGTTCACCTCTATGGGAGAAATACAGGACTGACTTATACACCAATAAGACCAAATGACGGAAAATGTTTGTCATGCGCATGCGTATCAAACATTTGTCTTATACTTCAATGTACCATAAGAAAAGAAGCAATTTATATTTTAATATTTAAACAAGATAAGAAGACGTCCGACATGGAGAAGAGTTACTTTTTTCATTCAGTCATCGTACCTGCAAACCACGTTACTATTGAATGTTTTATAAATGAAGGCTGTACCACAATGAAGCCAGTCATTCTTGTGAAAATAATATATACCTGACGTGAACATTATTAATGTGAGTAGGGTTGTAGGAGACGCTGTCGTGACACTTCAGTAACGATGTTTTGCCGGAAGTGAGAGTAGCCGGAAGTCACTAAACCGGAAGTTTAAAAAGCAAAGCTGTGAACCGGAAATGCATAATTTAAAATATGCGTGAATAAATTTGCATGCAAAATCGTGACACAAAAAAAAAAAAAGAAAAACGAAGCCCATTTTATAACTCATGCCGCTACGCGCATGAGTAATAACGTCATTCACTTGATTGAAAAAATCAAATCCAGTATTCTGAACAGAACTTAACAATTTTCTCCTATCAATCCGAAGTTCCAGCGCTTTAATACATGTAGTTTGTTTGTCGATTCGCAAACTTGATCAGTTCTTTGCGAAAATAATTCAGACAGAGTGACATTCATTTTGGCGCGACCGCCGGTACATTTCTTCGGTGTTTCTTCTTCGGTCCCCGACATATTAAACTGATAGAGGAAGCGAAAATGCTCAAAAAATATCAACAGGCTGCTAAGAAAAACGTCATAATGTCTGGAAAACGACAACTAAAAAGCTATGCGAAAACATCTGTAGGAAGTCGGAAAAAAGTACAACTGAGACTAGTTCCGAGGACGGCGAAGAGAACGCCTTGTTGTTTTTATATCGATCCGTTCGAGCCGTTCGAGGAATGCGAGGGTTTTGTCGATTGTTTGGAAGGAAAATGGGCTGAAAATAGCCTAAAACGTTTCTCGAAATCTTGGTAATCCATAGAAATACCTGATTTAATTAAAATTTTAATCAAATATTTCAGTATTGTGCGGGATTGTGCGGTCCCGCACCCGCGCACCCTGTCAGAATCCCTGTAGGAAGAAATCCTTAAAAGTGTGAACATTTAAATGAAAGCTATGGAGCAGTACATCATATTGATTATAAATAAACCTAATTTGCATTTATGTTCTTGTGTTAAACTATATTTGTTGTTTTTATTGTATGATACAAAATAAAATCATGTATTTTTTTAATTTATATTTTTGTTTGTTTTATTCTTTTCTTGAGTACAGTTTTAATCTCTTATAAGAAGAATTTAATTTGACATCATTCTGATTTTGTTAGCAATCCAATTCCACTGTTTTAATTTTATTGATTCCCTTTTATCTATCAGGGCGGCCAAACCCCTTTGCATGTGGCATCATATTACGGCAATGTGACATCAGTTCTTATTCTCCTGGAACACGGGGAATCTCCTGATATCCCTACCAATGTGGTAAGCAGTCATTTCATTTCATGAGAATAAATTAGTAGATGGTGTAATGTCAAATGTTGTGGTCATTCCTGAGTGGGATTGCAGAGTTGGAAATACATGTAAGTGCTCGTCAGTTCTCCAATGCAAGTATAAACCCTTTTGGGTGAGTGTAAATTGTACATCAGTCGTATTGTTTCTATTCAATATTTAGTTTTCTATATGACAAAATGCTTCAAATTTACCCTTTTCATTTTCTGTTAAGTAGCTTTATTAACCTTTTGAGACTTTTTGGTGTGTGTGTGTTTTTAAGACAATATTAGGTATAATTGAAGGACTTGTGGAAAAGTGGCACAGTGTACATGTATTATTTCACGGGGGGGGGGGGGGGTACTCTCTTATATGACCTATTCGAGGACGTGACGCTGGACAGGGATACATGCAAGTTAACACGAGTCTGCCCCCCCCCGCCCAGGTTTCAAGATGATATAACAAGCTCCTGGCCATAATAATGAAAATATTTATCAGACGGGACACCATCCCTGTTAATTGCATTATGTTTAATTGCAGAAGGGCTTTACTCCGCTATACATGGCAGCATATGAAGGTCATGTGGATGTTGTGAGAACACTTCTTAGCAAAGGAGCCAACCAGCAGTGTAAAACTGAGGTTGGTGTCTTTAAAACATGCTTACGTAGTTAATATTGATATGTCAAGTGATCTTTTGGTTGCAAAGAAACTGTAAAAGCAATCACATCACCGGTGTACAGTTAAATTAACAACTCAATCTACCATTGTGTTATACGTTTTTAGGACGGTTTTACCCCAATGGATGTGGCTGTTCAACAAGGACATGACGAAGTTGTAGCTGCTCTTCGTGATCATGACGCCAAAGTGAGTCACTCAACAGCCTATTTTTATACTCCTGATTGTGTAGTGGTGAAAAAGAATGTCACACAAGAATTTCTTGTTAATTAATGTTATCATATGACCTGTACGGCCCTGCGAACCTTTTCTTTGCAAACCCATTGATGAAAGTCCCGTATGAGGGCAGTACGCATTTGCGCGAGTGGGGCGTACGGCGTAAAGGTGTACGGCCCTACTACAAAAGTGGACGGCCTCGTGTTAAAATTTCAAGTAATTTTGTCTCCAAATTGGTCATAAATTATGATAAAATACTTATTGACTAAGTAAGGTCAAGCCGGATGGGAACTCGGTCCGTACGCCATGACCTCGAGCCAAATATTTTCCTATCCGGCCTTCCCACTTAGTCAATAAGTACATAAAATTTTTATGCCGATGTCAATGTTTCATTTCAGTGTCTACCTCTAAGTTGATATTTCATCCAGGAGCCTCGCAGCTCTCAGAAGCCTCCATTTCATTGGCCTTGTAAAACACAGCTGCTAATGTTTTTAGGGCAAGGAGGCATTGTTATTGTTATTGTTTTATTGTTTGCTATTCCAATGGTGTGAGACGTACTTACAAGAGCTGCTCAACAACATCGCCCATTTTATTCCATACTTCTCTAATTTATGATAAACAGTCTTTCATTTAATTTATGTCAATTGATACAGGTAATTTATTCCAGACACCAGTTTTAATTCATTCATTCCAGTCTCTACCTCTCATTTGATATTTCATTCCATACTTCTCTAATTTATTCATGATAAATAGTCCTTTTTAATTTATTCCAGACACCAGCTCTAATTTATGTCAATGTTTTATTCCAGGATCTGGCTTCCCTGATGGTGGGACTGCTTCCTCCTTTACCCCCTCCCAGTTATGAAGAAATTTGAAAAAAAAAGCTAAACTATTGTAGTTAACCCTTTAACTCCCAAGAGTATCAAAATTATCAGATGTTGTTTATATTTTTTTTAAGTGCTTTACTTCCGAAAAATATGCTATCTATTATTTATATTAAATATAGTAAAGACAAGGTCATCTTCATCACAGTGAAATACATAATGCTATTCACTTGATATACTTTTTACTTTGTGGTTATTTCTTTTTTTTTTTGAAACTCTTTCGCCAAAAACATTCAAAGCCGCTATTTTTTATTACTTTTGAAAAAGTAAAGCAGGTTATTTGGTGAGCTCGTATTCACATAACCTTAAGTTTGATATTATAGTTTTTATCGCTTTTATAATAATGTAGATTTTATAATAATGTATATTATGTAAGGGATAATGCCCGAGCTCCGTGGCCTTCTTACGCGCTCGGTCATTATTTTTATGAAGGCCGAGGAGCGAGGGTATTATCCATTTTAATGCACCTTTCATTGTTTTAGAACAAGCAAACCAATGAGTTGCAAGAATCGCAGCGATCGTCGATTGTAACGATCGCTGCGATTATATGGAAACCAGGCTTTAGGGGGTGTTGTGAGTGCTAGCCATGTTGGAACTTTTAATAAATTATGCTGATGTTTTACTGAGGCGGAACAGCAGGTCATTTTGGTCAGTGATGTGGAACAGGAGGTTATTATTAAAAATAATAACTGACCACAATAATGACCTGTTGTTCCATTTCAGTGAGCATTTTTGCGGATTATTACAAATAATAACCTGTTCAAAACAATGAAAAGGTGCATTAAATACATATAATAATAATATTGTAACTATTTCTAAATATGACCGCTGATCACGCTCCCGTATTTACATATCCCATACGGGAGTTCAATACAGTATTCGATTTAGGACCTAGTCGCACTACAGTCAAAAACAAAAATTAGCCCGTGCAAAATGACATAAAAACAAAAACATTCCACAAAAAGAGTGTCCTACCGGAGCGGTTTCTTTTGTTTTCCTCGATTTTTGCACGGGCTAATTTTTGTTTTTGACTGTAGTGCGACCAGGCCTTTAGATTTAGATTTCTTTGGTTTTATATTGTAGTATTTTTAATTGATTTACTGTAAATTAGTTTCAAATTCTATGTTTTGTAAGTAACTCATCTAAAAGTGCTACTCAACAGACAGAGCATTCGTTATATAATCAGATTTATTACTGGCATTATGGTTGTGACTAAAGGTACCCTAGCGGCCGGGAGCGATGAGAGGCGGCTGTATTCGCAGGCTAAGTCGTTACCTGCTCGGACGCGTTTTCCCGCGCATGGCTCTGGGGACGTGTATTTGCTTCGCGTTCTGATTGGTTCATTGGATCTTTTACTTGTGTTGTGATTGGTCAGAGTGATAACTTTGGTTTTGGTTTTACGACTCTCAATAGGCCATTTGCGAGTTGCCTTTAGCCTCTCTATCAAAGCGAGGCTAGGTGCACAACCTTTCATATGAAAATGAGTGCCATTTGCATGTGAATGAAAACTCATTTTCATATGAAAGGTTGTGCACCTAGCCTCGCTTTGACAACGAGGCGTAACGTAACTCGGAAATGGCCTATTAAAAACAGCCTTTTGTTTGATTAACCAATCGTACCCATAATGTTCAGAACGATCAAAGCCTGCGCTAGAAACGGTGCTTTTGTTTCAGGGCCTCTCTGGATACCAGCCTTCGAGCTGAATGGGCCACCCTGCTGAAATAAAGTTTTACTTTACTAGTGATCAGTGGCTACGCAGCTTACGACCAGCGGAAGAGGACTGGCGTGCGCATGGAGAACACGCAAAGCTTAAGTGCCTGTCACGCAGGTTATCAACTCAAAACAAATTAAATGAAGGGGTTAGTTTCTGCAGAAACTGTTGGTTCTATCAACTGAATTGATAAGGTAAATTTACCACCGTAAAGTGATTTAAAAGCTGACATTTCGAGCGCTGGGCGTTCGTCAGAGCGAATCAAGGAATTGTGGGTTGTGTGTGGTTTTTATATCGAACGATGGAGCTACGCTGTAGGCCACTTCGAAAAATACCACAATACTCTTTAAAGTGCAGGTTTGGGTGGTGCTTGATGTAAGCCTGATTTTTCCAATTTCTTTTGTTTTCAGCACGAACTGCACGTGCTATGCATCAACTTCTTGACAATAGGCCATTTGCACGATGACGTCATTTGACTACAACTACCAGAATCCTTCAGTTTTTTGTTTTGTAGTGCAAATTAGGGCTATTGTTATTTAAACCGCACTGGGTTTACAAAATTTAAGGTTACAGTGTACCTTCGGTATACCATGCGCGATTTAGGGGTAACACTTATTCTTTTGTTAAAACAATAGAATATTAAAGCACAAAAGAACGACAATACAATAGAATACAATACCCTAGAATATATTAGAATACATAATTTTACCTAATACAATGAATGTGTACAATGTACAATAGAGCTAACACCCTAAATCGGGCATCATATGACCTTCGGGGGTGTCTCCAGTATAACAGCTCTAGCGTCTTAAGATGACACTTAATATACCTAAACCCAGATATCAAATTAAAGCTTATAGAGCTGGCTATCTAAATATGGAAACTATTTGGTAATAAAATGAATTGTCGAATTTTTTACGACGTCTAAATTCGAACGTCCGAATCAGCTTTAAAACGCTATAACTCAAAGCGATTATTGTATTTTGCTAATTTGATTTGTTCTCGGATTTCCGGACACGAAGCGCTAAAAAAACGTGTCGGCGATTTCCCATATTCAATTGCAGTGAAAAGTTACAGAATATTTTTGAAAAAGGGAGAAAAACAATTGGAGTGATCGCACGGAAATGGCTCTTGACGAAAAAGTTTTCGGAAATAAGAAATTCGCCGACACATTTTTGTTGATTATATGTTAGCCTAGCTTCTGTCCAAATTTGAGGAAAATCGAACAAATTCCCTTTGAGTTGTAGCTCTTTAAAGTGTCCCCTACAAGCGAAAAATTAACTTTGAGAAAACAGCGCTTAAAAAAACATTGCTTCATAAACAAACTCCGCCCACAAAAGTTATACCGTCATTTCTCCGTCAATTTTCACTATTTTTCGATAATTTTTTTTTGGATGAAAGTTCATTCTGTAAACTTTATTTTGACTCCAAAAAAAAAATTTCAATAAATTTTCGATCTGAAGGTACACTGTAACCTTAAATAAGAAAGGAAAAACGAAATAATTCTGGTAGTTGTAGTCAAATGACGCCATCGTGCAAATAGCCTAATGCGGTGCACATTTGTATACTAACACGCAATGCTACGTCCCAGCGTTCCTATATGTACTCTGAATTCCATTGTACCATTCTAACAAAAGAGACTTGAATAATAACACCCCGGTGAGGCTGATCCTGCGCGTAAAAAATTATTATGTTTTTTTTCGAAATGGGCTATTGGCGGCGACAGAGTAAAGTGAAAAACAAGAATAAATTAGTTGAATGAAACGTGTTCGTTGATTCCGTAGGGATTAAGAGTGCCGATTTAGAAGATGAATTTTCAGCTATAGAATTTTACGGCTTTTCGTGTTAACTTGGTGTAGGAAACGGCCGCAAATCGCCATGTGTTGTTTAGAATGACTGGGAAGATAAAAGTGTTGAGTGACTGGTTCAGATGCGTCTTTGTCATTTCTTTCAAAGTCTCGTAGACCGTTCACGCAAACGGTCCCCTAGTCTTCTTCCTGTTTCGTCAATGTATATCTTTTTGCATAAAGTACATGTTATGCGGTAGATAACATTTGCGGAGGTGCGTGTGAAATGATCAGCGATTTTGATAGATCGTTTGGGCCCGGGGGGGAGGGGATCCCATATAAAAATGAGGGGCTGCTCGTCGGAAATTTTCGAAAAACACCCTGAAAGGTACCAGAATCTTGTTTTATGGAAATAAAAGTAAACTGCAGAAGACCGCAAACGATAATGCTGCTAATGATACGTAGGATCTACGAGAGACCTAACCAGCCAAAAAATGAATGAACAAAAACAATGAACTGCAAGGTTGATCTGACCACGTAAAAAAGTAAAATTTGCGAGACATCATCACGACAGAAACCAATAAAGTAGGATCGTAACCGTGGACAATTGTTTCGTTGTTTTGTTGTCCACGGTTACGATCCTACTTTATCGCTTTCTGTCGTGATGATGTCTCGAAAATTTTACTTTTTTACGTGGTCAGATCAGCCTTGCAGTTCATTGTTTTTGTTCATTCATTTTTTGGCTGGTTAGGTCTCTCGTAGATCCTACGTATCATTAGCAGCATTATCGTTTGCGGTCTTCTGCAGTTTACTTTAATTTCCATATATTTTGGGACCGTAGGTCTTTTCAGATCCTATATGCTGTGTTTTCTTTCAGCATGGTTTTTCCCGTGCGTTTAAATGTTCAGATCGGCTTTCTCCATCTACATTTCAATTTGCGAGACATCTTTGCGATCTCCTTGTTCCCCGAAACACGTGATGTGGCACGCCTGTTTCTTGTGACAAGTGAGTACATAGTACGGAACCTGATATTGTGAACGGGTCATTGTGCAGTCTATTTGCGCTGGCTTTCTTGCTGGCGACATTTAGATCGTTACACCGTGCTGATGAGTTGCAATAACAACGAAACAATTGTCCACGGTTACGATCCTACTTTATCGGTTTCTGTCGTGATGATGTCTCGCAAATTTTACTCTTTGACGTGGTCAGATCAGCCTTGCAGTTCATTGTTCTTGTTTTATGGACGTGGCTCAAATTAATTTTTACCCCTACTGAGATGAAAGGCGCAAAGGCGTCGGATCCTGGTGGATCTAGTCAGCAAATTTTATATAAATAGGAAATAACAAATCAAGCAAGGCTGGCTGTACAACTGGGATTATGTATTCTGTTCAATAAGGACTTCAAGCAATGGCAACGGAGGGATCTTCTGAATTCTGATCAATGGAGTCGCGCGCGCTACTACGAGGAACCACGAAAAGAGAGTATCGCGTACAACAATCGCGCGAGGAGGAGATGCGTTTCGTCAAAACGCCTTCCGTGACATCCCGGTCCCCTTTTCCACACCAGACGCTCATTACGCATATGCTTCCCTGCCCTGATCTTACCCCTCATTAACTTCCAAGAGTGCCAAAAATTTAAATTCAAGAAAAATCCCAAATTTCATTTTGTAAAATATTGAAAAACAAAAGTACTGCCAAAGAGGATTCATTTGAATGGTTACACCATAGAATTTCGTCCACAGACTCAAACGTTAGAACTATATTACATGTACATTACATCTATCAATAAGTATCTCGAAGTGAAAGGGTTCATGTTGGGTAGGCACGACATTTCATGCGGGAACATGGGTAAGGAGTTTGGCTACGTCTGTCGAATAGATCAGTAAAATGGCTTCCCAAAGTACTGAGAATGTGAAGCGGCGAAGGGGGAGGTGCGGCGCGCACACGGTGGAGGGAGACCGTGGTACGAGATGCTAATAAACTAACTGGAATTGAACAATATCTAGGCGGCCCTTGGCAACAGGCATGATTGGGCACAACGGCGGGATCTGCTCGCACTGTTGGTGGAGGGTTGTCCAATATTCGGACAAATTTATGCATAGCATTGTATTGTATTATAGGACTTAAACAATAGTTTAACAATACATTCTGGGACGGCAAAATACAGCACAATGTATTACAGTACAATGCTATGCATAAATTTGTCAGAGTATTGGACAAGTATGTTTCTTTTCGCCCTATCCCAAACCAAAAGGCGTGTTCACAGGCTACCTTCCCGGGCAATCCCCAGTACAAGTCGACACCGTGGTCCCGCGGTGTGGAACTGTTCAAGTAGACTTGTCCCCGGAGGTAGGGGGTGGGTCAAGTTTAAATAAGTAAAGTATTTGGGCAAAGAATAATAGGGTAAAGAAGAATGGCGTCGAACTGTATGGACAAGTCAGCTACTTTGCCAGGAAATTAATTCAATTTGTAAGCGATTGGTTGGAAAAAATCATCTATCCAAGCTAAAATATGAATTTTATGAGTATATATTATTTTATTTGTTATTATTGTTTAAAAATCACCAAAATTTGAGCAAATTCTGGGAAATTGAAAATCCTTTCCTTTAATATCACAGCCGCCAGTAGCAACTCTATATAAATAAATTTGTTAATTAATTAAAGCAAGGGCTTTCTAGTTAAATTCCGTTAGAATGATATAATTTATGAATTGAAGCTCAAGTATGTGCAGACACTTCAACTCAAATGGGAAGTTGAGAGCGGATCCATATACGCGTTTCTCATGCACAAAATAAGAAAATTATTTTCGGTATTATTTTTAGTTGATGTCAAGTGTCTTGGTAAGAAATACCGTGTAGCACTAAACTTTACGGGAGTATAGTTTTGCAGATGGGTGGTTTTTTGTGTTTTGCGGGAACTAATTTTTTGCGATTTGGAAAGGCTGTTTCTACGAAAGCCGAGGAGGGACTTCCGACTTCCGACTTCCGACTTCCGACTTCCGACTTCCGACTTCCGACTTCCGACTTCCGACTTCCGACTTTCTATTTTAAGGAGGCTCGTACCCATTTCTCAAGTCCACACCCTTTCAATTTTAATGAGCCATATCTTTTGTTGTAGCGCATAAAAAGTCAAGCCACTTTGCATGCAAACACACAATACATTGAACTTTATGGGAGTATAGGATTTGTTTACTTGTTTACATCGGTGCTTCCATGGCAACGAAATGGTGATCCTCCGAAATTCCCAAGTTGCGGAGTTTCTCTAGATCAAGAGAAATTTTTGTAAAACCCGCTAGTGGACTAGTTGATTAGACCATGGACTTCAACTGGACAAAGTTTAAAAGAAATTTATGAGAGCGTTTTCGAAATTTTTAGGGATGAAGTTTTGGGGATTATAAATACAGAGAAAAACATACTATCGACATAATTGGCTAATATCTAAAGAAAACGATGCGCGATGGGAATGTAGTTTCACCTCATAGTAGTTTGATTCCATTTGAAATGGTGTGTGAAAAAGTGAGGGGGTTGCTTTGGACGATTGCGAGAAAGAAGGATTTGATTAGCGTGCGTTCAGCTCTCTTGTTGCCATTTTTGTATGTAATTTGGTCTACGCCTACATATGTGATGATAATTTGGAAACCGCAAGATAATTTTTTTTAACAAATTTGACAATCTCGAGATTAATCATCAATTTATATGGCCTGCAAGTTTCAAGGACATTGAAGACATGCAAGGCAATAAAATAGGGCCTCCAATGTACCAATTTTTCCCCGCAGATTTTGTGTTTACAAGTGAGCGTCCTTATTATTCACGAGTATTGTTTTCAAGTTTCATATGCACGTGCAAAACTTTAGCAAAAAATTTATTTGCATCGAACAGAACGCTCGGTTGCTTTCCGAAGAATTTTCCGAAACATGCTAATAACTTGCTTGAGAATTGTAATAACATTACGCACTCGATGTCGCGCTATTACGCTGTAAAGCAGCCATACCGAGGGTCTCTTTAAAATTGCAGGACAAGAAGAACATATCCCAATTTGGAAATGTGTAAACGAAATGCAGAAACAGTGCTTCTTTAATATGTCACACTCAAGAACAGCGTGACAACTTTATATTTTTAGCTGAGAATTCTGCTTTGCGCTATTTTATATCTAAATAAGGAACAGATGCTACGCCGATTGCAACAAATAACCAGAATGAGACAATCATAAACCATTGTCAAAGCGTGTTATTTCTGCATCCGGCCTTGATGAAACAGTGATGAAACGTGACGTTTCCGACGTTGTCTTTATCAGTGCTGTTGTCATTGCTATTCGTAAGTCGTAAGTCGTAAGTCGTAAGTCGGAAGTCGGAAGTCGGAAGTCCGAAGTCCGAAGTCGGAAGTCCGAAGTCGGAAGTCCCTCCTCGGCTTTCGTATGTTTCAGTTTCTTGCTGGGAATTAATTTTTGCGGATTTGGGGAAGTCGCGTTCAATTAGAATTACAACATTTTCGTTTTTTATTTGAGTACATGCAATGAAAATACAGATGAAACAACATGCAGATGTAAAACACGTTAATCAGTGTCACTTTATTACAATTACATCTTGCATTAGACCTGACCAATCACAAAACAGATAGACAATCCAATGAACCAATCAGAACTCGAAGTAAATACATGTCGCCGGCGCCAAGCGCGGCAAAACGCGTGCGAGCAAGTCATGATTGGTTTTGGTTTTACTTCTGATTGGTTAAGAAAGTGGCGCGAGATTTTTTAGCCAATCACAAAGCGTAGCAATGCAAAACCAAAGCAATCACTAAATTACTTTCGATACTCAATAGAAAACCGCTCTAGTGCGAGGGCCTCATTACGTGAGCCGGGCTGGCCCGGTTAGCCCAGCTGGCTCGGTTTGCCGAGATCTCGGCACGCCCGTTAAACTCAACAAAAATCAACTTTGCCATTACATGAAAACAGGGCCAGCCCGGTTAGCCGGGATCCCGGCTAATCGAGCTGAAAATTTTCCATGTAATCGCGTTTACCGGCCAGCCCGACTATAACCGGGACAGCAAAGAAATTTGCCTCAGAGCAAACCTGCTGACCTGTTACTGAATTGTCCTTTTTCTCTTTAAATGATAAAGTGGTACACAACAATGCGTAAGCATGAAGTAAATGAGCTAAAATGCTGAAAAAAATCCTTAATTAAAACATTCTACGCTTTGCGCCATTTTCAAAACAACACCGTTCAGCCAAAACCGTTGATGCTAAATTTAGTTGTCGTCCGGTCTGGCTCGCCTCATGTAATACCGGGATGAAAGTCATCTCGGCAAACTGGGCCATCTCGGCTAACGGGGACAGCCTGGCTCATATAATCAGGCCCTTTATCGTAAAAAAAAAACACAAAAATCGCAAAAATTTGAACCCGTAAAAATTTAGTGACACACGGTCGTCAGGGACGTCAAATGAGAATTGTTTTGCAAATCCCGGGGCGGGTGTACTCGGGAGGTATCGATAGTATGAAAGCAGTAGGAGTTGAACCTTGCACAAGCGAGATACCTTCGTGCGCTCTATTAATTGCTTGAAATGTATTTGCTATAATTTTTATATAGTTAGTTGGTTAGTAATGCTAGTGTCACCATTTCTGATGAAAAGTCATTGATCACTACCGTGCTGTGGTGAACTTCCTGTGTCGGTCGGTGCAGGAAGTTTTAAACTCGGCTCTTTAACAAGTGGTAGTCATGGAAACTCAATATTATGGCACCAAGCATTGGAAAACGCGCGCCCTCGAGCAATTCAGGAGTGTTTCTTTTTGTTAAAATAAGATTTCCTGTACAGCGTAGACATAAATTTCCATTGTTATTGACCTCTTTAGCTCGTATGTTTTGTTTTCCAAACGGTAGTATAGGTCATGTGCTCAAGGGAATTTGTCCCTTATCTTTTCATAAATTATGCATACATATGCACGTGAAAAAATTTAAAAGAAACAGTTCTCAAGGGTAACATCACATGACCTACATTGGGAAAACAAAACATACAAGCTAAAGAGGTCTATTGTTTTTGAAAAGCGGTGTTTTGTGAGAGAAAGCCGACGTTTCGGCAATTAATCATGCCTTCATCAGAGCACATGCACAAGGCTCGCAAGCCTCGGACAGAAAAGGTATTTAGTTTTACTTAAATTTAAGGTTACAACATAACCAGTTACAAACAGCAGGTAAGTGAAAATTAGTTACAGTTACTGAGTAGAATATCAAGGTTGCTTCCTGAAGCTGCAGTGTCCGATCTACTTTTGGTTATGTCACCAAGGCAGTACTAACCCTGATAAAATTCCGAAAGTAGCGGCCCCCCGAAAGTAACGGCTACACGAAAGTAGCGTTAATTTTCTTACCTTTCTAGTGATTCCCGAAAGTAACGGCCCACCCGAAAGTAACGGTCGAATAGCTTAGTGTTTTATTGTACTCTGAGAATGCCGAGGAATGCCGAAAAATCAATGAGAAAGAGAGGATTAAAGAGCACAGTTATGCTTATTCCGCGGTTGTGTTTATCATCATTTCTTTTGTGTAATTATTCACGTATTTTAGGTGCCCGAAAGTTGCGCCTACCCGAAAGTTGCGGCCCCTTAGGCCCCTGTAAAATTCTCTACCTCGGGCGGTGTGCATCTAAGTTCTTTCGACATTTTAAAATCAAAACTGAAAACGTTTCTGTTTTGAAATTTTATAATTGGTTTTATTAATTTTTTTAAAAGGAACAGTAAAGCGCATATGAATATTTATAAAGAACGTGCGCTTAACAAATTCTGTTTGATTATTATTATTTCTATTATTATAATTGTTTTATAAATATTAATTACTGTTATTATTAACATAATTACATTTTTTATCCCAGGCTGTCGTTTTGGACTTAATTTCTGATTGGTTGAATTGAGAAAGTTGCGTGGTTTTTGCCTTTCCCGCGCAAAGCGCGCTTAGCACTGATGGTGCAAAACCAAATTAAATATGAATAACTTTCGACACTCGCTCGATAAAACGGCTATGATCTGGTTTAACAGGAAATTTCTGTAAATTGTGATTAGCCAAGGTGGTTACCGTGGTTTGATTTTACGACCCTCATCTGGCTGCAAGCGACGCTCGAAGAAACAATTTTATTGTAATTGACGACGGAGTTGTATCCAGTGACCTGATAGACGGTCCGAGGTCGCTTGCACTCCTTCCTCTCCCTATCTGATGTCCTTTGTTTGAGGGATAGTTCTTGACGTCATCTGACTGTTGAATAATCAGAGTACGCTCAATCCCATTCTTGAAATTCCCGATGGAGGAAAAAAAGCGTCTAACAAACACTCTCATTGGTGGAATATTCAACGGTCAATTTAATACAATTTTGGCAATACATTTGCGAAAGCGGACGTATAAACATTATGTATGGATGACTTTTGTTTTTAAAAGCGCGCGTTTTTTGCTTCTCTGTCGGTAAATTTGTAAAAGAGCCGAACAATGATAAAACCTCTCTTTTTCTATTTTTTTTTCTTGCGAAAAAGGACTTGACGAATATTTTGAACAAGTTGTAGTTCGAATACAGCCGCCTCTCCTTCCCGATCCTGACCGCTAGGGGCGTTCTTGCGGCTAGAAAAATGCAGACTGGACATTATCTAAATCTAATTTCTACAATTAAGCGTCTTGAACTTGGGGCCACCTATAAGAAAGGTGTTCGCTTTTGGGAGATAATCATGATTGTGTAGGATTCTCAAAAAAATACAAGTGCAGTGTTAGAACGAGTCAGATTCCTGATTCTCAGACGATCCTAGGTTGCTAAGAGACTGTCGGACTGGCGATGCTGTCATGTCGCTGAAGAGAGATTCCCGTATATGAGAGTGGTCGCCCAAGAGATTTGAGAGGTGGAAATTTCTAGCTCTTTGGTTATACGCCCCTGGTATCCATAATTAGCGATCCGCGTGAAGGTCGCCCTTAAAAATTAAAATGTGGTTACATTTCTGTTTTACTGTTTATTTAATAACCACAAACGATTGGACGGCGTTTATGATGTTTTCCCCATAAGATAACCCGGGAATGTTCAACTGCCGGCCTGAGATAATAGTCTGAACCGGAACCATGCGCATTTTATTGACGTATTATCTGCCAGTTTTTTCAAGAGCCCCGCTGGAATATTCCAATATATGAAACATTAACTTTATCGCATAGCAAGTGTCATTGAATATATTATTTTTAATTTGTTTTCGTAGTGCTCTGTTATCTTCTTTATTGCCTTTTGCTTGCGTCATGCACATCAGGCGCGCGACCGGAGCCGTATTTTATCATAAAACATTAAATGTAAATGATTAATTCGTTGAAATAATTGGGCTGGTCATATTACGTCCCTGGTGCGGCGCGCGGTCATGACTTTGGAGGTAACACTTGCACATGAGACAACAATTTCACAATCGATGTAAATTGCGTTCCAATATTTCGATTATTGATACGTACAAGGGTGCTATTGTGTCTCAAGTACATCTTTGGGTTCTGGAAATGTCGATCCTGTAGATATCTGCTAGTTGAACGCGTACAAATCGCATGACTCGATTCGGGGGTGTTTACGCCTTGTGAATTTTAAAGATGTGAGGAATTCTTCAACGCTTGTGGTTGTTGATCAACATCATGAAGGATTTTGTGGTATGTACGCACACGTTTGTAACCTTAGTTTTAAGCTTTGTGTTCTAGCATAAGCCTCAAATGATTTTGTTTCTCTTATCATATTAATACAGTTTATAGTTAAGCAGGGACATGGCGCTAAGCGATATGAATTGGAACACTAAACTATAGAGACATGCTTCACGTTAATGAATCAGTCGGAAATGTGGAGATGACTGTGACCGCCAGTTTGCGAATAATCCGATTGTTTTCACTCAGTAGAGCAGAGACTAAACTATTCGAATTAATTTTTATAGTTTTGGGTTACAAAATTTACACCACGGGTCTGGTAGAGAATCGGAGAACGTATTTATTTTATCACTGACTTTTGACTTCCAACTTCCCATATGGAGTATTTGCATAACTGAAATTTTAAAGGCCGATCAAGTTATAAAAGCCAAAATCCCACCCGGAATCGATCGGTTGGATAAAGAGTTTCAAAACCGTTGAAGCATACTTTCTGTGGCTTACTCTATCGAAACTTATAATCCTTTTGTCTTTGTTACATTTATTAGATTTATTTTTGCATACAACACCCAATATTTCATTATTTATGATATATTGAAATTCGGGGGTAGGGGCAAGGATCAGGGGAACAGAAGGGGGCCCGGAGGGGGAAGGGGGGAGGGGGAGGGATGATGGGCCGGAGAGGAGAAAATCGCAGGAAGCATCCGAGATCGATACTCAAGTCTTCGATGCAAGGATAATTGTCTTTTTTAGTTGCTGCATTGTAGTTAATTTGAATATATGGACTCCTCAGTTGAATTGCTATACGCTGGATGGAAAAAAACACGAAACACTCCTTAGGTTATTCGCCTAGATAAGATAGCTAATCAGGAAAGAAGTGTGCAAAAGTAATGTAACTGAACAGTAGAGACCAAGACTACAAACCTGTGAGAGTTTCCGGATATGTGACCGCAAAGATCTGGATCAGCAGAAAATCTTAAACAAATGTAGAACAACTCAGTAAAGTGATCCTTACGGCGGATCCATATTTGTTTGCCCGATATTTCAGTTCGAAACACAAACCTTCGATTTAATCCCTCTTTTGACCACAGTGAATACGATGAAGGGCTATGCCCGAAACATTTGTTTTTTTTAAATATTGTTTACCATTTATTTTACATTTAAACATATACGTAATATATATTCAGATGTCACGCATCACCGAGGGAAGAACAACTCGACAAATTAATTCCTTTTCTGCGCAGGTATAAATTTTATAGAAGACGTATTTTAATACTGCCATGACGCAAAAGTCTGTATAACAATAATCAAATTCGTCTGGACTTGTTTGGAGTCGGCTATTTCGGCCTGTTTTGTGAGTTGGCGAATTGCTGTCTGTTCATTATAAAAATTGTGACTAAACTTCCTCTCAACTTCCTGTTTAAAAAATGGTTTGTTTGTTGTATTCTGTGTTTTGGTCTCACTCTAACAGAAAAAAAAAACACAAAAAACAATAACTAGCCTGCGTGCACCTTTTCACGCTAGCCAATTCGATGTAAAACAACAAAGGATTATCTTGGATTATATAAAATGTACGTGTTTGTGACACAAGTTGGGTGCGTGTGATCTCGCGTAAACAGGAAAACATGCGGCTTTGTGAATGAATCACGCGTGTATCGCGCGTGTCTACACACGGTATTGGAGCATGCGTGGTATTTGTCTCGATTCACTGAGGCGTTGTGGCTGTGTTTCATTGAACGCTATCCTAGGCTGTGTCTCGGAGAATCATTTTATTCCAAGGCGGTTTCGCCTTTACGTAAAGCTACAAAGCCCTGTAGCACTTCACTGAGTTGGATTAGACCTCCCATTCTGGTTTGAAATTCGTTTTACGAAATGAAGGAGAAAGACAGAACGGGAACCTCTTTAAATCAGGTAGGTTAATAATGGCGCGTATTTTACTTCTTTGATCAGCAACGAGCCCGTGTTTGAATATTCTTTTCAAGCCATGTCCTTTCTTCGTATTTTTCTGCGCGCTACTAGCGAATTTTCTACTCCATTTACTATCGAAGTAAGCAAAATATTTTTTGTTGTTTCTATAAACTGGGATGTTCTGTCTGAGTCCTGTTTTGTTATTTCTTCGAATGCCGTGTCACGCACAATCAAGTCGTGGAGTAGCGTCTTTTTCCTCTGAATATTTTTTCTTACTTTTTTGCTCATATAATGCCTTTATATCTGTATCAGACTGCCCTGTCTTGCCTTGGGCAAGCTTCAAAATTAAAATCTTGATCGTCTTCTCATCCGTTTTACGAACAACCGCGGTTTCCGTTGTTGTTTTCGGAAATTTAATTCTCGCACAGACGTGTTCTTCGTAGTTTCTGGTCTTTTCTTGCGTACGACAACAAATCGCTATCGTTCGTTTGCGTTTTAATTCCCGCACTCTGTCCTATTCACAAGAAATGATTTTATTTCTAACTGATAGTCTTTGCAAAAGCTTATGCGGTTTGAATTCTTTATTCCATATTCAATAATTCAGTCTCCCGTTTGCATATGTGTAAGATTCACGCAGTTGTGTGGATGGGATGGATTGCACTGTGACAAGTAATGCGATCGGCTATCAAGAATTTATATTTTGTGCGTCTAATAGGTTAGCAACGGATGCTGTTACAACCCATGCTTCAGATTCACGGTGTTCTGTCAAAATCTTATCATTTGCAACGTGAATTTCGTTACCTTTTTGATCGTGTTTGGACTTTCAAAATGCGCATATGATTATTAAAAAAATCTAGAATAGCTCTTGGCCTCTGGGATTTAAGTGGGGGCGTGCGATCTTAGGTGTGAATCTACCACGCCTTGCACCGTGCATACGAAAAAAATTTTGTTTGATCTAGCCTTTGCTTCTTTCAACAACAAATCTCGAATCTCACCCTGCTGGTTTTCACGTCTCTCGATGTTCAATTTCATTTAGCAAGTCAAATTTAAATGCTACACAACTGTCAGAACATCACGTTTATCAGAGACGCGATCTTTTAATCGGTATAATACTTTTTTGTGAGCCATTTATTACACTTATAAGTTTTTAGAAAAAATATTTACCACTCAAAAAAAATTTTCCTTGACCATGTGCTTTTGCTTTCCGACTGTGCAGAGTGAAAAGTTATTGTTGAGTTCACGATAGTTAAGTTTGTGGTCCAATTGAAGCACTTGGATCAAGACTGGACGCAGATTTACAACGCTTGGGTACTCAATCTAGTAAACTGATATTGATCATGTCATTACCACCAACCTGGAATTTAATAATCATCTTATGAGCCGCTTATTCACTTTCAGCCGCAGTCAATCGAACGAATAATCAATTCCCGACAATTGCGTGTATGAAATCGACATCGAAAATTCCGAGATCTAATAGTGTGTCACGCTAATTATTTTGTTGTCTTGTGCATTAGATCTCTTCACTGTCTTATCTCTAACTTGTTTACCTTTTTCTAGAGTCGACTGTTTTCTGCGGTTTTCTGTGATTTTTAAACAAATGTCTTGCATTTAAAAAAAATGCAATGTTGATGCCACCTCGTAAGTCATTGTGACGTTTTTAGCATTCTCCTACAATTGTGGCCAGATCTGAGTCTTACATTTAAAACGGCTTTTTACACTTCTTTTTATTTTTTTAAGGCAGCCAACTCACTATTTATTATTGGCCAAGTTCAGTGTGAAAACGTTTCAATGCATTAGCATTAATTTGTTAATGTGTGTTGAAAATTACAATCATCTTCTTTGCACTTAAAGCTGTCATTGTTTAGATTAAAGAAGAATAGTTTCTTGGAGAGCATTTTCCAAATTTTGGATTGAGTTTCATCAGATCATGAAAAATAAATAACATTTTCAAAGAAATGCAAATGTCACATGCTGCTTGTATTTGCCTTGAAGGGAAGAAAAAGTCATTTTTAGATTAAAAAAGTCGGTGCTCTTTGTTTTGTTTGAAACCAACCAGAAGCCAATCATATCATGCAAAATATATTTTGTTTGTATGTAAACTGCACCCCCTAGGGAACATCCCTAGCAATATTATTTTTCTAATCTATTCAATCAAAATTTATAGCACATTTAAATTTATGTTTTGTATTGACCAGGGTTTAAGTTAAGTTTAATAATTGCTAGGTGTTGACAAATTTAATAGATGTATTTGGATTTGGTTTCCTTTTGCTTCATCTGCCCTTCATCTGCTCTGTGTGTGTTTGCTTACATGTAGTTGGTATTTTGTTGTGAATTGGTGGATAAAATTAGTAACATACAATGTACAAAGCATCTACATGTAAAAAAATTTTCCTCTTATACTGTTGTTGTTACTGTATTTCTTATATTTTTTCATGTATTGATATTGGATCACAACTTTCAATAATAAAATGTACAAATAATTTTATATTGTTAAAACAGAGGCCTTTTTACTTCTAGATGTTAAAATGATTAAAAAGAGTTTAATTTTTAAAAATATTAACAAGCAAACAGCCCCACATGAAAATACTGCTTGATCGCTTTTATGAAGTCGTCACACTTCAGGGTTACATCCACAGACTCAAACGTTAGAACCACCTTGTACAGCTTATAATAAACAGTATCGCAGGAAAGTACTGCGCAGTAGCTTTTATTTGAATGGTCACACTTTGCGATAGGATTTTAACCTCTGTCGCAGATGATAGATCTACCTTGGACAGCATAATAATCTCCATAACATAAAAGTACTAGTTAGAAGCTTTCATATGAACCAACATATTTCAGTAGGATGGGCAGCCTTTGGGCATTTTGACATTTTAATGGGTCACACAGCTGGTTATTTGTTTTTACAGTCATCATGTGTTGTATTATCAGGTTGATGTTGCATTTTTGAGGGCTGCCAGAGCTGGGAACCTTGAAAAGGTTCGGAATTTTCTAAATGAAGAAGGAGACATCCACACCTGCAATGCTGTGAGTAGCTAGATTTAAGCTTTGTTCATTTATATCGTGAATTAGGAGTGATTTTTTTATGCAATTTATTAAATTTTAGCTTTACCACAGACTGAAAAAAGGTATCTTTCAATAAATAGATCTCTGTATTTCAAAACTCTTCCCATGATTTTGCTTTAAGTACACTGTCATCATTAATAATTTCCAAGACTGTGGGTGGGTATATTTTATTGAAAAAAAAAAATCTTTGTCCAGGCTGACCATGCCACACAGCTTGCTTCAAATCACCCCGGCTAGTATCCAATCTTCTAGAAGAAGAATACTTTATTATTTTACTCATTATTTTTTTTACAACCATATTTTAAAAATTTCTACACACATTTTATCAACTAAGTACTGATAATTTAAATAGTTAATATAATTTTGAGCCAGGGAGCTAAATTAATGGGTGAGTTTTCTAGTTAGCCCCCAGCCCCTTTTTTTCCCATAATCAAATAAAATTAATAGTGAATGGGTAGGAGTCTGGGGGCGCCACGAGGCTCTCGGAACGGCTCACAGGATTGGCTGAGAAAACAATAGAACAAACAACAGAAGAATGGTTCCTAGACCTAAAACAATAGAGCTTCGTGACACCCAGGGCCAATGAAATTAGAGGTTCTAAAGAGCTTCGTGGCTCTTGGGAGTCTGACATGAAAGTACTGCTCAGTAGCTTTCATTTGAATGATCTCACTCAGGATTTTATCCACAATCAATTTAAGGACAAACTACCTTTTGCAAGTAACAACATAATAACAGTACCACTTGAAAGTACTGCTCTATAGCAGTCATTTCTGTGCTCACTCTTAAGGATTTCTTTTACAGAATAAAAATTTTAGAACCATCTTGTACAGTCTAATAATGCATTTTTTTACTTACAAGTATAAAATGGCCCACAGGAGTCCATGATGATAATTGGAGCATAATTTATTCAATTTCAGAATGGGCTGAATGCTCTGCATTTGTCAGCTAAAGAGGGTCATGTTGAGGTTGTAAAAGAACTGTTAAAACGTGGAGCAGGAGTGAATTTTACCACCAAGAAAGGAAACACAGCCCTTCACATTGCTTCACTTGCTGGACAGAAACAAGCAGTGGAAGTGTTGTTAGAAAGCGGTGCATCTGTCAATTCAAAAGCACAGGTGTGTTTCATAATACATTTGTAGTATGTGGCTCATTTCTGTTAGAACAGCACTTGCATTTATGGAGCTGTCTTGAAACGTCCTTGAATCTAACTCGCTCCTTCTTCTTAGCCTCAATACTCCAAGTTGCAACCATTTTAGTTACCAAGGCAACTATTTTGCCACTGGCGACCTGATTCAAACAAGTTGCCGGCAGCTTAATCTAAAGAGACAGTCACCAAATGGCCACAAAGCAGAAAATTTACTTACAGGGTTGTACACACAGTCAACTCTCTCTTAACCCTTTAAGCCATAAGAGTGAACAGCATCAAATTTCTCCTTGTAATATCAATGCCTGATTGATCAAAAAGGTCATGAGAATTAAGGACATAATCACACAAGATGAATTCTCTTGATATCCAAACCATTTCTCCCCACTACTTCTATAGGAAATGTATAGGAACTAGAAATGGGAATTTAAAATTTGATATTAGGGCTTAAAGGGTTAATGGGACATTGTCCCAGCTGAAATATCGTGTTTTTATGATTATGGCCAGGAGCTTGCTTTAAGCTTACTTTATTATCTTGAAATTGGAAGAAACCATCGCCAATAGTAATAGAAGCAAAGAAATATGAACTAAACAGACAAAATAACGGCTAGAAAAGTCAAACTTTCACAATAATGGCAAATTTGGTTTATTGACAGGTGGTCAAGAAATCAAATTTCATGAACTGTAATCTACTTCAATCCTTACAATCCTGCACTTTATCTCCAAACTACTGCTTCTGTTGTGCTCTATAGAATCTTTTTATCCAACTAAGTTGTATATTTGTTAGAATCAAGCGATATAACAGAAATAAACTGAGCGAAAATCTTGCTATTTCGGCGGGACAGTGTCCCTTTAATGACCACTTCCCTAAAGTGACCACATTGTAAATAACCGTTTTGTTTCTCGGTCAAATACTGTTTCAAACTGATCTTTCTCTCAAGCGACCGCCTCTCTTTATCAACCATTTTTTTCCTGCACCGAGGGTAGTTGCCCAAGAGAGAGAGAGTTGACTGTATGCACTTGAAATTATGTCAGCAAAAAGTTGTGTAATATGGACCCAGACATTTTTTTTACTGTCCATAAACCCAGCCATATTACACAACTTTTTGCAAGTATTTATTGTGCTAGTTTTGAATATATATTGTATTTTTATTTCATTTTTTACTCGCGAATATGCGAAGTGCTTAATGATTGAATATTAAATTATTATTATCGTGTTTGAAGAATGCAATCCTAATTATGTGTTGGTTGCCCTGTGCCTTGCATGCAGTAAAATTTGAAATTTTTGGTGTCCGGTCTTCCAAATGGCTGCCCCTATTGCTTTTTTCAGGGGCTCATTTCCGCCGGAAATTCCTTTGAACGTGTCTCCATAATCTCTGATTACTGCTAGCTAATATTATTATTGATCAGTCAGTCAATGGGCTGTTAACATTGAGCCCATCATATATATATAATGGTCAGCTGCCTTACCCATGGGGATGGTGTTGGGGGGTGGGGAGTTAGACGCAGGGGGTGGGGGGTCAGTGGAGCAAAACGCCTAGGAGAGGGGTGGGTCCGAATGTTCATATTCACACGTTGGCTCAAAGGAGCTGCTCTCCTGAAAATCATCCATTTTAAGCCTTATTTATGCGCCCACCTCTCCTAAGTAATCATGTTTTGTCGGAGGCATTTTGGTTGGTGACTTATGTAATGTTTGACTTGCATCGCTTTGAATTACAGAATGGCTTTACTCCACTATATATGGCAGCACAGGAAGGTCATGTGGATGTTGTGAGAACACTTCTTGGCAAAGGAGCCAACCAGCAGTGTACGACTGAGGTTAGTGTCTTTATAACCTGCTTAGGTGAAGCCGTACTCAAGCCACAGGCGCCCCATTGGCTGTAGCTTAACCTGGTTTCTGTAGCGCGAAGCGACTACATGTAGGAGTATTTGCTACTCCCCCCTGGATGGGATACTGGTCCATCACAGGGTCACCAACCACATTTTGTTGCCGATGCCCATTTATACACCTGGGTGGAGAGAAACAATATGGAGCAAAGTTTCTTGTCTAAGAAAACAACACGACGGCCGAGACCAGGTCTTGCACCACTTAACTTCAGATCTAAAGTTCAATGCTCTTTCTTCTACACCACCTGCTTACTAAGTTAATTATATGTCAAGTGATCACTTATTAGTGCAAAGAAACTGTAAAAGCAATCATGTCACCGGTGTGCAGTGAAATTAACAAGTCTGCTGTTGTTTTCAGGACGGTTTTACCCCTATTGATGTTGCTGTTCAACAAGGACATGAAAAAGTCGTAGCTGCTCTTCTTCATCATGACTCCAGAGTAAGTCACTCAGCAGTCTTTCTTTACACTCCTGATTGTGTAGTGGTCAATTTGCGCACAATAGAACATGAGTATGCAAGCAGCTATGAATGATCAGAGGTGTCTGTATTTCCTGCTTATAATTTCAAGGTTTACATAAATTCAAGTGCATTTGTAACAAGATGAAAGTTTGATCATTTTAAATTTGGAAATGCCTCTCCTGCCATAAGATTAGAAGTTTGAATGGTTAGTTAGTTAATAGTTTATTAAAAACTCTCTCTGGCAGTTTTAAAAAAAATATACTGAATTAACAAGCTTTATTTACAATACTCTTGTCATGTTTTCTTTTTAATTACAGAAAGGTTATCGTTCTCTCCACACTGCTGCCAGAAAGGATTTTGCCAAGGCAGCCAAACTTTTGCTTCAGAAAGATGCCAAACCTGATGTTGAAGCTCCCGTAAGATATTCATTTCTTATCTTAATACTGTCAACTTCCACTATAATGGACACATTCAAGAGAACAATTTTGTGTCTGTAACAGTGTGGTACATAACATTGTATAACCTATTTACTAAAATGTCCAACTAATATTACAATAGTTATGCTAAGATATTGGTGATTAATAGAGAAAGAAGAATACAAATTTGCAACTTGCAACTCGCAAGTTTGATGACATTTGTGACAAAGAAAAAAACCAAACATTCTTTTTTCAGAATGGCTTCACTCCACTTCACATTGCTGCCAAATATGGTAATCAAAATGTCGCAGGAGTTCTGATTCAACATGGAGCCACTATTGACTACAAGACCAAGGTATGTAATGTAAAATGTCTGCCGGGATAATTTTTTCTTTCAGCTGTACATTTGCATCCAGCTCAGTATTGGGTAATATCCATCTATACCACCTACTCCTTCACACACCTTGGAAGTGAACTATGCTCATTTTTCCTGACATGAATTTAATGTGAAAGTCTAAAATTCCATTCAGAATTGACCTGTCACCTCAGCTGGTGTCTTGGTTATTAGAGACCCAGGACTTCCAGAGCACCACAAGGCTTAGCCTGCTTAGCTGGCAGTTTTGTTGGTGCGCACAATGCTTAATTCGCGAGTGTTGAAGCCGCAAGGGGAATGGATAGGAGAATTCAGCATCGCACGTGCCAGCCAAAAAAAAAAAACGCCAGCTACACAGGCTACACTGAGCTGCTTGCTTCAACTTGGTTTATGGATCTTACTATATATATTGTATGCTCTTCTTGCAAAACAGACCTCTTTGTTCTGTTTTTTTTTTTTTGCGTTATGGCACATGTTTCCATGGCAACCAAGTGTTGATAGGTTTTGTAAGTTTTTGTTTTGGCATCTTTACAAATTATAATATTGTACTGTAGGACTATGGGTAATGACAAAGTTAATTTGTGGATATAAAATAAAAAATATTATTCAGACAGATAATTATATTTGCCGCTTTGGATTTCTATATGCATTTAGATCCAAATTTACATCAATAAGTAAACAAATTAGAACATGTAATTTAAGTCCATGTTACAACAAATGGCTATTTTACTGTGTCGCCCTCTCCTTTAATGCACAATGTCAGTCATTATTTTATAGTTTTGTTAACATTTTTCTTTTCAGAATTATGTCATTGCCCCACTTCATGTAGCATCAAAGTACGGCAACCTTAATATTGTGGCGCTTTTGGTAGAGAAAGGTTCAAAAATTGACATTCCCAACAAGGTCAGATTTCAAGATTATTATATGTAGTCATGAATATAATTCACTGCTAGATGACATACTAAAATGTTCTTTATGGACCAAATTTAATGGTGCAATCCTTATGACTGACCAAGTCTGTTGATTGGGTCAGGAAAGGCTTCTCAAAGCTCTGCTGGAATGGAGGCCTGTGAATGTGAAGCGGCAAAGGGAAAAGTGCCGCACACGGTGGAGGGACACCATGGTGTGAGTTGCTAAACTAACTGGAATTGAACAAGATCTGGAGTCTGACAGCAGACCAGGCACAATGGGGGACATGTTAGCACTATTGGTGTCTTGACAACATTGTCGCCGGGATGATGATGATGATGATGATGACGATGATGATGATGATGATGTATCTTACTACTTATACTATTGGTGTCTTGACAACATTGTTGCCAGGATAACGATGATGACGATGTATCTTACTACTTATACTATTGGTGTCTTGACATTATGATGATGATGATGTTAATGATGCTTATGACAAAACTTGGGTTCCATTTACAAGTTGTAGTTGTGTCTTAATCATGTTGGCTTCATTTTGATTTATTTGTTTGTTTGTCATTTCATAGGATGGTCTGACACCTCTTCATTGTGCAGCAAGAGATGGACATGATCCTGTTGTAGAATACCTTGTGAATAAGAAGGCCTCCATAACTGCAAGGACTAAGGTTGGTAGTGTTTTTATTTCAGCCGATTTCACTGTAATCTGCAGACCTGGATTTTAAAAGAATGATTTCCCCATCGTGTTCTGCCCGTGGTCGGACAATAATAAATTATTGTGAAGGAAATTGCACATACATGTAACCTACGTTCACACCCTTAAACTTCATTATAAACTGGTTTCCATTCTCCATGCATTTGTTATAGTACTAGTCTGAGTAAAAGTTGTTTAAATATCAAGGCGTTTTATTCTTTGTGATCATTTCTTTAATTCTCATGACCTTTATGTTTGATTATGCATTAACATAATAAGGAGAAATTTCATGCTAATCGCTATTGGAGCTTATCAACATACAAATACTCCATACTGGTCTCCTTTCATTTCTAATAGTACTTACTAGTTGGGAGAAGTTGTTTAAAATCAAGGCAGTTCATCTTTGGTGATCATTTCCTTAATTCTCATGACCATTATGCTTGATTAGACATAAATACACTAAGGAGAATTGCAATGCTGACCTGCTTTGTTGTTTTGTCACAGCATGGTCTTACACCTCTACACATGTCCTGCCAGGGGAACCATACCAGCACATCTGGCCTTCTGATCGACAGCAAGGCTCCGGTTAATGCTGTGGCTACAGTAAGAACACATGATCAAATAGGAACACTCAATCAGCTGAAGAATGTCTGAAATAAGAAGACTTGATTAACTACAAAATAACAACTTGTTCACTTAAAATAAGAACACATGATCAAATAGGAACACTCAATCAGCTGAAGAATTTCTGAAATAAGAAGACTTGATTAACTACAAAATAACAACTTGTTCACTTAAAATAAGAACACATGATCAAATAGGAACACTCAGTTAGCTGAAGAATGTCTGAAATAAGAAGACTTGATTAACTACAAAATAACAACTTGTTCACTTAAAATAAGAAGACATGATAAATAGGAACACGTACTTGGTCAGCTGAACAATGTCTGAAATAAGAAGACTTGATTAACTACAAAATAACAACTTGTTCACTTAAAATAAGAAGACATGATCATCTGTATAAAATGAGGACACCCAATCAGCTGATATAAGAAGGCATCGTCAGCTACATAGAACAGTCATATAACCAGTTACAATAATTTTAAGAAGTATCAATAATTAAAACTGAAAAAATGAGCAAATAAACATTTCATGATTGGCTGAACATAAGATGACATGATATCAGTTTCATGTTATTGTATATTAAATTGACAAGAAAACATGATCATCAGTTATATTAAATTAATAAGAACACATGATCAGCTATGCTCTCAGAACACAGGATCAGTTTTGAACTGAAATTCTGTTTTTCTTATAGTATTATTTCTTAGCCCAAACCACTTTTTTTTTAACTATATTGGATGAATTGGCTCATTGCTTGTTGTTTCTTTGACAACTTTCTGAAATTTTCAGCGTTGTTGATAAAATAGTTACTTAATTAGGTCAGTTTTCTTGTCACTCAATATCCTTTGCAACACGATAGGAGTATTAGAAAAATGCTTTGATGGAAAACACATTGAGATGGCTAGAAAAAGAGAAGACTCAGTGACTTTTTCTTGCATTTAAACTCTTCTCGCAGTAGCTTTTGTTTATCTTTCATTTCAAGATTACTGTTTGCAAGGCCTAAATTTGCTCAAACTGTTAATAACTTAACCATTCATTTTCTCACAATGTGTTTGGTTTGTATGATTCTTGAATGAGACTCATTCATTTTCTTGAATTCTATTTAATTTTTAGTTAAGTTTAACAAATACAAAATCGATTTTTCTGTTAACATTAATTTTTTTTTCTCAAAGAATGGTCTGACGCCTCTTCACATAGCAGCACATTATGGTCATGTGGATATTGCAGAGTTGTTACTTAACCGAGGAGCTGACACAGATGCGAGAGCAAGGGTGAGTTCTCAGTTGTGTTAAATGCAGTGGCATGCAGTGTTAAATTTATTTCCAGAAGTGCAGACGCTGGTTGATCATGAGAGAGATCACAGAAGGGAGAGAAAGAGAACTTAATACAGTTGAACCTGTGATAAGCCAAATTGGCTGTCTAGGTGCTTTCTTTCATGAAGTCTTTAAAGTGAACCTGTGATCAAATTTTTGATTTTGATTTTTTTACATTTTCGTGAACAATTAGACTTTCTTACTTATCTTGCCAAATTTCAATTCATTACGAACATCAGAAGTCATTTTATTTTAACATTTATTTCCAAGAATTCACGGCCGCCATTTAAAATCAACCTTGTTCCAAGGCTTGGTTGCGAATGGGAGAAAGTGACATCAAAGACTCAAACATACCTCACGGGTTGAAATTATAATAACAATAAGTATTGAAAATCACGGGAAAAGCAACAAAAACTTTGGACTTGTTCTTCGTGCAATTTTCTATGCTTATTGTTATTATAATTTCAACCCGTGAGGTATGTTTGAGTCTTTGACGTCACTTTCTCCCATTCACAACCAAGCCTTGGAACAAGGTTGATTAATGGCGGCCGTACATTTTAAGAAAAAAATGTTAAAATAAAATGACTTCTGATGTTCGTAATGGATTGAAATTTGGCAAGATGAGTAAGAAAGTCTAATAGTACACGAAAATGTAAATAAATGAAATAAAAAATTTGATCACAGGGGCACTTTAATAATAGTAATCTCACTGAAAAAATATTATGAAATTGATGTAGTGGTTATTTTGCTTCTGTCTACAAGCTAAGGAGATGACTTGTTATTTATGTTTTCATTTAGAATGGATTTACTCCTCTTCATGTTGCCTGTAAGAAGAACAGAGAACAAGTTATCCAGTTACTATTGAAATTTGGTGCAAATGTTCATTCAGCTAATGAGGTACAAAGCTTTTTTGTTGTTTGTGTGATTATTGAAGAACATCACCAAAATATTTCCTCAACTCTGTAAAGTAAGTCATTGTTTTTCAAATCTGTATCTTACATTCACTTTGAAGAAATTTGTATACAAGGTGGTTCTAACTTCTGAGTCTTCTGAGGAAAATCCTAAAGTGTGACTATTCAGCTATTGTTTCCTGTTGTGCTGTTTATTGTGCTGTACAAGGTCATTTTAACTTTTGAGTCTGTGGATGAAATCCTACAGTGTGACCATTCAAATGAAAGCTACTGAGCAGTACTTTCCTGTTGTACTGTTTATTATGCTGTACAAGGTGGTTCTAACTTTTGAGTCTGTGTATGAAATCCTACAGTGTGACCATTCAAATGAAAGCTACTGAGCAGTACTTTCCTGTTGTACTGTTTATTATGCTGTACAAGGTGGTTCTAACTTTTGAGTCTGTGGATGAAATCCTAAAGTGTGACCATTCAAATGAAAGCTACTGAGCAGTACTTTCCTGTTGTACTGTTTATTATGCTGTACAAGGTGGTTCTAACTTTTGAGTCTGTGTATGAAATCCTACAGTGTAACCACTCAAATGAAAGCTATTTAGCAGTCCTTTCCTGTTGTACTGTTTATTATGCTGTACAAGGTGGTTCTAAAGTTTGTTGACAAAATCCTTAAAGCCCTTCAGCAATACTTTCCAATTTTTTTTATTATACTATTTGTTTTTTATTATATGATACAAAATGAAATCATGTTCTTTTTTTATATTTTTGTTTTGGGGACAAAAGGGGTAAGTTGGTTTTATTCTTTTCTTGAGTACAGTTCTTATTTCTCATTTTGTTAACAAACCGATACTCTTATAATTTTGTTACTTCTGTAATACTATTTTATTAAGATTTGTCAGAGTGTAGCTGCTAATATGGTATATCATTCTTTGCAGTATTTTTCTACAATGATATAAATTTATCTTTTCTTTCTTTCTATCAGGGTGGCCAAACCCCTATGCATGTGGCGACATACTACGGCAATGTGACATTAGTTCTTATTCTCCTTCAACACGGAGGTTCTCCTGACATCACCAATGTGGTAAGCAGTCATTTATTTTTCTGAGATTGAAATGAGTAGATGGTGTTGTCTTCCATGTTGTGGTTGTTGCGTTTTACAATCGTACATTGTTTGGGTGGGTCAGATCACAGAGTTGGAAATAAGTGGTCGCCAGCTCGCCAATGAAAGTATAAATCCTTTTGGGTATACACTGTACGAGTATAAATCCTTTTGGGCAAGTATAATAATATTATAAATACATTGTACAACAGTCCCCTGATTTGATGGCTACCGTTTTCACTAAAATAAGGTTTACAGATAATGTTTATTGTAACCATATTTTGTTTACTTCAGCAAAAATATTTTTACTTAAAATCCTGAGCAGGACTGTATTTAAATGCTCTGAAAGCTTAATTAACTGACATAAAATATTCCTTTTACATAATTACTGCATTAATAAGTTAGTTCCCATTTTATTGTTCTTATTTCTTGTTAAAGATATTTTTGTTCAATTTAGTGGGTTAATTATAAATAGACAGTTTGCTTTTGGGTAAATTAAAGCAACCCTTGACGAGTGCGTTCTAAAATGTCACTTGTCCGGTTGGCAAGAGCTCTTAGAATTAATTTTTTAACCCCGGGATGAGTTCATTAATGGATTGATAGTGGCAGCAGCTGTTACTGGTATCTTTACATGTTTATGTCTAATTTCACTCCTTATTCAAACAGTAAAGCTTATTTGAATGTATAATATAAAGTGAAATTTACCTTGAGCAAAGGTTTTTATTTTGTTTTTATTGTAATTCTTTCAGATGCTACTGTAATACTATCCTTCTAGACATTTTTTTTTTTTACAATTTTCACTAAAAAACAAAAGACTTTAAAAGTCTTTGTTTTGTGTTAAACAAAGGAACACATGGCATTTTATGCTACCTCTAATTTGCATAATCTGTTATTTGAATAAAAACTGGTCATTGACAAGTTATTCAATGTTGTTTCTGTTCAACAATTAGTTTTCTTTATGACGAAATGCTTCCAAATTTATCCTTTTCATTTTGCAATGAATACCTTATCAACACCTGCCTTTTGAGACTTCATTTAAAATATATATTTAAGACAATAAGGTATAATTATTGAAGGACTTGTGGAAAAGTGATATAAAATATTGTGGTGACAGCAAAAATAATCAGGCACTTAGATTTTTGTTAAATATTGATCTGTATTTTGTATTTTATTGCATTCGGCCTTTGGTTTGTGATTGTGTATTTTGTAACAGTGATTAATGCAGCCAAATTCTTAAAAATGTAGCCTTCTGGGCAAAAATAATTAGAGAAACAGATGAATGGTTTGCACACAAAGAAAACTAGTCATCGTTTGAGCTATTTGCATTTTTTGGGAGTGGGAGGGGGGGGGGGGGGGGGGGGGGGGGGGGGGGGGGTGGGGGGGAAGGGGTTAGAGGGGATAAGGGGGGTGTCAATAGCACCCTCCTCTTTAATGACAGGAACTAAGTTTGACCTTGGCCTTTGTTTGACCTATTATTACTAATTATTTATTTTTATGTGTGCTTTGTTCAGAGAGGTGAAACTGCTCTCCACATTGCCTGTCGTCGACGTCAGATAACAATTGTGCGATTACTGCTCAGGAATGGAGCAGCAGTGGATGCTAAGACTCAGGTAGGAATTTATTTTGCTTATAAAATACCATATGTATTACTGTGATTGTTTGTGATTGGTGGATTTGGATCCTCATTATTCCAATAATATTAGAAACTGTTGCCTTGGTCTGTGGTGGTACCGGTCGGCTGTTGTGTTTCTTTATCACAGGCATCCATGCTTCAGGAATTTCAATTCCTTTGTTTTATTGGGAGTAATAATTTTGTTTTGATTTTCTCTTTTCCTTGTTGCTGCATCTTTCAGGATCGGGAGGCTCCATTACACATCGCCGTCAGAACCAAGAATGCTGAGATGGTGAATCTTCTGCTGGATCACGGAGCATCTGCCGATGCCATTGATAAGGTTTGTTCACAGCCATTTTACTATTCAGAAAAAGCTGCCTGTCCCACTGCCTTTGTCCTGGTAGATCCCAGAAGAGGAGTGTAATTGAGGCAGTTTGGTTGATGACATAAAAAATGATGTGACCAAACCATGCTAGACATTTCCTATGCAAGAGGTTGATAAGAGGTAGTTGTTTGGTTTGCTGACTCACTTCTTCGTTTGACACACACAGTGAAGTCCCACCAATAAACACCCCAGATTCTCTGTATCCATATGTTATCTATTATATGCTATTCCCCCCATTAGTTTATAGTTCTAATGTTTTCAAGGGTGGAAACGCACTTGAAAATTGGAGCTCTGATGTAGAAAATCGCCCAAAGTGGAGAAAACTAGTTCACCAAACATGTCTGAATGTAAACAACAATGGTATTAAACAGAACAGGAAAAGAAGAGAGAAACGACACAGCAAGGAAAATGATGATATTCAAACAAATTGAACCACATGTACATGTATTATATTGTTGCTATTGTGTTTATATCTGTATCGGGCAGATAGGCTCCTTCATTAAAGAGCACTATCTTGGTTTAACCAGTGAGCATCACCTATGCTATATTTATATATTTTTAAATACATATATACACATAATGATTAACAATACATTATCAATTTCTGTTGATTAGAACAAATGCACACCTTTGCATATTGCCGCCAGAGATGGTAATGAAGAACTGGTGGAAATTCTGCTGGAACATGGAGCTTCTGTTACTGCCCTGTCAAAGGTACACACACCAAACACACTTCTAAGCCGTGTGCAGGCTCTCCTGTTAAACTTTCATAGGAGTATTGTATGTTAGTGGTGAAGCCACAAGTTGCAAGCCAGTTAGGAGTTTGAGTCGGGCAAATGCCCAAATCCATTGTAGGGGTCACATGGGTTTCAATAATTTTTTAAGTGAGTTTCAGGACAAATCATATTTCATGCAACCAAATACTCCAAGATTCATGGAATATTTTGGCAGCTTTGTCCAGGACTTTATATACCTGTCTCTCCACATTGAAAGCAGAGAAGGAAGCCCTGGGTCTGGGGCGAGGTTGGGAATTGAATGATTTATTTGCTGTAGCTTTGTTTCACCCAAACCTTTCTTATTAATCCACAGAAAGGGTTTACTCCCCTCCATGAAGCTGCCAGACATGGCCATGTTAGGATTGTGGAGATCCTGCTCAAGTATTATGATAATCCGGACCCAGAAGGAAAGGTCAGCACTGTTGTTGTTTTTTTTTCTTCTGCCTTTAAAGTAGGTTCGATTTCCAGTCATTCTGCGTGTCCGTGTTCTTTCGCAAACACCATGGCTGGATCACTGGTCTGTCCTATTGTTGGGAGGAGCATCTGAAAACTGGACTCGCTCAAATGGCTGGAAATTGAGCCAACATGTGTCTTTAAAAGGGGCTATGTTATTTAGTATCACTTTATAAAGTCAAACGACATGTTTGCATCTTTGCAAACCCAAACATAGTGGTTTATGTTTGTTTAATACTACTCTGCTGGTGTGCTGGTTTTATAATAAATGTCTTTGGCAAGGATGGGAAAAGATTGGAACTTGGACAACTTCACTAAAAACTGATTATGGCTTTTTCTACATGTATCTTTAAGAATTCACTTGATATTTTCCTTTTAATGCTCAACGAGCATTTCATTTGTAACGGAAAAGGTACTTAGTTTTAATTTTAGCGCGGTTTCTACCCCAAAACGTCAAAATTCTCTTGACATAGCTCCTTAAATATGTTTTTTGGTAGTTCCTTATCTTTTGCTATGGTGGTTTTGCAACCAAATGGTTTATTTTAGTTAATTTGATGTTTTATTTATCACAGCATGGTCTCACTCCTCTTCATGTTGCAACACATTACAACAACGATAAAGTTGCCACTTTTCTGTTGGACAACAATGCCAACCCTAACGCTCAAGCAAAGGTAAAAGATTATTTATGGCGATTTCTTTGAGTGTCGGAGAGCAGTTTTCAATCGAGTGTCGTAAAACCAAAACCAAAGTAATTAGTCTGACCAATCACAGAACTCGCAGACAATCCAATGAACCAATCAGAACTCGAAGCAAATACATGTAGCCGGCGCCAAGCGCGGGAAAACGCGTGCGAGCAAGTTATGATTGGTTTTGGTTTTACTTCTGATTGGTTGAGAAAGTGGCGCCAGATTTTTTAGCCAATCACAAAGCATAGCAATGTAAAACCAAAGCAATTGCAAAATTACTTTCGATGCTTAATTGAAAACCCCTCTATTTAATACAGTTTTGACCTGGAAATTGTACGATTCTTGTTGTTTAAACATACTTGAATTTTGACAGATGGGGTTAAGGGGTAGATTTCTTTCCAAGAATTTTTCAATTGCTCTGTGGCTCTCGGAGATTCAGATTGAATGGGATCCACTTGAGTGTAACTCGTATTTTACTGTTTATTGTGTAGAATGGATTCACACCTTTACACATTGGAGCCAAGAAGAACAGAATAGATATTGTACTGATTCTACTCAGACGAGGCATGGATCCTGATGTCATTACTCAGGTGAGTTAAAGCTGTTCCTGTGAATATTACAATCAAGGACAAAAGTGTTGGGACGAATTTGCATTTACGATGTTTCCCTACGCGCGGAGTAGTACTGTAGCTCTTCCAGACCTCTATTTTTATTGGCCCCGTAGTACTGTAGCTTCTATTGTGTTTAGGTCTAGGGCTATTGTTTCTGTTGTTTAACCTATTGTTTCGTTAACCAATCACTGAGCTTGTTTGGAAAGGTACAGCCTCTCCCTACGCGCGCGACAGAAACACGGTACGCGCAAACGATAAGTGTCCGTTTCCCGACCCCTACCCCCCTTACAATGTTGAGCCCGTGTCATAAAAATAATTTGTGGATATCAACATTGTCTCGGGGGGAGGGGTGGGGTTGGTAAGGTGGGCTTTAAACTAAAAACATGGCTTCATTGGTCAGTCACAGTAAATTAGTAGTTAATAGGAGGACTTTGTAACATTTGTCCTAAGAACTTTTGTCCTTGATTGTAGAATGATCGTCGAAAATGTTTGAAAAAAAATCTAAAAGGTTCCAGAATCTCGTTTGGTGGGCGTGGTTCAAATTCATTTCAGTGTTTAGCACCCTAAGCGGTACCAAATACAAATTTTGCCCCTCAAAAAGTACAACAATCACCCCTGTCATTTTATATGTGAGCCAACCCCCCCCCCCCCCCCCCCCCCCCCCCTTCCCCTCCCGGGTTATAGAGTTCCAGTACTGTCCTATTTACACGCATACACAAATAGCCCTTCGATATAAACCTGGAGTAACTTCTACATTTTCTTGTTACTTCAATAATCATGCATTCCATCTGACACCATTTTAGAGGAGATCAACAAATGTCGAATTGTGTATCATGCCTTGTTTAATTTTGAAATAGGCCATTCAACATGTTGAACGTTGCTGACCCAAAATAGATACAGGCTCTGTTCGTTGAACGACGTCAGTCAATCGCTTTGAAATGTTGAATGTGTTTTCTACTCATTCAACAAGTTGCCACATTAACAAATGTTGAACTATGTTGAACCATGTATATTTCGCTTTACACTAATCTCTGGTTTGTTTTCTTGTCCGTTCTTTTTTCAGACTGGCGTCAGTCCTCTGCATTTGGCGGCTAAAGAAGGTCACGTGGAGCTATGTGAACACTTAGTGGAAAATGGGGCACATCCAGGCGTCACCACCAATGTAAATAATCAGAAAATAATGATAATAATAATAGCAATATTCCCTCTTCTAATATTGGACACAAAAACGAAAACTGGTCAAGGCACAGGAATTAGCCGAAATGCCTCAAAACACTTACAAAAGTTTTCGAGTGTATCGATATTTCTGAAAGAGGCGCGGAAAGTTTGTGCCGTCTGCAGGGGTTCTGGAAGAAACGGTTCAGACTCTTTGGATAATGAAAACCTTCAATATTAGTTATTGTAAATGGATAAGTTCTAAGCGAAAAAAGCTGTGCTTGTGTGCAAGAATTTCCCAGAAATGTCTGTTTTAATGTAGACTTATTTTTCTTGTTTTAGAATGGATTAACGCCACTACATCTGACAGCGCGCGAGAACAGAATTGATGTTGCTAAACTGCTGCTCAAACACAATGCTCCCATCAATGCCCAGACTGTGGTAAGTACTGCAATTCTACATTCTTGTCAGGTTTATTTAACCCTATAACTCCCAGAGTCAACTGTAGAGACATGCAGTGCAGTTCTAACTTTCGAGTCTGTCGACGAAACCCTATGGTGTGACCATTCAAATGAAACCTCTTTGGCAGTACTTTTGCATGGTACCATTTGTTTTTTAATATTTTACAAAATTTGGGATTTTTCTTGAATTTTGATGTTTGGCTTTCTTGGGTGTTAAAGGGTCAAGGGATTATGTTAGATGCTTTTTAAAGCCTAGACACATTACTGGCGCATTGAACTTCCATCAACAGTGGACCGATAGCGGTTGCCTGAGGCGCTTTCTTGAGCTGACGTCCGATCTTACAACAACAACAACAACAACAATCTTTTATTGTGCTCTTAATACAAAAGTGCAGAATCATTAAAAGGAAATAACTGTGAAAGAAAAAGAGCACAGAGAAAAAGAGCACATACACTCTTATCTCATAAGTGTATGTAAAGCGCCATGAGACATGATATTTGCGATATATAACTCAGTCAGTCATTCATTCATTCAAGTGTCTTTTTGATAATTACGTACATATGGCCAGGTTAGAAATGTTGTGCAAGATCAAGAGAACTTTTTTAACATTCCTCCGTTGTGTCTCAAACAAAAAAGATGAGAAATTGCTTTGTCCGCCGGACCTTTGATAATTTTTTTGATGGGCTCCTCTTGGTGTTTTTTGGAGAAGTTTGTTTATGGGCAAAGGTTCTTTGTCCAAACTTTTGCATTATTTTCACCAGTCTCCGTGACACAGCTCCTTTAATCAAAGCAGACGCCAGAAAAAAACTGTAATTACACCAATTTGTTCACAAACTTTATACATCAAGTTTAAGACTCGGGCAGCAGTTAGAAATATCCTTTTTTATATTTTTCCCACCCATCAAACTGTCTGCGCCTTTACGTACATTCAAAAAGTTAACTGATCTCTTCCTTATTTGGCTTTATCAACGGAGTTGATAAGGGTAAATTGGCCACCTGACCATAAAGAGATTTAAGAGCTGATCTTTCGAGCATAAGTTCTTCGTCAGGACGAAGCGACGAAGGGCTAGCGCTCGAAACGTCTCCGTTGAAAAAGCCAAATTTTCATGTTTCATTCCCCCCATCGACACAGCTCCACAGTTTCTTTAGAAACCAAGTAACCCTTTGTTGATCTTTTCTTTTTTTGTCCTCAGAGCGGTTTCACTCCCTTACACATCGCCTGTGTGTATGGACACTTCGAGCTGGCGAGGTTATTGCTCGAAGCAGGAGCTGACATTCAAGCCAAAACAAAGAATGGTTACATGGCGCTTCACCTTGCCGCTCAATATGGACATCTGTTGATTATTGATCTGTTATTGGAACTTGGAGCGCCTCCTGATGCTCTTACTAATGTGAGTAAATGTGTTGGAACAGTTTTCAGTGGAGTGTCGAAAAACCAAAACTAAATTCATTACTCTAACAATCATAACAGACGTGGATAGAGCGGTTGTCAACTTCGCGATTGCTTTGGTTTTGCATTGCTACGCGTTGTGATTGGCTAAAAAATCTCGCGTCACTTTCTCAACCAATCAGACGTGGAATTTTTATTATCAATTATTTCTATTTTTATTTATGTAATTAAGATATTTTTTTAAATTGTTAATCAGAAGTAAAATCAATCGTGACTTGCTCGCACGTGTTTTCCCGCGCTTGGCGTCGGCTACATGCATTTGCTTCGAGTTCTGATTGGTTCATTGGATTGTCTGTGTCTGTTCTGATTGGCCAGAGTAATTACTTTGGTTTTGGTTTTACGACACATAAAACCGGTCTAGAATACAATACATATGAATCTAACATATGACCTTCCGAAAACCGGTCGGAATTAAGATGTTTGATACGACTTCCTTTTTAAACCAAAATGTCGAGACCATCGCGATTTGTTTTGTCTCGAGTAGGTTTATCTGTTACATTACATGTGACATGCAATTCTAACAGTCACTTTTATGTATCTACTACTGAAGTTGTAGCAGTAGTTGTACTTTGATGGAACATGGAAGAAAAAGGAATTCCTTTTGTCAACTCAACTTAAGGAAAAAGTCTTCTAGGTCGACTTGGCTAAAACCCAACTTGCGCGCAAAACCTACTATATAGTTTGTAATAAGGTTAACTGGTAATAAGATCAATATACGCGTTGCAATTCCGAAGATTCCCGGTTAGCGATTTGTGCCCACTTCGTGGCTTTAATACAGCATACGTACGGGCCTTACCGAACTTTATCCGTTTTAACAGTTGTCCATACAAAGCGTTTTATCTTTTAAAGTAAATGTTTCCGGCGCTAACAAGAAAACTGAAAACTGTTAATAACGGGGTGGTCGAAAATAACCGCGTAAGCCATCTTAGCAGGCATCTAGAAAAGCACCTACAAATGCATCCAGTCGACTCCATCTCCTGATGAAAACCAGCAATAAGCGGTCGAAACATCGCGATCCACCTCTGAAGTGACCACATCGTGAGACAAAAGCTAAATAAAGCTATTATTTTGAAACCATCACGATGAATAACGATATTTTTTCATGATGAGAATCCGCTTCTTGAATGAGGGAAGTTTATTTGCGAAGTTAGAAACGCAAAAGTCTTTTGTTTATTTTCCCTATTTGTCTCGACGCATAATACGTCTCGGAGACAAATAATGCGTCTGGTATATTTTCCGTATTTTATACGTCTTTCCGTCTTGTTTATCTTGACGGAAAATGCTTCGCATGTGTCTTCCAAGATAAATATCGCCATTTCTTTGATCTTGTATAATAATATTGATAATAATTAAATAGGAAGCTACTCACACGTTGCGGTTTTCATGGCGGTCAGATCGATGACCTTAATTTATACATGACAAGGTATAAAAGGATGTAGTTTGAGGGGTCGTGTAAAAAGTTCAAAATTGAGAAGTCTGAGAATCTATTCAAGTTACAAAATAGGTAAAAATGTAAGTATAAACCTTAACTAAAATAAATAAATAATTTTGCTTACTCTTCATTTTCCATTTATATTTACTGTTCGTTTTGTAGGAGGGCTACACTGCATTGTACATCTCGCAGAGGGTGAATTTGAACACAACTATCACCGAGACGCTGACTAAAGTAACAGTCACTCACATAACTCTCAAGAGAAAACCGGTGAGTTTAATACATATTACCCCTTTAACTCTCAAGCGTGCCAATTTACTTGATCAACTTAGTTGATTCCACATCGCAATCCATTTTATTCCTGAACAACTTTAGCCAAACACCCAAGAGTGCCAAATATCAAAATTCAAGAAAAATACAAAATTTCATTGTGTAAAATATTGAAAAATGAATGGTAGCATGCAAAAGTAAGTGCTGAAGAGGTTTCATTTGAATGGTCACACCATAGGATTTTCTCAACAGACTCAAAAGTTAGAACAAATGGTACCATGCAAAAGTACTGCTGAAGAGGTTTCATTTGAATGGTCACACCATAGGATTTCATCCACAGACTTAAAAGTTAGAACAAATGGTACCATGCAAAAGTACTGCTGAAAAGGTTTCATTTGAATGGTCACACCATAGGATTTCATCAACAGACTCAAAAGTTAGAACAAATGGTACCATGCAAAAGTACTGCTGAAGAGGTTTCATATGAATGGCCACACCATAGGATTTCATCGACAGACTCAAAAGTTAGAACAAATGGTACCCTGCAAAAGTACTGCTGAAGAGGTTTCATATGAATGGTCACACCATAGGATTTCATCGACAGATTCAAAAGTAAGAATCTTACGGACTACAGTGAGCTTAAACGGGATATGTTAGATATTTTTGGCGCACTCTGAAAGACAAAAGGCGCATTTATTTGTATTAGCGGAAACCTAAAGATAATTTTCCAGTTTTGTTAACAATTACTTAACTAGTGCATTAAAACTATTAACCCTTTCCCTCCCAGAGTCAATTATGCAGACATATAGTTTGGCTCCAACTTTTAAGTCTAAAGTGTGACCATTCAAATGAAAGCTACTGAGCAGTACTTTCCTGTGGTACTGTTTATTATGCTGAACAAGGTGGTTCAACTTTTGAGTCTGTGGATGAAATCCTAAAGTGTGACCATTCAAATTAAATGAAGGCTACTGAGCAGTACTTTCCTGTGGTGCTGTTTGTTATGCTGTACAAGGTGATTCAAACCTTTTCAGCAGTACTTTTGCATGGTACCATTTGTTTTTCAGTATTTTACAAAATGAAATTTAGGATTTTTCTTAAATTTTGATTTTTGGCACTCTTGGGTGTTTGGCTAAAGATGTTCAGAAATAAAATGGATTGCGATGTAGAATCAACTAAGTTGATAAAGTAAATTGGCTACCGTAAGGAGACTTAGATTCGCTTTGACGAAGGGCTGACGCTAAAGTCGTAAGCTTTTAGCTTAATCTCTTTGCGGTGGCTAATTTACTTTAGTATCACCCAACTAGTGGACTAATGCAAATCCTGCATTTTGATTGGCTACGCTACTAGGGGTCTAATAGTAATAGTCATCGAGTAGCGAAATTCGCCGGTTTTATTTTTCGTTTTATTCCCAAATAAATATTTCTTCAACTTGCAATTGCTTTTTTTATTATTGCCTTTTTCTGTCCGACTAGTTGGGTGATACTAAAACAATTAGACCCTTCGCCCTCAAGGGCTACGAGTCTAATTGTTAATTAGAGCAGTTTTCAGTGAGTGACTTAAAACCAAAATCAAAGTAATTACTCTGACCAATCACAGCAGTCGTAAACAATCCAATGAACCAATCAGAACTCGAAGCAAATACATGTAGCCGGCACCAAGCGCGGGAAACACGTGCAGGCAAGTCACGTTTGATTTTGCTTCTGATTGGTTGAGAAAGTGGCGCGATATTTTTTTAGCCAATCAGAAAGCGTAGCAATGCACAACCAAAGCAATTGCAAAATTGCTTTTGACACTCATTTGAAAACCGCTCTATTTAGTACAGTTTTGACTGAAAATAACTAAATCCCCACAATATTGCTCTTTAAACATAGCTATGACAAAAAGAGAACTGCTGCTCTGTTAACTATACATCAAGACGTCGCCAAAACCAGAGGTTAAAACGATTCTGTCAATGCGTTATAATTATCGGTACATTGCTTGGCCCTTTTTAACAAGAAAAAAATCAACCTGAAATTACAGAATTTACCACTTTCTTCTCGCTGAAATAACCCAAGAAGCTTCATATAAATCTGAAAAAGGCGTCGCCCTTGGAGTCTCCAAAGTACCTGATTACACTTCCTTTTACGGTTCCTTACCAATTATGACTTCGTAATGAGCGTTATTACTGGTTCATTAAACGCTATTCATGTTACAAAAGACTTATACAATATCGCAAATCAGATACGAATTTGTCGTTACCGTGAGATTATAGTGAGCCTTGTCCTCGGAAAGTGTGAAGAAAGTTGCGTTCTTTTAGATCTTTCTTGTTATTATTTACAGAGGTAAGTTTTGTAAACTTGCGATAGATTTTTGAGATCGCTGTTACGCGTTAATTTCACAGTTTACTGAAATGAAGCTCGTGATATTGATTTCTGCTGTCAACCGAGTAAGAAGTTTGCTATTTGCGAGTAAATTAGTCGAAAGTACACCCACCTTTTCTTTTTGCACGAGTTTGTTCGGAGCTTAATGCGAACGTTTGTCAGATTTAAGTTCAAAACGAGCTTGCAAGTAGGGAGAATGTTTAAATGAAAATAAACAGAAATTCAAAGTTTCGTGTTGGCTTCAAACATTTGCACTGATATTTATCCTTGGACATTATCTGGTCCTCGAGTTTTGCTATCGAAAAAATGTTTGCATCTCAGAATAGATCATATGGCTTTGGTTAAGAGCAAATCACTAAAGAAAAGGTTAATTGAGCAGAATAGTTTCTCTCTACGTGTATTTTATATCTTGGTACATTTCTTAGCTCAGCACCAACATTAAATGATCTAATTTTAGGCTTATGAAGTTTTGCATGTCTCATATGTTGAGGTTGATCTAACAAGACTCTCAAACTTAAACACGTGAATAAATGTTGATAAATACTGGAGTGTTTAAAGCTATAAATTTAAACTAAAAATTAAACGTTTTTGTAAAGGTGAGTTCGCGGACCAATATCCGTGCATATTTTCGCGCTACAACGAGGTTATTGTATGTAATGCGAGGCTTTTGAAACTCTCTTATCTTTAATGGTGCTGTCTGAGGTATTTTATATTTATGTTATTTTTATTTTTTATATTTTCCTTTATTTGTCATTTATTTCGATCATCCAGGAGGTTTGCAAACCCTACTTCCAGGCATGTACAGGAAAAAGCCTTTCACAACGAGTCACATCGGCTGTAAGCTCGAGGGATAATATCAAACAATGCAATGACGGGGGGTGACACGGATTTAATTCCCTCTCAGTCACTACGGCATCCCTGGGGAAAACTCTTATTTATTTCACGAGAATTTAGTTTTATCGACTGAGTCGATAAGGTAAATTGACCACCGTAAAAAGATTCAAATAGCTGACGTTTCGAGCGCTAGCCCTTCGTCGGAGCGAATCCGAAGGGCTACGAAGGGCTAGCGCTCGAAACGTCAGCTATTTGAATCTTTTTACGGTGGTCAATTTACCTTATCGACTCAGTCGATAAAACTAAATTCTCGTGTTTCATCCCCCCACCGACGCAGCACCACAGTTTCTCTAGAAACTAACCCCATTCATTTCTTATTTATTTCACCCCGGCATGTTAAAGCCAAACCCGCGATATAAAAGGCGGCTGGACTGTCCAACTCATGCAAATGAGCAAAATCTATTGTTCTTGCTTATTTGTATTAGATTCGGCGTGGGGCTTTGCCCTTTTATACCGCAGGTTCGCCTTTAAGCCCCGGGAACAAAATCCGGAAGATAACTTTATGTAATGTGTGAGCTAAATTGATTATTTCTCGCTTGCCATAATTTCTAAGTTGAAGTTTCTTTGAATTTGAACTCAGTTTTATACAAATCAAAATGGGTTACATGGTTACACGAAAACCTACCTGATACAGCCCATGGGAAATTTGTTTAATGTGACTCATTTTAAGTTGCGTGACACTTGCAAAACAACCTATAAAATTGCATGACAACCTCTTTAAAGTTGCATAAAAGTTGCGTGATGTGTGTGACAGCCACTCCAAAGTTGCGTGACCTTACATGATTGATTGTTTACTCAGAAAAGAGAAGGAGAGGAAGGCGAAGAAGGCGAAGAAGATTCGGACGACATCGTTTTCAGTGCAGAACCGGAAGAGCTGGAAGAAGAAGAAGTCCTTGAGGCTCTAGAGCTGGGTGAAGTAGAAGAAGGTCAGTCTCTGCAACTCCGCTTTTAGGTTGCCTGCACAATCTCGTCCCCAGGGGGGGGGGGGGGGGGCAGGGACAAGGCTCGTGGGCAAGTCTGCCAAAATGCCCCAAGAATCGTGAAGTATTTTGTCGCGTTAAAGATGATGAAATGTCTTGCTTTCGCTTGAACAATGTTTCCAGATTTTAGAACAACAAATACGGCTGTTTCAATTGTTGGAAATAAACCTCCGAAGACAAGATTTTATTGTGTGTGACGTGACAATATTCCACGATTCTTGGCGTATTTCGGCGGTCAGCATTAGATCCCATCCGCCTAAACCACCTCGGACACTTATTGAGAATTATATAACGTAATGTCGACACTTAGAATTTTATTTTCAATAAATGTTGAAGTGTAAAAAAGAAAATCTAAAATCCCCACTCAGGATTGAACCTGTGACCTCAGCTAGGCTTAGGCTTACATAGCCTACCGTACCACTGTACCACCTAGCTTCTTGGGTTGTTTAGGCCTAATTTTAACAAAATAAACTGCTAACCCCAACCTCAACTTAAAGCTAACCAGTTACTCCGTTATATAAGTCTCAATAAGGTGTCCGCGGTGTTTTAGGCGGATGGGATCTAATGCTAACCTATTTCGGCAGCCTTGTCCAGGACTTTCTCAGCGCCGCCATGCTGAAAGCGGAGTAGGCCCTGGGGCCGAGGTTGGACAACTATTGGTGTAAACGCCTTGCGAACACGGACACAAGTTGTTTGATCAATGCTGAAAGATCACTCTAGTGTTGAACATATTTTTTGATATTTTCCTGCAGAACCACCGATTGCCGAGGAATCTTATGATCGTTTTATGACAATGGAAGACATGGTAGATGATGAGCATCGCCTAACTCTCGGCCGAGACTCCGGCATCTTCAGCTCCTCACGGTACTCCGGAGCGTTTTTAGAGGGTACCCCTACTGGGTCCAGAGCATCCGACTTGGATCGATCACGCCTGTCCGATTTTAACATGTCGCAGAGCATAACGACTTCGGAAATGATCGTAACAGAATCAGAGCTGCCGTCGAGTCTTGCCGACATGGCCGATGATAACGTGCCTAAGTACGAACCTGCTGTTACTGGGGATTTCCTTGTGAGTTTCTTGATGGATGCTAGAGGAGGAAAGATGGAAAGCTCACAAACTGGACTCAGGATCACGCTGCCGCCACGATCGTGCCAGATGCCAACTAGAATCACTTGTAAACAAGTGCGGTAAGTGAAACTTGAACGATTACAAAACACTTTCACTTTAGAAACTTGTTTTGAAAGAAACTGAAAGACCATCAGCACCACATGAAAGTACTGCTCAGAAGCTTTCATTTGAATGGTCACACTTTAGGATTTCATCTACAGACTTAAAAGTTAGAACCACCTTGTACAGCATAATAAACAGTACCACAGGAAAGTACCGCTCAATAGCTTTTATTTGAATGTTCACACTTTAGGATTCCATCCACAGACTAAAAAGTTAGAACCTCTTTGTACAGCATAATAAACAGCACCACAGGAAAGTACTGCTCAGCAGCTTTCATTTAAATGGTCACACTTTAGGAATTCATCCACAGACTAAAAAGTTAGAACCACTTTGTACAGCATAGTAAACAGTACCACAGGGAAGTGGTGATGCAACCATGACGCAACCTGACGCAACGATAAAACATTGTCTGTCGCGCATGAAGTTGAAAAGAATGTTTGATCTAATTATAACTTGCCATTGTTTTTTAATGATCGTGACCATTTTTATGAAATCTTAAGAGATCAGTTGGTCAAGCTAAACAATAAAGGGCAAGAGGTATTCATACCAGGTGACATTAATATAAACTTCCTAAAATACAATAGTGATAACCAAACGTCCGTGCTTGATATGCTGCTCGATCAAGGCTTTATGCCTGTAATCACCAAGGCTACCCGTGTCACAAGCCACACCTCTACCTTAATAGACCATATTTACACAAATACGCCACAAATATTACTACGAGCGGGAATATGTTTAGATTTGGTCGGAGCCTCGTTAGACCTAGCCAGTCGCCATTGCGACATATGCTAATCTATTTTACAACGTATAACAAACACAAACCTGGTTTTCATCCTCATTTCTTTCTTTTCTCTTCCAGGCCGAACAAGCCGTCTCTCTTACCCCCGCTTTACGAGGGTGAAGCTCTGGCTTGTCGTGTCCTTGATGTAAACCCTTCAGGCGTCAAATTCCTACAGCCGGTCTACTTGGAGTTGCCGCATTTCTCTGCGCTAAGAGATGGCGAGAGAGAACTGGTGGTTCTACGAACTCAGGATGGAGGATGGAATTGGCAGGAAGTTTGTGTTGAAGACATGAAAGGTATCCAACTAAACTGGAGAATATTGCCGTATTTAAAATAACCTCAAGTTCATTAATAACTCAAGCGCGGGAAAATATGTGACCAGTGTCAAGCTCGGGAAAACATGTCACCGCTGTCAAGCGCGGGAAAACTTGTCACTGCTGTCAAGCGCGGGAAAACTTGTCCCCGCTGTCAAGCGCGGGAAAACTTGTCACCGCTGTCAAGCGCGGGAAAACTTGTCACCGCTGTCAAGCGCGGGAAAACTTGTCACCGCTGTCGAGCGTTAAAACTGTTATCAAGTGTAAGAAAGCAGTGAACAGTGCTAAGCGTGGAAAAACTTGCAACCGATGAAAAGCGCGAGAAAAACATGTAACCGATGTCAAAGGCGGGAAAAATATCGCGAATAAACCGATAAAACGAGCGGGAAGATATGTAACCGCTGAAAAGCGCGGGAAAGCATGCAACCAGAAGTAAGCAACATTCGGTCAGCGACTTTCTGCGAACGTCTCTTTCTTCTCTTAGGAAAGTGATGTGAGATGCCAAAAGCGCGCGCGTGAACAATGCTGCCGCGCAGAAACGAGAGAAAACAAGAACTGCTCTTTTTGTTAGGGGAAGTCTGCGGACTTAGTCGTAAGAATTAACCCTTTAAGCTCTAATAGTGATCAGCATCAAATTTCTCCTTGTAATATCAATGCCTAGTCAATCAGAGAGGTCATGAGAATTAAAGACAAGATCACTTCTCTTGAATTTTAACGACTTCTCCCCACCACCTCTATAAGAAATGTTTGGGGACAAGAAAGGAGAATTTGTACTTCGAGCTAACCCTACAATGTTTGTTTCCAATTTGTTTCAGCTGTCGATGGTTACAGCTCAGACATGAATATTCACCAAGGTTTCCCAAGTAAGAGATACGCTCGGATCGAAACGCACGACTTCCCAGAGAAGTTCTCCATCATTTCGCGACTGAAGAAAGAAAATTTTATGGTTGGTCCTGGCGGTGACGTCCTAAGATCTTCGGTCCTTCCTCAAGTTCAAGTTAAGGTTCCTGAAGGGGCTGTGTCAAGTGGAACAAAAATTACCCTGCAGGTTAGTCCTACAACCTTTGTGATTAGTTAACCCCTTACTCCCAAGAGTGCCAAAAATCAAATTTAAATAAAAATTCCAAATTTTATTTTGTAAAATATTGAAAAACACATGGTACGGTACCATGCAAAAGTACTGCTGAAGAGGTTTTATTTAAATGGTCACACCATAGGATTTCGTCTGCAGACTCAAATTTAGAAATACATGTAGTTACACAACAAATCTCCATAATTGACTCTGAGAATGAAAGCGTTAGTCTTTATTTTGTTCGGCGAGATGCATTGAGTAGACTATCGGTCTTATGTGTTTTTCTTTGTAAGAAACCGACGTGAATCTTCGCGTCTTTCCAGCGGAACTCTACGCTAATCTTCGCGTCTTTCCAGCGGAACTCTACGCTAATCTTCGCGTCTTTCTCGCTTTTTTAACTCTCGTTCGACTTTTCTTAAAACAAAAGAGCTACTTCTTGTTGCCTAAAAATTGACCAAGTTTTGCGTTGACGACAGACACGTATTTTTTGAGACGAGACGAAGAGAATTGGCAAACTAAAGGCCAACACAAAAGAAACTATTAATAAATCATTTACCTTTTGTGTTGTTATTTTAGGTTCAACCTGCCGATGAATCATTCAACGATTATGAAGACTGGGTGGCTGTGAGCCCTGTGGTATGTCTCGAACCACAGGAAGTCGTCTTTTCTAAACCTGTGACCATTTCCATTCCCACCCCAGTCTTCAGCCCGACCGGAGAAGAAGTGGATATCCAGCCCTCACTGAGACTGCTCAGCTGTCAGCCACAGGACAACAGAAAGTCTATGTCGCATGCCCCTCTCTATCAGTGGAATGACATCACTGATACGACACCGCTGAGCGTGGTGAACGCGTGCGCTACTTTCACCACTAGTCATCCGGCAAGGTAAGATTTCACTTTCCCAGTTCTGGTTGCTTAATTGTCGTTTTGCAGAGGAAAACAGTGGTTTGTTCACGCAGTTTTATGTCTAGTCTAGAACGCCATGAAAGTACTCAGTTTTAGTGTATTTAAAACTATATTTTCTTGGATCGGAAAATGTGAGGTTCCCCTGAACCTGTTCTTTCCAAAAGTGCCAAAGTACGAATTTGACAAACGCTCTTTTCACTTGGAAAACACTGAACAGTGCCACAGAAAGGCATTACTTTTGTAGGTCCTATAGTGTTTGAAAAGTCATTCATTAGGATTTCATCCACAGACAAAGAATGGTTGTCAGTTGAGTGTGAAGGGTAATTTTGCAGTTGCCTTGATTTTGTATTGCTACGCTACGCCAAAACCAATCGTGACTTGCTCGCACGCATTTTCCCGCGCTTGAGGCCAGCTAAAGGCAAAGATCTCATGGATATACTAACCAGACCGTGAAACAAAGACTAAACAATAGACTACACGGAAATAATAGATCACAAACAAAGACTATAACAATAGGGAATCATTGTGTGTATATCCATGAGATCTAAGCCCAGCTAAATGTATTTACTTCGAGTTCTGATTGTTTCATTGGAATGAATGTCTCTTAACTATCTGTTGTGATTGGTCAGAGTAATTTCTTTGGTTTTGGTTTACGACGCTCAATGAAAACGGCGCTAAATGCTACAACCACGTTACTTGACTTAGCGATTGATTATAAATCATCTGTTTTATTCTCTACAGGTACTGGCTTGTGGAGACACGTAACCCAGACAACGTGACGTCAGACGCACGACTGTTGTTCCGCAAGTTAAGCGCTGTCCCATACTCGGTCAAGGTTGTTGTGTTTGCAAAAGTGTCATCGGATGGAAAAGAGGCGAAGCTTAGAATCTTTTGCATCACTGATGACAACATTGACAAAACACTCGAGAAACAGACAGGTTTTGTGGAAGTGGCGCGTAGTCGTGACGTAGAAGTGTGCGAGGGAAGACCAGTCCATGTCAGGTAAAGCGGATGGATGGATAACCTTTATTTTAACACTATAAAAATTTAAGCTACAGAGCTTGTGGGGTCGTGTGTAAAATAAATAGTAAAATAAGTAAGTAATAGTAAAATGTGATAATTTAAAGAGCGCTACAAAGAGGCGGTTCAGATTGACTTCGTAACGCGTTTACAAAAATCTTGAAATTTTGAAATTACTTTTTCCTGGACTGAAAATCGACTGAAAAATTATGCACAGTCATGAAAAATTGTATTCGTAAGTAAGGTAAAATTAATTCGCACAACAACCACAAGTGGCCCACTCGGCTGTAGCTTAACCCGATTTCTGTAGCCTGAAGCACTAAGGAGTTTTGCCACTCCCCCCTGGATGGGATGCTAGTCCATCACAGGGTGACCTGGTTTATATACTATGAAGTGATTAGGAGTATACTATTGCTACTCCCCCCTGGGTGGGATGCCCGTCCATCACAGGGTGACCTGGTTTATATACTATGAAGTGACTAGGAGTATTGCTACTCCCTCCTGGGATGGGATGCTAGTCCATCACAGGGTGACCTGGTTTATATACTATGAAGTGACTAGGAGTATTGCTACTCCCCCTGGTTGGGATGCTAGTCCATCACAGGGTGACCTGGTTTATGTACTATGAAGTAACTAGGAGTATTACAACTCCCCCCTGGATGGGATGCTAGTCCATCACAGGGTGACCCCAGCATTATGTCACCAGTACCCATTTATACACCTGGGCGGAGAGAGACAATGTGGAGTAAAGTTTCTTGACTAAGGAAACAACATGACCACAGAGAGACCAGGCTCAAACCACCGACCTTCAGTTTGAAGTTCAATATGCTAACCGCTACACCACAGGGGTCCCACTGTACAAAATAAACTAGATGATTTTGTGACAAGGATGAATGTGCTGTGTCGTCTTTACTTAGTGTTTATTTTACTCTCCAGGTGCTTTGGTAATGTCACGCCAGTCAGTCGTGAGCCGTTACAGCTGACTTACAATCCATTCCGCGAGAACCGCCTTAACGTGACAGTACGTGTGACTGACCCCTCCCAGCCCCCCACATGTCGGCTGGCTTTCCTCAAGGAACCTCGCAAAGATCGACAGGGGAACGTGCGACCTATCTGCAATCTGACCATCGATTTATCCGAGGAGGTGAGATGTAATCTTTGCCAAACTTCTCCTAACATTATTAGTGAGTTGTCGAGTGGATAGGTAGTGAGAATTAAGAAGGTCATAAACTAGTGTCAGTCTCTTCGATGTGAACTGATTCAAAATGAAATCGAAATTTGCAAGCTGTGTAACCAAAAAGATCAATTTTTGAGCATTTGAGACTACTTCCACACAAAATCCGTTTACAAATTTGTTTGAATCTTGTCCAATTTTGTGCCGGTTATTTTGTTTTTAGTATCACAAAATAGCCCTTGTTTTCCGGTATACTAACATTCTGTTTGTTTGTTTGTTTTTCTTTCTGATACAGAACTTGAAGAAGGGTGGCGGATCTGCTCGTCTTCCTGGTAAGTTTAACTGAAACCAAATTCTTGCATAAGCGATAAATGCAGGTGACCCAATAGCTTAATGAACCAAACACTGAGACTTCCAGGCAAAAACATTCATCTCTTGCAAAGCGCGGAAAAACATGTAAAACTTGTCAATCGGTCCAAAGCGCGGAAAAAGTAAAAAAAAATCACGTAAGCAAATTGCAAAAAGAACCAATCAGAATTCTAGAAAAAAACAGACACTGTTGCAAAGCGCGGGAAAACATGCAAAACTTGTCAATCGGTCCAAAGCGCGGGAAAAGTAAAAAAAAATCACGTAAGCAAATTGCAAAAAGAACCAATCAGAATTCTAGAGAAACAGACACTGTTGCAAAGCGCGGGAAAACGTGCAAAACTTGTCAAGCGGTGCAAAGCGCTGGAAAAGTCGCCGCGTGAGCCAAATGAAGACGTATATATTGAGTCTGTATCTGAGTAGCTGAAAAGGATAGCAGCTTTGCGTGTTGCGTGCTATTGTATGGTTAGAGGTCAGTAATAATTAATCGTACTTACACTGTTGTTATTTGTTTGTTGTCTTAAAGATGAACTGCTAGCATTGGTTGGAAAAGGTGTTGGGTACGAATGGGTTGCCCTTGGTCAGGAGTTGGGCTTCACGGATTCAGAACTTCAAGAAATTACCGACAGACAGTAAGTACTGTTAACCCTGAATTTCTAAGAGTGCCAAAACTCAAAATTCAAGAAAAATCCCAAATTTCATTTCGTAGAATATTGAAAAATGAATGGTACCATGTAAAAGTACTGCTGAAGAGGTTTCATTTGAATGGTCACACCATAGGATTTCGTCGACAGACTCCAAAGTTAGAACAAATGCCGGGTACCATGCAAAAGTACTGCTGAAGAGGTTTCATTTGAATGGTCACACCATAGGATTTCGTCGACAGACTCCAAAGTTAGAATTACACTATATGTCTCCATAATTGACTCTCGGAGTGAAAGGGTTAAATTCTCCATGGATAAAAATCCAAAGTATGACAGCTATTGAGCAATACGTTCGTTTTTCTGTGGTGCTGTTCAGACTATGCGATACCAGGTGTTTTACACTTTTGAGTCTGGATGAAATCCTGAAGTGTGAACATTCAAATGAAAGCTATTAAGCACAATACTTTCCTGTGGTACTGTTTATTATGCTGTATAAGGTGGTTTTAACTTTTGAGTCTGTGGATGAAATCCTAAAGTGTGACCATTCAAATGAAAGCTACTGAGCAGTACTTTCCCGTGGTACTGTTTATTATGCTGTACAAGGTGGTTCTTACTTTTAAGTCTGTGGATGAAATCCTAAAGTGTGACCATTCAAATGAAAGCTATTGAGCAGTACTTTCCTGTGGTGCTGTTTATTATGCTGCACAAGGTGGTTCCAACTTTTGCGTCTGGATGATTTTGTGCTGTAAAAGGTGGTTTTTCGAGTGCAAGCTGTAAAGCTGTTGTTGAATCTTGATTTCTCCTTACACTGTTTTATTCTATTTTCTACCAGCTCTGCTACAACAGACGAATGTGCCATTGATGTGTTAAAAACCTGGCGAGACAAGGAAGACACCGAAGCCACCATGGCGGCGCTTGAGAAAGCCCTTCGTGACATGGGAAGAGAAGACATCTCGGAGAACTTCAAACAACTCGCCTACAGTAGCTACTCCAAGGATCCCGTGGTCATCGTGGAAACACATCACGTGAGCAGCACACCTGATAAGGATTCCACTCCTGAACCAACGCGCCATATTTCTGATTATCTAGACGAGGCTGGGGATACGGACAACGTATTCGGCGGTGACGATGATGGGGGCTCTCCGCGCATGCCCCTTACGAGCCTGTCTAGCGACGGAGATGAGGTTTTTGGTGATGCGAAGAGAAGCTCGCCTGAACCCATCTTGGAGGAGGAGTCTGTCGTTCCAGAGGAGAAGCACAGAGGCGTCGAAGAAGATGGTAATGAGGTCAGCAAGGAAGACACGGATAAGCTACTGCAAGATTTCTTTGGTAATGACAAGGGCGTGTTGAATTTCCTCTCTTCCGAAGATGCGCCGAAAACAGTGGAAAACGGCGCGGATGCGGAAGAAACCGAGATTTGAGCGATAGTTGTGTAGTGTTGTCGTTTTCGCAGCCGTTATTTGTCTTGTCACGCGACTTTTCTCACCACTTGCGTTGCGTGACACTTAGGACGACACAAAGGGAAGCGTTGCGAGATATGAGTATGAGCGTTGCGTGACGGCTGTCGAAAGTGACTTCGCTATGACGTGATTAAGTTTTAAACTGTGTAGTATTGCAGTGTTGTGAGAATTCCACAGTAAGAGACCATTTCATTAGAAGAACGTTATCCGTCCAGTAGGGCGAGCAGAGATCATGAGACTGTCTTTAAAGAAAGAATAGAAGTGTGAGTATCACATATTAAGTTTTGAGCATGTTTTAATCGACCCATGCATTGTTGTAAAGTTAAGTGACCCGGGGCGGATCAATGCATGAGAATGTCGACAAATCGATAGAGGAGGATTTAAATCCTTTAAGCCCTAATAGTCATCAACATCAAATTTCTCCTTGTAATATCAATGCTTAAACCATGAGAATTTAAAGTATGATCACCCAAGTTGAATTCTCTTGATATTTTCACATCTTCTCCCCACTACTGCTGTAACAAATGTACAGGGACAAGAAAGGAGAAATTGTATTTTGATATTGGGGTTTAAAGGGTAGAAGCGTAACATGGTCAGTCAAGGAAGCCCTGCTTGCTTGATAATTTTAATTATTTTCGTTCTCCATGCCAAGCATGTGTTGTTCTTGTCTTAAATCCCTAGGAAGATATCTCAATTCTAAATGTTACAGCGTATTTTAGCTTCACGCATAATTATGTTAGTAGGTTTAATATTTAGGGTTTTATGCATTAGAGAGGCTGGTCGCAAAAACAATAATTTGCCGAATGAATAATTGTTTTTACCTCTGTTTTTACCCAGCATAAAATTCACTCCGAATTTACTTACACGCATTCTTTTTTTTTACTATTTGTCTTTAGAAAATATTTCGCTAGCGAATGTAATTTATGGGAAAAATATTTCCTTCCCGTTGTTGCACTGTCTTTTGCATGTGGACAGCAACTGCTTGAGAAACGAAGAAGTCGTAATCGAGACTTGTAACACAGTCCGGAAATAAATGCCAGTTTCGGTAGGTCTTTGTTAAAATTCCGATTCTTTTCAACCAATCAGAAAAGTGAAATAGCGCCCTCGAGCGCACCGACAGCTCATTCGTTATTATCCGTCGCGCGTGAAGTCCATCGGTGAAAGAGGATTTCCTAATCAGTTTACAATCTAAATTTGGAAAGCAGTTGCGCGGGAATCAACAGCCAATAATGTTGACTTATCAACCAAACAGAAAATCAGAAACGTTGCTGACTAAAAGTGAAGGTGAATGTAAACTATTCTTTAACTTAACTGGTGTTGAAAATTCTTAAAACGTAAGATAATAGAAAAGCGAGTCTGATTAGTCAATTGTCATTGGCACCGATTAATTTTCGGCGGAAAAATTAGTTAAATTGAGCGTCATTCTAAAAATAGTTTAGACCGTTTATCCATAATGGAATCAGGTATCAATATTTTTTTGCTCTTATTTTATACCTTATGTTATTTCCGAGACTGTGAACTTGTAGCAATGTTAATGTAAGTTCTTGGCGGTGAGTATACTTCCAGTATCCGAAATAAACAAGTAACGTTAATCGCATGTGCGTGTCATTTAGTTATTTAATTCGAACAGTCACTGTTGTACCCTTAGGGGCTTTGAAGATGGCTTCACTTAGCTTTCTTCGCCCTGATGAAGGTTAGTTTTGTCTAACCGAAATATCGGGCAAATATTATTAAAAGAAATCGAACGAATTTGCTGTCTTATCAGCCTTGCATGTTAAAGTTTATTTCGTTCTTTGCTGATCCTGATCTGCACAAAGATCCAGCTACATTTTGCTACTGTTTGTTCAAGTGGTCCTTGCTTGCATTGTTACAGAAGTCTTTGTAAAATTTTCGATGTGCTCATATCAGAAGGCGGGCTTGCCCGGCTACCGAGATCTCGGTTTGCCCAACCGGGATCTCGATAACCGGGCTGCGGTTACCCGGATGAAAATTTACAAATACGCATGCGTATTTGTCAAAGGAGGTTTCCCGCTAATCAAACAAAACGAGGGCTCTGGGGACGAGAATGAGGAGGTCAAGATTAGCATCGTGCATTTCGACCTATTATTTTTTTTTTAGACTTTAGTCAAAAATGTTTATCGATGCTGAATGACCTGAATGAGTAAAGATATATAAAAAAAATTCAGAATTACTAGAAAGAAAATCACAAGTTTATATTTTGTGCACGCTATCACGTACACAATTTCATCCCGGAAGCCGGACTGAAATTTTCCACATGAAAACACGAATAATTCGTCCCGCCAACGCAATTTCTTGGTGTAAGTTGCGGATGTTGTGATCACCAAAAGACGTAAAACAAAGATACAAAAGACAATAAACAATACCCACAACACAATACAATAGCTAACCAACAATAGTTCAGCAACATCATGATCATTAAATTAAAAAACACCCCCGCTAACCGGGCCTATATGAACAGTCCCTTATTCTTCCACGCAGTCAGGGAGGAGTGTTGCGTGACGACCCAAGAAATGGCTTCGGTAGGAGACAATCGTACCCAAGGTACTAGAGGTTTCTCGCGACGCGCTTGCGTATGACGCGAGAAAAGCCTCTGGCACAAGAGAGTGCAACCAAGGAAGCGTAACGCGCGCGTAATTGCGTGCATGCGTGGAAAATGGTCCCATGAAAATTCGCGCGTGCGTGTTTTTCTGCCTGGTCATCTCTAGGCTGGTTTCTTGGTATTCAGAGGTCGAAATTTTATCGTTGTTTTTTTTTTGTTAAAAAAAACTTATCTCAAATTCACCATTTACCTCCGTCGGTTTAGAGCGCAGATAACTTTGTTGGTGGAAAGATTAACATAAATTTGAACGCAGGCTCTGAGAGGCGTGGTCCGATTTCGGATAATCCGTCTGGACGAACTTGGACAAGCGGGTAGTTTTAGTTCGTCTGGAGTCTCTTCGACACTCGTCAACCTTTCCAGTATTCCAGCTAAAACAAATGTAAAAGTAACGTAGGGCAGAAATATACATTTGAACAGTCATCACACAGAAATGAATAGCTAAATGTGAGAAATAACTGATACAGAAGAAAAACCGTGTCACCCTAATTACTAGAAATTTTCACCGCAAGAATTGCATCAGTACTTTACTGTGTGTTAAGACGTTTTCCGTGTCAAACAAGAGAGAACAGAACATAAAAACTGAATGACACTTCTCATCAACTGTATGTTATTGCAGAAGTTAGTAGTCTAGATTGTTTGCGACGAAAGTGTTGCGAAGTACTTTAACAATACAAGGCAATCTGTAAATAGCGGTATTTTGTGCGTTTTGTACTTTTCTTAACTTTCAGCGCGAACTATAGTTTAAGGCCACCCTCGTCTTGTTATACCTGTTACCTATCTCTTTCGTGCATTGTGTCACATGATGGTCTCTCTGGTTACAAACTAAACTTCAAATTGTATGAAATTATATAAGCAAAATTATGACGTTATAGGGATGATATCTGTTTACAAACATTCTTTTTGTTATTCAAATGTGCCAGCCACTGGAACAAAAGAAACCTTTGTTTCGGCAGCCAATAAGGCTCTGGTTGGCAATTAATAACAATTGGTGACGTCACTGATATCTTCCCTATACCCCCTCCCGCCGCCCCCAATGGACGATATTATAAATTGCAAGAATTGGGCTGGCCTTACCTCCGTTTCGTCCCTGCCTAGAGACTCGTCATAGGTAAAACAACAGACTTCTTTGATTTGTTTTCTCGTCCACCCCACCGATCATTCGAAGTCCCACTAACATCTATTAAAATGGAAGCAATATGACCTTATATCGCATGAGGATTCTCAGTTGCATTACATAACCAAAATAGTTATACAATATAGACGATTCTGAAATATAACCTAAATAATAGCCGCATGCCGCAAGACATTTCCTATTTACGTGAGTGAATTGCACCTTGGACACAACAAACATAAGTTGCAAACTCGTGTTGGTAAATACAAGAGTCTATAAGATGGCGCGAGTGAACATCGCAAAAACATTTGCCAACATTTTTTTTTGGCAACTGACTGACTCCTTTTGGTCATGCTCAAAAACGCCAACTTGTTTTGGCGAATTCGAGTTGGCAAGCTTCGATTTTATTTTAATGGGGCAATGTCGATTTTTGGTCAAAATTCTACTAAATATTTGACAAAGTACCTTTGTTCTTTTACAAAATGCTCTTAGAGCACCAAGAGGGAAAATGCCAAGTGATTCAGTCCTTGAAAAGAAAATAAACCAGAATTCCAAGACGCACGGGAAGAACTTGATTTGCATAATTGCTTTCAGCTGTTTACTCCATTTTTGTCCAGGCCACCCGCAGCCATAGTTGTTTATAGCTTCGGTGCACTATCATGTAGTAAACTTGGTAATAAGTTCGTGTTCCAGTACACCAAATTGAAAATCAATAACAATGTTGTCTCCTAAACCACCACCAATCCTAACCACCCGTCATGGAACATCACTACACATCATCGCACGTTGCTAGACCTAATCAACTTCCCTAGAAATCATCTAATGGAACTAGACATCATCTAACATCACTAGGCATCATATAGGATACTGGAACACGAACTTATTCCCGTAAACTTCGTCCCCAGGGTATCGTTTCGCTCGCTCTACTATCCCTGAGGAAAAGGGACGGGAAGATGAGAGACCTTGCTGGTTACACGGGACGTATCAGTCGCAACGACGACTTTTAGCGCAACAAAATTAACGACAGGTATATATGTTACACGAACGAGACGGTTTGCAACGATGATTTTAAGCGCAACAAAATTAACGACAAGTATGTTACACGAACGGGACGATTTGCAACGACTATTTTTAGTGCAACAAAATTAACGACAGGTATATTACACGAAACGACTTGAGCAAAATTCGTGTTTTTGCGTTGCAAGTTTCTTGAAGCTGAATCAAAAACTCGCAACGAAAAAATTGCGAAGAAAATCGTCCGTGCACCCATGTTGTGCTAAAAATCTTCTTTGCGAATCGTCCCCATCACCTTTAACTGAACTGCAGCATATTTTAGGTTTTCCTTCATTAGGTTCTTTTTTCTTTTCAAAATGATACTAATAATGTGATAGTGCCTCTTAAGGTATCTTCCACTTTGAGAAACATTTGGTTCACTGGAGAATTTTCTAACTTTTTGAGTCCGTTGATGACGAGCTAATTTTATTTGTTTTTGTTTGTTTCTCGATATTTTTACAAAATAGAAAATTGGCTATTTCTTGTTTTCTTGGTGCTTCAATGCGTTCAGACTAACTGTCTCAAAGACCCTTTGCTTGATTGCATGCAGACGTCGATCCGGTCGGGACGGGACGGGATGGGACACACACACTCCAATGTGTTATTTCCACAGTCGGATGGAGTGCGGTCAGGGTCTTTTTTCTTCGTATCCCCTCCAAAGCTTTAAACCGGGGGAAACATCCGCAGTGAAACCTGATACGAAAATTGACGGTTCGCAGATCTCGTTTTAAGACTGACCCAAGGTCTGACCCAATGGTAGAATATGATGTAGAATATGACATTTTCCCTCCGGGCTATCCACTGACAAACTGTTGATAAACAGTTGACCACTGCTGACAAAACAGTTGATTGGTCCCCAGGATCTGCCAACTCCAGCCAAAAAAAGTTCCTGTTATTGTTTATTTGGCGTCACAAAGCTCGCTGTTTCTTTTTCACACGCTATTTTCCGTTTCCTGAAACTTCTAAAAGAGTTCACAACAATAAATTGGACCAACAGCTGCCAAGTTCCTTGTCTTGTGTTTCGCGTCACGCCCTTGAAACAGACAACAGTTTGAACAATGATTGATTGTTCCACTCGTGATCACGTGGGCGGCGTTCCTTTACATACCATATTTGGAGGATGGGGATCAACAAAGATTATATGCTCTATCTATCAACATGGCGGACGCAAAGTCGGTTTTGCAAACAACTGAATATTCACTCGTAGTTTTGCTGTGGATGTGGAATTTTACGTTGTAGTTTAATATTTTAATCATGGAGGAAGGTTACAAGAAGGTAATAGAGCGACATCGGGATAAATTTCGCCGTGCAATTACGGTGGAACGGCTCTTTTCGCCGTTGGTTGTCAGCCATGTTGTGAACGCTGAAGAAGCCCAGGCGATTCAGAGCGAACATCCTGCGCAACGCGTGGATCGATTACTGGATGTCATTCAGAGAAAGGACCATGAAACATTCAAGAAGTTCTGTGTTGTTTTGGAGACGACATATCCGTATATGCTGAACTGTATGTTTCTTGGAGTTGAACCACCTACAACATCGGGTAAGCGAAACTTGTGGCCAGTGTAAACATGTCAGCGCTTTGGGTTTTAATAACCTTACTTTTCTAGCTTCCTGTTAATTACTCTGCTACCATATGAAAGTATTTTAGATATCGCAAACAAAGTATTCCACGCCAAAATGACTCGTGTTTTGTAGTTTTGAAGACTTTCAAAACCAGCTGGCTTCACATTTGGTTGTATACCTGGATATTTTTTATGGATATTATTCTCCAACTTAAAGCTTATTATTGCTTCGTTATTATGCATTTAGTTTGTAATAATGTCTATTCTATCAACCTTATAGCTTTCAGTTTCGCGCTTTTAAAAAGTGAAAGTACAATAGGAAAGTGCTTAATGCGGAAATTCAATTTGTATTTTGTCGGTGACGTGATGGTGTCAAATCTAGGGGGTCGTGCACGCAAAGAGTTCTGTTGTTTTTTCGTCAATTATTTTCCAAAGAAAAAACTTTAACTGGATACGTCGAATTCATGAAAAATAATCCCACGTTTTAGGGAGGGAACTTTTAAGTTGTTTGTCACATGAGATGTTATAGTAAAACCACAACTAAATTTTTCCCAGTTAAGCTAAATTTTAGGCTAGATTAGGCTTTCGTGCGACCAAGCAGGCGAATGTAAGGTTTTTGCTACAGCATTTTTAAAACCATAATTATAAGATTTCGTTTTAGAGCAATTTCGATCCGATATTACTTATTTAGGTGATGTCAATTTCTGGTTTTGTTTTTCATGTGTTGCGATGCGAAGCAGTGAAGACGAACATCTGATGTAATCTGTCAATATAATATTCTTTTCTTCCATCTTTCAGTCTCGTCGCACGTAAGGTCCGACCAAGGAAAAACGTCAGATAACAACGAAGATGGTTCTCGGCATATACAGTGTAAGTATACAAAAGTCATGTTGTCCACTGAAACTTAATGTGAACATAAAAAATGAAAGAGTGGTTTGTTTCGTTAAATGTTTTCCCCGGAGGCAAAAATTCGATCTCCTTCAGAAAGAACAAACATAATTTATTTTGGCCCATTTCCCAGTTTTGGTGTAACATTGTACGCGAAAACAATAAATTTAATTTGAGTGACCAAGTAGCATAGCGCTATATATTAACGTGTTGTTTACAATGTGCAAAGTCCCATAAGTTGATATTTGCTTTTCAGTGTTTTGGCAGCTCATATAAATTTTAATAATAGACAGAGCTTAGTGCAAATGAGCTAACCTTTTATTATTGAAGCATTTATGTTAATATATTATTCTGTTATATTGCTTGATCAATCAAAGTCATTGACCATGGCCTTGGGGCTAGAGGAGAAATTTATATTTGACAGCATTGAAGCTAGCAGAAAAACAAGTTGTTGATGAGGAACTAGTTGTTTTCAGATTAAATGTTGTGAATGTTTTTCTTCCCCATACAGAGAATGGATTTTCTAAACATTTTGACATACTTTTGGAACCATTATTTGGATTCTCAAAACTTCCTTGTAAACATTATTACTGTCTGTTGTATATTTAACAAGCAGAATCAATCTTGAAATACAGTCAAACCCCACTTTACATGCATCCACTAACTACAGTGTATATGAACTGCTTGACGTTATTACAGACAAACTTCTTGGTCCTGACAAAATTTAAGGCTGTACATTATTCTCAAAAAATTACCTCGCTTATTATAGCGACCCATTAATTTCCTGCAGTAAGGTATTTTTTTATAATCATCATCTGTCCTTTATGTGACCAGTGACTTAATTTATATTGGTGAAGGGGGGTACAAATAGATGTTAACATCATTGTTAATCATTTGGTAGGCATTGGTCCAGCTCGAAGAGTCAACGTGGGTCGTAGTACAAGCATGACAGGTCATGATGTCTGTAAAGATCGGCTTATCGTGCTGAAAAATGAGTTGAGAGCTGTTAAACGTGATTTGGAAAAGGTCACATCACAGCTGCACGAGACAGAAGCAGAAAGAGATGCTTACAAGAAAATCATTGATCTCAAAACTAGCGACAGGATGCACATGGACAATAATTTGAATTCAGCCCTCGGAAATTCACAGGGAAGTGACAGAGAGAATGAGTTTGACATGCTTAAAAATCAGTACATTGAAAACTTGAAAGAATTAGAAATGTTACGCTATGAACATTCTGACATTTCTGCCAAGTACGATTCTGTTTGTCAACAGTGTGAGAACAATAGAAAGTATAAAGGGTTGTTTCAGACCTTACAAAGAAGATTTGAGGAAATGAACCTTGATCGTGATAAACTAAGGCAAGAGTATGAGGAAATTGTTTTATTGAGAGAAAGAGAAAAAATTGAATTAATTGAAATGAAGGACAATCAACAATATGAGGAATATCTCAAAAGCCAGTCAGGAAATACAAGTTTTGATAAATACAATTCACAACAAAAGGATTATGAAAGCCTGCAAGATGTACATCGAGAACTGCGGTCAGAGTATAATCATTTGTTTAACAGTTTTCAAAACTTGGAGTCTGACTACTCTGCATTGAAAATACAATTTGATGGCTTAACACATGAACGCGATTCTCTGATCATTGAGCGTAATGGACTTAAACAACAATCAGAAGCTGCAATAAAAAAGTATGACAAGGCTATGAAAGATCGTGATGCTGTCATGAAGAAGTCTTATCAAGATAAACAACAGTTTCAACAACAACGAGATGCTGCACGGAGAGAATGTGACCAGGTTATGTCTCTTCAAGTGAAAACTGCAAAAGACATAACTAAGTTAACCGAGGAACGGAATGCTGCACTGAGTGAATATCAGTTGGTTATGAGTGAGAGGGATACGGTTCATCGCGAAATCGAAAAACTTCATGACGAGCTTACAGATTTGCGAAAGACTAATGAAAGTCTGCAGAAAGATTATGCCAAATTACAGAATCACATTGACGACACACAAGGGGAGATGTCTCTCTTGGTTGAAGAGCGCGAACAAGCTGCTAAAGAGGTGTTTGGGCTGAAAGAAAGCCTTAGTCAGGCATTACTTGAGAAGGAGAACCTTCTCAAAGATAGGGACAAAGTTAGAGAAGACTATGAAATGTTCAAACAGGAGAGAAATGTTGCACGTAGGGAACGCAGTGAAGCAATCATTCACAGGGATAAGATCCTGAAAGAATGTTTTGAAATCAGACAAAAGCATCAACTTGTGGTCAAAGGAGAAAATGAAGTTGAAGCACTTAGAAAAGAGTTTGAAGTTCTTTCCAAAGAACTAACAGACGCATTGCATGACGTTGAAGTTGTGAAAATGAGAAGAGACTGGGCCTTGACGGAAAGAGACAAGGTCATTCAGGATAGGGATTCCCTGAAAATCAGGTTTGACAGGATGCAGCGTGAGCGAGATCGCGCTGTAAGCGATCTGGCTGAACTTTTACATGAATCTGATCATATTCGACGGAAACACAATGAAGCTGTGGCAGAGCTTTTGGAATTGAGGCGACATATTGAGTCGCAGTTAAACCAAGGGAGTCTTTCACAGGAACTTGTGTCGAGCAGGGATTCAGCAATTGACACTGATTCTAATGTGAGCATTTTATTGCAAAAATAGTAAAATGGTGATAACTGATATCTTCAGGAAAAACCCAAATTTGTTCAAGTGAAAGAAACTTTGAGTTGTAATAAAATTATATCAAACACAAAGAAGAATGCTTCATTGGGATTTCCAAACACTGAGAAGTGGGTTTAAAATTGAGATGCAGCCAAGTTTTTTCAACCAACTTCTTGGTGTTTGGATACCTGATGAAAATAATACAAAGGGGTGCACAGCCGTTTCGCGGATACAGCAGCCATATTGATTTTGCCCCCAGGGCATCCCATAATGAACATTGAAAACAAAGAAATATATTAATTTAAATGCTCATTATGGGATGCCCTAGGGGCAGTATCCCGTATCTGCGAAACGGTCTATGGAATAAGGCCCTAAGTGACTTTTGATGTAACATCAAATTCTCCCTGTTTCACAGGGGTATACAATGCAATTTGGAATGAGAATCTAACAGTTTATCAGAAGTCACTTAGGGCTTTTTCCAGGCACCCCTTCATACTCTTTGGAGTGTTTGATATACATTGTCAGAAGCTTCTCAAACTGATCATTAAAATTACTACCAAGAAAACGGAGGAATAAGTCGTCAAAATCTATGCTAAGTAAGATCGGGTTTCCAAACCGCCGTCATGCTTTATGATTTTCTTTGTTCAAACTTGACAAGAAAAGGGATTTCATAAAGGTAGACACTATGTCACATGAACTGAGAAGAAAAACAAGAATAGCCAATCACATAAACCATAGAGAAGACTGCCTGTATTTCCAATTGTAAAATTCATTAAGAATTCAAAACAGTTATGACCAATAAATAGGCAGTATTTGAGTCACATGTATACCTTTGTAAACCCCAATACAAATCAACTGAGTTGATGAATTATTAAACAGTAGAATTAACTTTTGATACAAACACCTGCTCAGCTAATTAGTATTCATTAACTTTTCCTACAGATCTCTACTCATTGCTTCATTTCACAAGTACGATAAAATATTCGCGTCCGACTCCCACACATATTTTATCTACCACTTAATGTACAAACTGGTTGCTTTGTAGAGCTTAAGCATACTCCTATTTGATTTATACATGTAACTGTTGTCTTCCTGCTTTTCAGGAATGGGAAACTGAGTCTATTGTGTTAGAAAGGGTGAGTGTTCTTTATTTTTTCGAGCCTAACTCATAAAAATACTCAGCCTATTACACACGTTTTTGTTGAATAACTAGTTTTTTATATTGATTTGATGCTTGCAACATAGATCTCCCAATTATCTGCTATTCAAGTCAGGCTTTAACCCTTTCACTCCCAAGAGTGTCAAACATCAAAATTCAAGAAAAACCTCAAATTTCATTTTGTAAAACATTGAAAAACAAATGGTACCATGCAAAAGTACTGCTAAAGAGGTTTCATTTGAATGGTCACACCATAGGTTTTCGTCCACGGAATCAAAAGTTAGAAATACACTACATGTCTTCATAATTGACTCTGGGAGTGAAAGGGTTAACTGGTTGAATTTATTTTGGTTGCAGATGAACATTGATGATGATCTTGGTATTGCGATAGCTGGTGGTGTCGACACTCCTGCGATTCCCAATGACAGCTCTATTGTGATAACCAATGTCGCAAAAGGCAGCATTGCTGATGGCAAGCTTAGGTAAGGCATTGTTCAGCATGCCACAGGGAGCCCACACATCTGATATGAATATAAAAGATGGAGATCAGACATTTATCTTTGCTTAATAGTTTGGTTCTGTTTTCAAGTGGTGGCCATTTTGAATAAATTAGATGTGGTCTTCTTTTGTGAGGTCAGGACCCGAGATACTGAGTTCAGAGATTAGAGTTTTCCAATTGTGCGCCAAAAGTTATAAAAATATTAATAACAAGGGATGAAACTCTTTGTCGACTTTTGCCTCTGTCTGTCATCATCAGGGGATCACAGAAGTAGATTAAAAAAAAAAACACCTGATATTGTATGTTCCAAGAATGAGAAACCATTTCAATCAGACCACAATTTGAGGAAATTAAAGCTGTTATTATACTAGACCTGCCAAGTCTCAGGCCTTAGGCATGAATATCACGCTTGCGAGTCCAAAACTCCGATCTCACGCCTGTGAGTCCAAAACTCCGATCTCACACCTACTCACGCCTATGGAGCAATTTCTCACGCCTTACTTACAGATTTGAGCTATCAACCTTAGCTGATCGCATGATCCAATTAAAAATATAGTTACGTTCATGAAAATATGGCACTTTTTTGTAGGTTATTATCATTCTGAACATTACAATAACAGAGGTCTGAGGTCCATGGAAACTTCTGAATTCTTCGGACATCTTCGGAATAGATCGGGTTCTCTTCGGATTTGGTCGGGTCGCCTTCGGAAATCCTGTCACTCCCACTAAAAAATTCTCACGCCTATCACTCGGAAAAAGTTGGCAGGTATATTATCCTTTTCCACTAACTGAAGTGGTTTTAATTTTTACAACAGGGTAAATGATTGTGTTCTGAGGGTGAACAACATTGACTTGACAAATGTTGAATATCGCACTGCAGTACAAGCTATCAGCAGAGGTGAAGTAGTCAACATGGTGAGTGTTTTAATCAACTACCTTTTGATTACAGGATTAGAGAAGAAAACAGATGGATTAATCCTCCCAAGAGTGCTAAACATCAACATTAAAAAAAAATCCTAACTTTCATTTTGTAAAATATTTAAAAACAAATGGTACCATGCAAAAGTACTGCCAGACAAAGAGGTTTAATTTGAATGGTCACACCATAGGGTTTTGTCCACAGACTCAAAAGTTAGAACTACACCACATGTCTCTATTGACTCTGGGAGTGAAAGGGTCAAAAGGCTTGAATAGATAAGGCACTTTGGCTCATACTGTGATTCCAAGGGGATGCCCAATGTTTGTACTGTAAGTTTAATGAAGTCCCGGCATTATGCCAAGCATAAAGACAGTGCATCAAATGTCAAAACTATGAAAGTCACTTGTGGATTAACATAATTGCACAAAATACCGTGGGGTCAATAAATTTAATGATAAGTGGTTTAAACATCATTCTTTCTGACGTTGTTTCTATTTTAGACCGTGAAGAGGAAGAGGTCAACAGGGTCACGGGCTTTGCTGCATCCAGTTAGTCTAATGCTGACAAACAACAAAGGTAAAGGGAGACTAAAACATGCATTTGTTTCTATCCAAAAGAGATCTTTGAGACTTGTACTGAACTTAAAAAGTGAAAAAACGTTCTCTGAGCTTTCGACAACCGTCCTGTTGTCTTCAACGGATAGAATATGTGAAAAAATTGAATGTGCATACATAGTGAAAAGGGTTAAAATTATAAAAGCTAAAAATTGACAAAAACGAAAGAATGTAAAAACTAATAAAGATATTTTAAATGTGTGAAAGTTGATGTTTGGGAAGTGGGCATGAGTTATTTTCAGCATCAACAGTTTTTGCAGTGTGCCAGGACCCCAGGGTCTTTTTTTTCACCTTTTAATTATTATGAATCCTGGTTATGGATCTTCAGTTTTCTTTAATATGTACTGAACTTGTTTGTCTGTTTTCCAGAGATGGGTATCAGAGTTGACAGCACAAATCACATCAGTTCCATTGTACCTGGCAGTGTGGCAGCTGACGATGGAACGATTGCTGTTGGCGACAAGATTATTACTGTAAGAAGAGTTATAAGGGGCCAGTTGTTTATTACATCCCAAGGGAGGGGTAATGGGGTGGTGGTGGTTTTCTTAAAAAATCTTGTATGTGGAAATTGTACCTCCCCCTCCCCTCCCCTCCACCTCCCCTCCACCTCCCCTCCCCCACCCCCACCTTCCCCACAATAACCTCCTCTGGAATTAAAATTTGAAAAATGCTACTAGTAATATACTTTTTTGCTCACATACAATTCCGTAGCATTTAAACTTGAGTAACAGTAGCATAAATTTTTGGGATATACTTCATGGTGGGTTTTAATTTATGCACATCAAAGAATCCGGCACTTATTTAGGGCTAAAAACTCATTTTAAAATGGTTAGCTTTTATTTACTGTCATGGATATCACTACCCATAACAGTAAATAAAAGCTTACTATTTTAAAATGAGTTTTTAGGATCCCTATATGATAGGATCCCTATATGGTGTGTTAGCATGAAGTATATACCAAATTTTTCTCTCTGATAGACAAACTGTTATCAATCTCTGAGCATTTATTTTTATTATATTATAATTATTATAAAATTATTATATGGATTGGTTAAAGTGCACCTAACCCCCAATTTTTTTTCTTTTAATCAACTCAGTGTACGTTGAAAAGTCGAATAGTGAACTATTTTCTTGTTTTTAACGTCATGTTAGTGAATTTACAATATGCAGTTCACAGCTTAAGGATAATCAATTTAAGAAATACGAAATAAAAACTGTTAATAGTCAATTGATTTGTAAAAAAATATTACTTGGAGGTGGAAACAAGTAGTTGTATAATAAACGAGTCTTGATTTGACGCCATCTTATTAACATTTTGTAAATTCAAACCTCTATAATTCACTAACGCAACGTTAAAAACAAGAAATATTTAACTATTCAACTTTTCAACGTACATAGAGTTGATTAAGCGAAAAAACAATTTTGGGGTTAGGTGCACTTTAATAATAAGCTATATATTGAGCTATAATTAGGTGGGAGTGGGAATGTCAACAGAATTTTTTTCACATGATTATTTCATCATTTTTCAGATAAATGGAACATCAGTTGAAAACCTAAGCCAGTCTGAAGTGGAGAGTCTTCTATCAACAAGCCTTGTCAGCCTCACTGTCCAAAAAATGTCAGCAACATCGTCACGAACACAAGTGCTTCAATCACTGCTGGAAGAAGTCAACGACAAAATCAACAGAGAAAATGACATCTGTCGGAAAGCTCAACACACCAAGGAGAGAATTACAAACTCAGGAAGTTTAAATGAGCTTCAATTATCACAACAGGAATCGTCATCTGCTTATTACTCCGGGAAAAGCTCCCCTCTGCCTGACGACCAGATATCTTCAACACCGGAATCAATTTCTGAACCAGTATTGCAGTCATTGTCATCCTTAACACCTCTCTATGAAGAAAATCATGTGATGTTGCACGGTAAACAAACAGACTCTAGTGGTGACCTATCCACAGAGGAGGGGAGTGGATCGCCTGTTGTTAGATCGTCTGCAGGTTCAAACTCTCGCAGTAGAACATTTGTCAAATTAAGAAAACCATTGGTGCGATCCAGTCCAGTCACACAGTCACCACGCCTCTCCATGCCTGTACAATTAACACATAAGGAACGACCAATGCCTCCCATGAGGAGTTGTTCTTATATGTCGGCTATCACTTCACCTCCACAGGGGGAAGTTGAAAATGTTCCTTCTCGGGAAGACAATGTTCATATGATGCCACCTCCTCCAGTATCTAGAGTTCACTATCCTTCAAACTCTCTCCCATATTCTTCGGTAGTCAATGCTTCAAACACTGTGGTTATTCGTAAAAAGACTGATTCTTACTTCCGTGGTTCCCGTCCCCAGTCTGCACCTTCCACAAGACATTACCAGGTTGCTCTGGGAAGCAGTCCAGCATCCTCCAGTTTTGGGCGTTATTCGGCTAGTCATGACGACCCTTTTGCACTGACTCCGCCCAAACTCAGCACCTCAGGGCCTCCTGCTACAATTGCTGTATTGAGGTCGACAACTGTACCATATTACACAGCTAAGAGCCATTCTGTACAGAACTGTGGAGGGCTCCCTGCTGTAAGTCAGCAGTGTTTGCCAGTACAGTGCAACAACAAACAGAAACAAGGAAGATTAAAGCTGGACCCCTTTGGCACAGGCAGGCATAGTCGACAAGACTCGTCTCATAGTGCCGAGGGAGATGACCGTAAAAGACAATGCACCTCAATGTATGACTATGATCCAATGACAAACTCCAAGCGCAAGCCGCAAAGAATTAGTATACCAACATCACGATCACGAGTGACATCTTATCCCAGTGCTGGAACATCCAGCTACTGCAGCAGTTCAGTGAGTTCGACATACTCCATTTCATCAGGTCACACCACACCTGTTGTGATTCCTTCAACACCCATTGTGCCGGCGACAGAAACTGGCCCTGCCCTTGCATTTGACTTCAGTGATCCGCTAGCATTCAAGGAGGATCCTTTGAACAGGCAAGGATCTTATTGTGTGTCACCATTCAGTTGCACATTGCAGCATTTTATGCCACTTGTCTTGCAACAAAATTGCAAAACTAGTTGCAGAAAAAAATACTGGTACCTTGCAACATGCATTTCCTACAGTTTTTCTGTTGCTACATTTGTTGCAAAAAGTAGAACTCTGTTTTACTTTTTGCAATAATCGTGGCAAGAGAAAAAAGAGAGATTTATCTGTTGCTGAAAAGCCACCCTACTCTACCCTAAAATTAATCATTAGTCTTTAATTAAGGTACATGTAGAAACTCAAGTGAAGCAGTTCTTTGTTGGAGAAGCAAACAAAAAAGTAGAGGCCATAACTTTGTACAGATTCTTCCAAATAAGACATTTTGATAAAGAAATACATATACCTGGATTTTTGAAAACGATATCGCCCTAATATAAAAACTAAAGACTGTTGCTAGTCTTTTTTCTCTCGCTCTCGCTTCCTTTCCCTCTTCTCTCTCTTCTCTGTGATTTTCGGGCTGATCGGGCTCATAAAAAGCCTTGTTTGGGCTAGTTGTAGTGAAATTGCTGTAATTTTCGTTGATCACGTTTTCAAAAATCCGAGTACAAGCAAACAAATAAACACAATTCACATCATTCTCAAGTGTGAAAACATCCAAATATGATTCCTTTCGTGTATGACTCTTCAACTGATTCATGAAGTTGTTTTGATTTTCAGGGATTATGAGCCGCGCCTTGTACACATTGAAAAGAAGGACACACTTGGCATTTCCATTGCCGCTGCCTGTCAGGGGGGTGTGTTTGTCTCGTCGGTAAATGAAGGAAGCGTGGCGGCCATGGCAGGACTTAAATGTGGTGATCAGCTTTTAGAGGTGACTGTAAATTCTATGTAATGTTTTATGATAATTTTATATGAACAGGTCATTGGAATAAGGCTTTGTGTGTTTGCACGAAAATCTTCTTCAACTCACATTATTCAGACTTCTGTCACAACCAGATTGCGAGTCACTGACCCTTGTCATAAATTTAAAAAAAAGATTGGGGGGTCACTGACTTCGCATTGGAGATAAAACTCATGGAAAAATACCCAGAATTAAAAAATTGGCGCTTGCAACTGGACAGGGACTCAGTGGTTGGTAGTTTAAAAATGCTGAAGATGAGTTGCTGGAGACAAACTTTATTAGTTGAATTTAATACAAGTGGCTCTATTAACCCTTTAACTCTTAAGAGTGCCAAAGAACAGAGTTTAAGAAAAAACCCAAATTTCATTTTGTAAACTATTGAAAAACTAATGGTGTCATGAAAAAGTGCTGCCAAAGAGGTTTCATTTGAATGGTCACACCATGGGATTTCGTCCACAGACTCAAAAGTTAGAACTACACTACATGCCTTTGTAATTGACTCTGAAAGTGAAATGGTTAAATGTCTTTTGCAGTATAATGGTGTCAACCTCAGATGTGCAACGTATGAGCAAGCTGCCGCCATTCTGAAACAATCAGGGAACAGTGTGACAATCCTGGCGCAGTTTAACCCAGAGAAATTCAAAGACACAACTGACTCATCGCCCAGCCAATCAGAGGCAAGCACCACGTGTAGCACGCCAATCAACAGAAAGAAACACGAGGGAAGCAGCAGTACTCCGCCAATCAGAAGAAACGGTGAAATTCTACCAATCATTGACAATGAACCTCCAGGAGATCTACGTTATGTATTCTTCACGAAGAGTCCTAGCTCGTTAGGTTTTGGCATCGCTGGTGGCAATGCCATGGGGATCTTTGTATCTGAAATTCAACCTGATGACGAGGCTGCTAAAACATCTGGGCTCAACGTTGGAGATCATATTTTAGAGGTGAGAATGTAGTTCACAAATTGCAATTTGTTGTAAGAGCAGTTTTTAGTTGAGTTTCGTGAAACCAGAACCTAAATAATTATTCTGGCCAATCACAGCAGACGCAGACAATCCAATGAACCAATCAGAACTCAAAGTAAATACATGTAGCTGGCGCCAAGCGCGGGAAAACGCGTGCGAGCAAGTCACGATTGGTTTTGGTTTAACTTTTGATTGTTGAGAAAATGCATAAGATTTTTTTTAAACAATTACAAAGCGTAGCAATGCAAAACCAAAACAATCTACTTTCTACCCTCAAATGAAAATCGCTCTATTGTTTTTGTTTCTGTTAGGGAAAGTAGTTGCATGGGCTCTTGTAATAATTTACAGTGCAAATAAACGTTGTTGTTGAGATAATATGTCTGTGTTTTTGTCAATTTTAGCCAGTTTTAGACTATCAATCAACCTAAAAGCTTTGGTTTGTAAATCATGATAATTATTGATAATCTTTCAGCTCAATGGTGTCGATTTAACATCAGTCACTGCAGAGCAGGCCATGTTAGAGTTGTGTAAACCCACCGAGACAGTCCAGATACTGGCGCAGTATAACCCGACAAGTAAGTACCAGTCAAGTAAATAACCATATACTTCAGGGAGTCCAAATATGGACTTTCTGTAACCCAGCCATTACGAGCTAAACTACAAGATAAATCTAATGCGAATGAAAGAAATAATGACTGACTGACTTACATAGCTCCAATATCACATGCTTATGAAGGCGCCTCAGGCTGTTCCACTATCGGTCCATTTGATCTCACCCACCCACCCATGTATGTATGGCACTGAGGTTTTTGTTACGTCCTCAGTGGTTCTTTTACGTCCCCATCGGAGATGGGAATGCCATTTCTACATGGTTATCCAAGCCACGTGTAGCTTGTTTTGAAATGCGTGATATATATTCTGTAAATGAAAACAAGGAAAGACATTTGCCTTCCAACTATAACTAATGTTCAGTGATAATTTCGTCTACTTTTAATCTTCACAGAGTTCAATTCCCTAAGAGATCAACCCGGCGACTCCTTCTATGTCAGGTAAACGTTGTCAGCATCAAACTCCTCCTTCCTGCTCTATTCAATATCTTTCTCCCAAGAGTGCCAAACATCAAAATTCAAGAAAAATCTCAAATTTCATTTTGTAAAATGTTGAAAAACAAATGGTGCCATGCAAAAATACTGCTGAAGAGGTTTCATTTGAAGATAGATAGATAGATAGATAGATAATCTTTATTTAAACACGGTAAAAATTCGTCAGCTAAAAATCATTATAATACTAACACAAAGCAATAAACTAATATTAAAAAATATCTATATATGAAGAATTTAATAAATAATAAAAAGCTGCTTTCCACGAATGCCGTGCCTTATAGTTCCTCTTTGAGAAGTCGTTTAAATTGCCCAAGGGACTCAGCTTTCCTTACATTATGAGAAAGGCTGTTCCAGAGCATGGCGCCACTATAACTGAAACTATTTTTATAATAGTTTGTGCGCGGCAATGGAACATTAAGTTTATCCTCAGAGTCCCTTAGGTTGTAACTAATTTCTCGCTTCTCAAATTTAGAACTTAGATAGTTTGGAGCCAACCCGTGTAGAGACCTATGGTCTCTACACGGTAGGTCTCTATAGGTAGGTCTCTATAGGTCTCTACACGACCTATGGTGTGACCTATGGTCACACCATAGGATTTTGTCAACAGACTCAGAAGTTAGAACTACACTACATGTCTCCATAATTGACTCTGTGAGTGCAACGGTTAATCCGTTTCCATTTTATTTCCAGGGCCTTGTTTGACCGTACACCGCACTCCAAAGAGGAGCTAAACTTTAAGAAGGGAGACATTCTGTTTGTAACGGATACTATGTACAATGGTCACATGGGTTGTTGGAGAGCCTGCCTCGTGAACGAAGAAGATGCACAGAAAAGAGAGATTGGAATGGTACCGAGCCGAATGAAGTACGTTAAAAAGTTTGTCTATGACATTTATAGCATTCGGGTGATAAGTTAAGTTATAACGTAGAATTCCGCAAGTAATTCACCCCCCCCCCCCCCCCCCCCCCCCCTTCCTCTCCCCTCGCCCCTCTGCCTTCACTCTCTCCGCGGATTGAAACCAATCGTGCGTGAAGCGGGCTTGTTTTCAAGCCATTTCAAAAGATGTGCGGGATCAGTAGTATAGCCGGTTCATTTTTTGGTTCATTTTTCAGAGCCGAGCAGGAGATTCTGTTGCGTAGAAGCCTGACACTAGCGCATGGTGACGGAAGACGAAGTTTCTTTCGACGTAGCAAGAAAGGCACGCATGGTATGTCTGTCAATCATTCACGTGAAGGAAGTGACTCCGCTACCAGCATCACAACCAGTTGTACAGGTAAGTCTTGTTTGTATGTGTATCACAGGGTTCGAAATTTAGCGCAGTGTCGAAAGTAATTTAGCGATTACTTGGTTTTGCATTGCTACGCTAAAAGTGATTGGCTAAAAAATCTCGCGCCACTTTCTCAACCAATCAGAAGTAAAACCAAAACCAATCACGTGACTTGCTCGCACGCGTTTTCCCGCGCTTGGCGCCGGTTACGTGTATTTGCTTCGAGTTCTGATTGGTTCATTGGTTTGTCTGCTCTGTTGTGATTGGTCAGAGTGATTACTGTGGTTTTGGTTACGACACTCAATTGAAAACTGGTCATATTAACCATTGTGAATAATTTTGTGAAGTTAGACCTATCAACTAAGTTTAATAGGACAATCACATGACGTTTGGAGGGCATATAGTTTATTTGTGGCCCGAGTAGCATCATTTGCGCCCGAGTGGAGCGAGGGTGCAAATGATGCTACGTTTGACACAAATAAACTATATGCCCGACAAAGGTCATGTGATTATCATTATTATCAATACACAAGGCCAAATCATACAAATTCATTTAATAAGAAAAAAATGTTTAACAGAAACAGGGCCGTAAATGCGTTTGCAGCCCGTCAAATTCAATATCGCCCGCCACTCACGCGTGTTTTCTCGAAGGCAGTTTCTTATTTGGCCGCGTATATTGATAATAATTGTGTTTTGTCTCTTGTTTCAGATCTTGGAATAGCTTCTTACCAAACAGTGGAAAAACTGGATAGTGAGTATACACTTGCTCATTAATGTTGGTTGCATCTATAAAGCATAAAAACATGACGCGAAAAAAATGACCTCAGAAGGTTTCAAACATGGCGTGATTTGTCGTCAAAATTTTGAAGACGATTTTGTTTGGTCGTGAGTTAAGTTAGTTTGAATGCTAAACAGATTTATTAATGTTTTCATGTGTTTGTTTGCAGCTCATATCCCACGCGCTGTTATTTTGTTTGGTCCGATGGTTGAAGTGTTGTATGAGAAACTTTCTGAAGAAGTACCTTACAAGTTTGTGCAGTGCAAGCCAGGTACATAAAGCTACTGCCTTTTAATTTCTTTACTGCTTTACTTATTTACACTAAGCCGTGCCATTAAGCTAAAAGAGTAGTTTTCAATAGAGTGTCGTAAAACCACTGAAAACCAAAGTAACAGCCCTTTTCACGGTTAACATTTCTCATTTGCATTACAATAAAATTCAACATGGATGCGAGGCAATTTCGGGCAGAAACGACAAAATTGCCCGAAATTGTTTCGCATCCACGTTGAATTTTATTGTAATGCAAATGAGAAATGTTAACCGTGAAAAGGACTGTTACTTCGACCAATCAAAACAGACGCAGACAATCCATTGAACCAATCAGAACGCGTAGCAAATACATAAAGCGGGCGGCAAGCGCGGGAAAACGCGTGCAGGCAAGTCACGATTGGTTTTGGTTTTACTTCTGATTGGTTGAGAAAGTGGCGCGAGATTTTTTTTAGCCAATCACAAAACATATCAATACAGAACCAAAGCAATCGCCAAATTACTTTCAGCACTCGATTAAAAACTGCTCCAATCTGTGTTGTAAACGGCCAATCAGTCTGTTCTAACGTCTTTTAATGTTAACTTGATTTCAGAAGTGGTGAATTTGCCACAAGAGAAAGTAGAGAAAGGCATAGCAGATGGAACGTTTGTGGACTACGCTTGGACAGGCCATCAACATTCCTGTACTACAATGGCTTCAATCAAACAAGTGACAGACAAGCACTGTTTATTGGATGTCAGCCCGTCAGCAGTGGAGCGGCTGCACGCATTACAAGTCTATCCCATTATATTGTTTGTCAAGTTTAAATCTCCTAAACACGTCAGGTTTGTTACATACAAGATTTTGGATTCATGGTCTAGAAGATAGTTGTGTTTGCTTTGATTTGGAGCATGATGCGCTCTGTAACTGACTCAAATACGCATGTAACATTCTCGGACCTTCCTGATTATCCTTCAGCCAATCAGCAGAGGAACCATTTTACCGCGGTTATATATTTTCCCGCGCTTAGCACACGTTACTTGTTTTCTCGCAAGCAGAATCGGTTTCCTGTTTCCCCGCGCTTGGCGCACGTTGCGCACTTTGTCTTCGACTTGTGATTGGTTCGTTGTGTCATTTGCGTCTCTGTGATTGGCCAGAGTTGATTTCTTTGATTTTGGTTTCACGAAAGTCATTATAACACGGACTCCTATTTTATTGAACGACAGGAACGTTCTTATAAACTAATCTGATTCGTTACTGTAAGATTGATGAAATTTGTTGTTTTCTTACAGGGATCAAAAAGATGGCAGGTACATCAGAGAAAAGATCAGCCTCAGGCACGCGAAGGAAATATTCGAATCCACCGCTAAACTGGAACGCGAGTTTAAACACCTCTTTAGTGGTACGTACTGTGGCGTAAATGATCAGTTTTGGCCAAATCATGGCGTACATAAACTTGAGTATTAGAGCTATTTTCATTCAATTCATTTGAGTGTCGAAAGTAATATCGCGTTTGCTTTGGTTTTGCATTGCAAGGTTTTGTGATTGGCTAAAAAGTCTCGCACCACTTTCTGAACCAATTAGAAGTAAAACCAAAACCAATCGTGACTTTACTCGCACGCGTTTTCCCGCGCTTGGCGGCGGCTACATGTATTTGCTTCGAGATCTGATTGGTTCATTGGATTGTCTGCGTCTGTTGTTGTGATTGGTCAGAGTTTAGTTTTGGTTGTACGACACTCAAGTGAAAACCGCTCTATTTTCAAGCAATTCTTGAAATGCCAATGACTACTTTTGTTTTTCGTTAACAACAGAAAATTTTTAACAAATGCTAATTTATATTTTCAGGAACAGTTCATGGTACCGGCAACATCGGCAACATTTGTTCCCAGATTCAAGAGATGGTGGACGAGCAGCAGAAAAAGGCAGTCTGGGTTCCACTGTCCAGTGTCTAAATCAAAACAAACATTCTCCTTTGTAATTCTTTCTTTCATGAGTTTTGTACAATCTTCCTGGGAGGGGTGGGGTAAGGGGGAAAAGATGGGGGGGGGGGGGGGGCAAAGAATATCGAAGTATCACATGTTTCTTGTTTCCATGTACGGGAACATGGGAAATGAACAGCAACAAAGAAAAGTACTGCTCAGTAACTGTTAGTTGAGTACTTAGAAGCAAAGTTTGCCTCTTGGAAATAAAATACTCCTAAATAAAAAAAATACGCTACTAGGTACTGAGTGGCCAGGCCTCAAGCCAGTGAACTCGCGCGGAGAGTGGCCTCGCGCGTTTTTCGTGGCTTCGTCCCTCGCGCGTCCTGAGTGCCCAGCCACGGAGGCAATGATTAACGACAGTGTCTTGTTCAGACATTAATTTGTCGAGGTAGTGTTAAACAAACGCTAGGATAGCAAGTAGGAATTATTGTAATTTTCTTGTGCAGTATCGTGCTAACTGTGGCACAGTACTGATAAAACGCGATTCGCTTGTTTAGTTCATCCACTGCTGTTAATATTATGCACTACAATTCTCCAGTCAGTTGTAAATTAGTTGTACGTTTCACGTTCAGTTGTACATTAACTTCTGCTTTTCTCTTTTCGGTTTTGATAACAGTAAATTAATAATAAGTTAAGCTGGAAATGTGTTATTTAACATTACCGCATTGCTTTGCAAAATCGGTTTGAAAAGAGTTAATTAGCGGGTGGCTAGTTTAGGTCGCGCAAGATGTTTTACTCGAGAAAGCTTCGATGAAGAACGAAAATTAATTTATGGTTAAATTTGTTAATAAAAGCTTACTCGATAGAAGATCATAATAAAGTCAGTTTGCGAATTTGTCAATTTATAATTGTCGCCTGCTTAACCTGTGGTACACCCCGCGCCCAAACGCTAACTTTGGCTATTCCCCAACTTTTCTGGTTGTCCTGTGCTACTCCCCAACACTCCCTTGTTGACTTGTGCTTGTCCCAAAAGTTTCCTGGTTATCCTGTGTTATTTTTCAGCATTGGTTTGTAACCTATAGAGCGTTTTCATTTGACGTCATAGCCGCCATATTGGTGTTCCCGTACAAAAGAATTTTAGTTAACTTCCTTTGTTAGGAACACCAACATGGCTGCCATGGCCTTTGTCATTTGAGTCCCACGGGACTGAAGGTCACGTGAGTGAAAACGGTCTATAAACTTGCGTCAGTTCCTCACTATGGGAAAGGTGGGGGGGGGGGGGGGGGGAGGGGGTTAAAGATTCCAGTATTTCCATTCCGATGAACGTTCACTTAGCTTTATTGGTGAATACCTTTATTATGCATAATGTCCAATGCGTTAGTTGGCGTCCAGGGCCGAGTTGTTCGAAAGACGATTAGCGCTAATCCAGGGTTAATTACCATGACAACTCATATGTTATGTTGACAGTTAATCCTGGATTAGTGCTAATCAGGCTTTGAACAACTCGGCCCAGGGGCGGAACAGAATGTGACGTCACCCATCGCGCTGATTGGAAAGATTCGCCTATCAGGCTCGGACCCAAGCCTCTATGAGAACTCTCTTTGCTCTCTTGTGCTCTCTCTCTGCTTTGGGACGGAGGTTGGCCTTTCCCGATTGCGCTGGTAAAATCCTAAAAAAGGGCTGGCAAAAATGGCTAAAAAGTGCTCAAAAAGTGATAAAAATTGTGAACAGTTACCTCTAAGCTTTTCGTAAATATGTCAATTTTTACTGAAGTAATTAACCTTACAATCTATTTTGCGTTGTGTTATTCGACAGGTTGTTACGAAAGATTGATAGAATATAGAACAATATTTTTCAAGTTACTTCACATTGAACCGACGAACGTAACAATGCTTTATCACGTGCACAATACAATTTGAATAATGCTTTTGTTCTCACGCTCAATATCATCATCATCATCATCATTTTATTAAAAAAATAAATTATATACAAAATTATAGGATAAGTACACGTGCCTTTCCATGACAACAGTCTTATTCTTGACAACATTATTAGTTATTCAAATTTATGACCTGGAACACGATTCTCGTTGCGAGCGACACACAGTTTTTGCTTTAAAATGTTTTAGAAGACATATGTTGCTCGAAATTTGCTCGAAGTGTGAAATATTGGTCAAAAAGTGCGAAAAAGTGCTCGAGGGTGCTCAAAATGCAAAAAACTCAAAAAAGTGCTCAAAAGGTGCTCAGCGCAATCGGGAAAGGCCTAGACGGAGGTATTTTGTTACCTTCCCCACCGTCGGGTTTCCTAACAGGAGGTAATTTTCGCGCGATCCGGCTCGACTACTCATGACTAAGTGAGGGAATAATCCTCAGATGCAGTTTATAGCTGTTAAGTTCCGATTCGTTTCTCGTTTATTTGAGCGCTGAGGATGTTAACACCCAAGTTCCCTTTGTACGGAAGCCGATAAGGGTCACACGTCCCTTTCGAGTTGTCGCTCCCATTCCTGGAGGGACTTGTTCTATAACCGATGTGAGAGGGTGGGGGAGTGGGGGGGGGGGGGGGGGGGGGGTGGGGGGAGGTGGTGTGTGGGAAACTTCAAGAATATCTAAAAGGTTAGTAAACACTTTGTTAGTTCCTCCCACCCTAATGTCTCTTCCAAGTTGTCGCTTCCGAGTTGTCGCTTCCGAGTTGTCGCTTCCGAGTTGTCGACTTCCAAGTTGTCGCGAGAGAAGACTTAGAAAGCGTTTGTCGAATGGCAGCCATGTTAGTGGAGTTCGTATATTGTGTGCTGTTCGTTTGGAAATTGTACGCTTCTTTCTCTCCCCGACAGTACTATTACAGGTACGTAGAAACGGTTGTTATCTAGTTTTAATAATGAAGTTTGTTTCAATCGGATTTTTCTCAGTGACGATACCTTTAAATTAGCTAGTTTCAACTTATGGGGGTGACAGGCCTGCGCCATTCCCACGTTCGCCGGTTTTCTCATAGTTTTGCTCTCACGAGTATATAAGGAATATTCTTTCTTGTATGATTTGATTCGTCGTTCCTTAAAAAATTCGTCTAACAATGGCGGCGGCGAAAGAAAGAAAGACCGTGTAGTTCTCAGGCTCTTCGGCGTTTCTAGAAACTCTTTACAAGGTCTCTCTCAGCCACAAGTGACAACTCGGAAGCAACAACTGGGAAGCAAGATTATAGTAGGGGAGGTGAAGATTGAAATAACATCTTGGGTATTTCTTGGCATTCCTTTGGTGTGTTAAATCGTGTTATGCAGCATCCATAACAATGAGAACGGATGAACGGATTTTGTATTCAACTGGGCCAGGGTTTGAAGGCTTTAGCAGGACAACCCCATCCAAGCTTCCCTTAAGGACGTTCGCGCGAAAATCTTCTAACATTGATATTTTTATAAAACTTTTGCTACAGCTAGGTTATGAGTTACTCGTGTCAGAAATGCAAAAAAAATGAGGGGGTCACCGACTTCGTTTCTGAGATAAGTTATCTGAAAGGCGACCCTAATTTTGAAAAATTGGTCTTCTTACACGGGATGTGATCCCAATGTCTGTTAGTCTAAAAGTATTGCAAATGAATCTCTAAATTAAAATGCAACTTTCTTTCCCCAATTTTATGCGAGGTCTGTTCAGCGAATTCATTCAACTGGTAACGTTCCTTGAAGTAAATACATCTTTAAACGACAGCATTTGCAAACTCTGACAGCCGCAAGTTGGCAGGATTCGATGGCGCGCGGGTAGAAAAATGGAAAAAATTTAAACTTCCTACATTGATTTTTTGTTCATTTTTTCAAAATCTGTCGAGAATTGGCAAAGAAAATTATTTATGAAAAAAAATTGGGGGTCACCGACCATCCAAGCGAGTTAAATCTAAGCAAAGTTAACGCAACGGCTATCAGCCCTTTATGTGCTAAGATTTCTTCTCTTGCGCGCGCGCTCGTGCATGACGTAGCATGGCGTTGCGACATGAATTGCGTGCGCAGTAAGGATGCGCATAAACAATTAGCGCGAACGTCCTTAAGTGCCCCCCCCCCCCCCCCCCCCCCCCCCCCCCCCCCCCCCCATGTTCTGCTCCAGTCTTGAAGAAGATAGTGGTCAATCATAAACATTCACTAAGCTTTATTGGCGAAAATCTTTATTGTTCACAGTATAACATATAATGTACACGACATTGTGTTGTGTGAATGTGATGCAGATGCATAGTAATGCTTGAGAATGAAAAACTTGGATATTTGTCATATCAACGATGACCAACAACATTTCCTTAAACGTTTTTAAACAGGCCAGGGTCTTTCAGTAAGTTTCTCATGACCTGTCAGTAACTTACAAAAATTTGTTTATTGATTTTTGTTAGCCATCTGTCTCTGTAAGACAAGGCCAAAAAGACAGCCACATCTGGAAGTTTAGTTTTAAGTAAACTATGCATTATTTATGATGTTATTTTTAAAGGAACTTTAAAGAAAATTAACCAAACACCTTTTTAGTTAAGTACCCAATTTTTATCCTATTTAACCCAAATGGTTCATGTTTTGTTTAATTCTTGGCTCAAGCCTTACATCACTCTCTAGCTTACTTTGTGGCTTTGCTCCTTGTGTGCGAGACTCACAGGCTAGTCTAAAGTCTGATAAGATTCAAACTCCACCAGACCTCTACTTATTGTATCAAATTATACACTATACAGTGTGTAATAAATAGTCTTATGCTAGTTTTGTTTCTGCACACATTTTCTTCAAGCTATACATGATTTTAATTAAATATCTTCAGTCCGACTATGTACATTAAGGACAGCAGGTTTAGCTGCCCCTCCTGACACACTTGGGCTGTCAGCTACTGGAGGTCCAATAACTCCTGCCTCTCTGGCTTGATGAACCTTGGAAAAAAAAAAGAAAAAGGGTATACATCGAATGCAAATATGGCCGTCGGGCAATTTTTTGTTTGGCCAAGTTTTCAGAGAAATTAATGATATCACATAAACAAGTGCTGCTAAGTGTATCAACTTGCAAAGTTTGAGTGTTTTTGGTTTAACGGTTGTAAAGTTATGGCTCACTGAAATTGTAAGCATTTGTATGAGAAAAGACATTATATCCTCACTAGCCTCGCTTTCATGTTTTTCCCAAAATTTGATTGCCTATAACTTCTCCTAAAATAAGGATATGGCTTTGAAAATGCACACAATGACTTATTTTGACTTGATCTTTATCATTATTCAATTGCTTTTCTTTTCTTGAGAACCTGTCCAAACAAAAAATTGTTGGACGGTCATATTTGCATTCGGTGTATTATGCCTTTGACTCCAATGTCAAATGTGCAGTTACAAACATCATGGCAACTGGCATTTCCCATGGTAAAAAATCTGGCAATAAATGCTTGGGTTTCTGTTGACTGCAGTAAATGCAGTTACATGTACAGTTACATGTATTTCTATGTAAATCCTTTGTATTTCACTTTGCAGATTCCTCTTGATGTCAAACAGAGCATCCTGATTGATTCATTTACCTCGGGAATCCAAACACCCTTCCGGTAGCTTTTAACCACGACAAATGTCATGGGTACTTTTGTTCTATTTTTTATATATTCATGGAGAGATTACCGTGGTAAATTTACCCAGGAAAGTAGGTCGCATGTATGTGCTAAATACAATTTTCTGTGGTAAAAGGGTAACACATCTATTGTTAATAATTAACAATAGATGTGTTACCCTTTTACCACAGAAAATTGTATTTAGCACATACATGCGACCTACTTTCCTGGGTATTGAAATACATACCTCACATAAGAATCTTGTAACAGCATCAAAATATCCATAACACTGCCATGTTTCATTATGAGTACCACGATCAAAACATTGCAGCTTCTTTAGACATGAACCTGATGCCTGGAAAAAGTCACGCAAAAAAAAAAAACACCTAAAAAATGTACTCTAATGGAGAAGGAATTAAGTCTTCACAAGCCTAATGGCTCACAACTGCTGGAGCTTAACTCGGTTTCATGAAGCGACCGAGAGTATTACTACTCCCCCCTGGATGGGTTGCTAGTCCATCGCAAGGTTACCCCCCAGCATTATGTCGCCAGTACCCATTTATACGCCTGGGTGGAGAGAGACAACATGAGCAAAGTTTATTGTCTAAGGAAACAACACGATGGCAGAGACCAGGCTCGAACCACCGACCTTCTAGTTGAAAGTCTGACGCGCTATCCACTAGACCACTGTGCCTCCTCACTGGAGCAGGAGGGTGGACAGAAAATGATATCTAGTTGGCTTAAGGAAAAAGAACAGAGGTCTGTGTGCATGACTATCATTCCTTGAAGAGTTGATACCCCTTTGAAAAGCAAAACTTCAAGGACTTTTCAAGGACATTAACAACAACAAAAACAAACATGTTAAAGACAATACACACCATAAAAATGTATTCTCTGAAGCAGCATGACATTTTACAATAGCTTTTCTGTTTGGGGAAATTTTATATATTATACCATCTAGTTTGCGCAAACATTCAGGCCTTTTAAGGGGCGTAAGAACTACATCAATGTTAATATTGAAAGGAGAAGTGAGGTCACATCATACCTTGTACAAGCTGGTCATCATTCTAGGAGGTATAAGTTGATCAGCCAATCCTGACAGAAACAGAGTAGGGACTCTTGCCTTACGAATCTTCTTCGCGGAATCAAACTATATAGAGCAGGAAAAGTATAATATGTTCAGAATTGATTATCCATGGGATATGAACTTTGTCAACCCTGTTTGAGCTGTAACCTGATTCCATGAAATACTTCATATAAGATGATTTTTGAGGTTGCTCAGAAGGTCTCTCAGAAAGGTTTACACTAATGCATTCTTCTACATGAAGTACATCGTGGATGTTAAGTGTGAAATGTAACTTGAATAAGTGACGTAAGGACTACATCACAAATGTCTACTATCAATCAAGTAATGTAGGGACAATTATTTAGTGACATATGAATGAATATTATTAATTTTTCACACAATTCTCTTAGTTATGAGCTGTAAAAAAGGTGCAAAGAATGCGTCATGCTTAAGAAGAATAAAAGACCAAACAAATTAACATGTATAACCTTAGGGGAGACACATGTACACTTTGCAGACTCACTTATTATTTGTGCTATTTAAATACATTACAACAAGAGTTGAAAGTCAATGGAATAAACATTTAGTTTACCTTATTTCTAAAGCAAACATAAGGTAGCTTGTTAAGTCCATTCATCACAAGATGATTAGCCATGCTAGGGATGCTAGTAAAAGTGTTCTCTACAATCAGAGCAAATGCATTGTCTAGATAAAGTTCATTTGACGCCAGAGCAATCGCCACTGCACCACCCAAGGAACGTCCAAATATGACAATCTTGCTAGTATCTATGTCAGCGCGTGACAACAGATAGGAAAATGCTGCTTCTGAATCCAGCTCAAACCCTGTAACAAATAAACAGATAAATATTACTAGCCATTATGATTTATCAACTAGATACATGTTACTAACCACCATGATTTATCAACTGGAGTTCACAAATTCAATGATAAATAGACTACGAGCGTAGACTGCGAGCATTATCCGTTCGCTAATGTTTTTTCGTTTCTCGCTCGAAGGACTAAGCTGGGAAAGAGAGACTGCTCGTAGTCTAATGATAAAAAAAAAGAAAGCCAAGAGACACTTCGGGAGGTCAAATACAGTAGTTTGAAATTTGAAATGTCTTTTAGATATTTCTCTGTTAAGAATTACGTAGCTAGTCAGTGTAAATTTAAAACATTAATCTTTATCTACCTCAACTATCCATGCTAATTTGCATATAGAGAAATTGTAGCCCAGCTTGAATTTTTTTTTTAGGCGGGGGGGGGGGGGGGGGGGGGGGGGGGCGAGGCTGGGACATTACTTCTCTGTTATGGCCGGGGCAATGTCACCAGTTACCTTGTTCACTAGGAGAGCCATCACTCTTTCCATATCCCCTGTACTCCAACAGAAACACATTACAACCACAGTAACTATACCAGCTTCTTGCGTTTGTTAGCCTGTGACCAACATTCCCAGCATTACCATGAAAAAACAATACAGTAGGAACAGAACTCTGAAACTGAGGAGGTTGTTTGATAAATATAGCATTGATTCTCACGCCATCTTGTGTCTTAAGATACAGATTTTCAAATGGAAAACCCAGCACAGCTGGGTTCTGGACATAAACTCTCGATGTAACAGGTTGATCTGGGAAGTAAAGGAGAGTGTCTTGATAATGGTACAAGGCGCCGAACACGGCTGCAGTTAATAACAAGAAGCTAACAACACCGCCATAGAGCCAGTAAAGGAGAAGAAGAGTCAACATGGCTGCGCTGCAAGCTCTCCAAAATCGAAGGACCACATATAAGACAAGTCGTCCAACGGTCTCAATTGTTTTGAATCCAGTATGTTGAAGAGATTCTTTAGTTCTAGGCATTGCTGGATCACCTTCAGACATCAGGAGTAAACAATTATAAAATGAAAAGGCCTAAAATAGAAACTACAACTGTAAAATAGGCCTTGCCGAACGAAAATCGCATTGATTTTCACCAAGATGGTCCAGTTAAAATATCGTAATCACATAGTTGTGAAGAACTGAGAATATCCCAGGAATATATACGGTTTATAATCCGAAAACGTTTAACAGCAGGACGAAACAACCCACAAAATAGATTCACAAAATCGAAGTCCACTTAGGCGCCATGTTTTTTTTCGCAATGTGTGGCACTAGACCCAGGTTGCGTCGCGTTATGAGAAAGATTGGACACTAACTCAGATCACCAGGTTACCAAGGTAGCAACGCTACAACATAAATAAGGGGAGTTGAACATTTCTTGTACAAAATTTTACAGTGTTTTCTTCCTTAAAAAGTTGAAAATATGAATTCCCACGAAGAAGAAGAGGACGAAGGGCCATCTGTAGATTCCACAGTCGCAGAAGAACGTATAGCTGCGCGAAGAATTCGCATACAAAGACGTTTAGAAGCTGCAAGAAGGTTGGCTATTATGAAATGTAAATTGTAGTTCCTAAATGTTTTAAAGTTCGATTATTTATTCCTACTCTTACTATTTTTTGTTGTTGACTGTTATTTTTAAATTTTAGGGAAGCCAGTGGAGAAGATGCTACGAAAAAGAAGCCGGTGGACTCAGAAAAAGATGCGCTCAAAAGTCGAAAACAAATGGAAGAAAGCAGACAGGTTGTCTTTCTAATGCCCATAACCTTTAATTTTACATAATTTGGAGTGTTGATTTGAATGATTGGAAAAATATGTCACTGAGGCAATTCATTGAGAAGATGTTAAAAATGGAAAGGAAAATTAGCTCATTAAAATCCATATAAAAGTACAAATTAGTACCCTCGGATTTTATTTTTTTGCATATGCAGTACATCTTTGACTGCTTTTATAATATACCAAAAGACTTTTATTATGAGACATAAGTCCTATTGATATCAGTATGGTCAAACCTCGCATTACTCTTGAGGGTGCATTCCATGTGAACTCCTACCCTAAACGGCATAAGATGTATGCCGAAAATGATTTCAGCTGAGCATAACTTACATGGAATGTACCCTGATCCTTACTGACACCTCCATGTTATGGACAGTATACTTGGGCCAAAGGAAACCAAAATTCATAGAAGCCTTACCTTTATAATATAGACATCTCAGTCTGCAATGTGGACACTCAGCTCTGCCCTTTGGCATCTGTAATAATGGGGTTTTTAATTTGTTCATCGTCATCATTGGCACCCAGTAGCACATAGGGTAGAATATTTCTGAATAGAAATAATATTTTTGTAAATGATTTGAATCCAGGAGTATCAGTAGTTTGTCAAACTGTGTGGTCGTCCAGGTTAGTGTAGTTCTGAAAAGAACTGTTGTTGTTTACAATGACTGATGTAATCTTCAGAGTCAGGTGAATTGTAAACAGTTGTAATTTCCTCTGCTGTAGTCCAATTGTCAAATTGCAAGAGATAAAATACCACTTTTCATTTCAATTTTCTCTCTTGTTTTAAAATCACACTGTCCATTAGATCAAATGCAAAACTAACCCTTCATCCTCTCCTCTCCCCTCCCCAGAAAATTGTCAAATTTGGATGATTGCAAAGTTCCCACTATCATCTTAGAAAACTTGCAATAGCGCTGCAAAAGGCAATAGTTGTTTTGAATTTCTGTTTGTAGCGCTTGGTCAAGCTAAAATCAGATGGTACAGAACTGGTAACCAACGTACATGTTGCTGCAGATGCAAGAGAATCCATGAGAAGATTAGAAGAAGAGGAACAGCGAAGACAAAGGTTAATGATTGATTGAGAAAAATGTCATTACAGTAGACCAGTATGTGATACTACATTTTATCAAGTGTTAATAAATTGTTTACAATCTTTAAAACTTGTTTCTTTTCATTTAAAGGATTGAGAAACTGGAAGCCGAAGCAAAATCTGCTACAGAAAAATTTGAGGACGTAAGAATTTTCTTTCTTGGTATTGACAATATTTCTGTTTAAATGATAGTTTTTCAACAAGATTTCCAAGCACAAAATGTATGCATGAGCCAGTAGCCAAATTATTGCTTACATCAGCTTGAAGTGTTTGAAAACCTTGATGTATCAGAGTCTACGTTATTTTAATTAGCAACTTTGTATCAATGCTAATGCATTATGTTGCCATGGTTCAAATTTGTCTTAAGTTTTAAATTTTTTTAATCAGTTTGATTTTTGTTTTCCTTGTCTCATATTATGATAATGAATCTGAGACGATTAAAGGAAAATAAAAATTACAGTATGTAAACTGGTTTGAAAAGTTTTAAACCAAATAAAAATTTATTTATTTTATTTTTATTTTACCAAATATTTATACAGGAACATCTAATTTAGCGTAATTGCTAGTTTGAACCGCAACACATACAAAGAGAAACAAACAAATGCTAACTCTTGGACATTAAGCTAGCAAAATACTCCAATACGTATGGAGTATTTTGTCATGTGACTCAAATTATAAAATGACATTTTCAGCTTTTTTATAAAGCGATTGGCAGCCCTGTTAATTTTTTTGGCAATCTGAAACCATCCTAATGAAACAAAAGCATTTCATCGTGTTTTAAGCATTAAAATACTCCAAGATTTTTTCAGTGTTTTGGTAGCCTTGTCTGGGGGTTCTCTGCCCGCTGTTTCGGATGTGGAGAAGGCCCTCAGGGGACGAGATTGGGAGTGTCCCTAGCGCATGTTAATGTGTTATGTACATTGTTATATTAATAAGTTATGTATTGTAATTAGTAATTTTTATTGATTGTTCCTGAAAAGCCCCTTTGGGGAGGAGACAATAAAGTATATATGCAGTGTTCTCCTTATCAGGCAGTAACAAGTAAAATTTACCACTTGAAGCAACATTTTTTACCGCCTACAGTCACTTGGAGGTTTTTGAAATTCAACAAAGTGTTTATTCTATAATAAAAAAATAGTGTAGTGTAAGGAATGAATTATATAATTGTTGTAAATTGTTTTACCTTTGAATGTCGAAGGTGTGCATATGTGAATTTGCCTAAAATAGGTCTCTAAATGAAGGAAATGGTGTTTCAGAGAACCTAGCTCTAATCCCTAGGAAAGTGAGCCTCAGGCACACACATTAAGTTTAACCAGTTAGGAATGCTCCCTTACCTGCTGAGCTAAAATTTAGGGAGAACACTGTGTATGTATGTATATATGTATGTATGACTATGAAGTATAAACTATGTGACTCAATACAAAGTTCAGTAAGGCCTGTTGGCATGTGCCATCTTGTTACACCTGTGTACAGAAATTGAACAGTTGAACATGTTAAAGAAGTTATAAAGAGCACTGATAGCATTATAGTTCTATAAATTATGTTTTTTAGGCAGAGACTGAGCTTAATAGTTTATTTTTGTATAATTATATTTTTATGCTTTTGTTTGATGTCATCTCTTCTTACCAGATTACTAAGAAATGGGAATATGCCCTCTCCAAAGAAATACCCCAGGACTTGAATGCAGTGAGTATATAGAACCAACCATGTACAGTGCTGGAAATATCCCATTTTCAAGTACTTGGATACTAATTCAAAATGTTTATTCCTTTTTAATAACATTGATCCTGCTATCTGGAGATCAATATTGCTGCTTTTGTTTTTGAAACAGTCAGTTTGAAAAAGTTTCATCATGTGATCAAATTTGTGACTGGGGAACTGGGAATGTATGGAACTGGGATTGGATGGGAACTGGGAATGTATAGGAGCTGGAAATGGATGGGAACTCGGAATGGATGGGAACTGCAAATAAAGGGTACAAAAAAAAACAGATTCATGTTAAGACTCATTTTTATTTAATTTCGGTAGATGTTGATGGAACAGAAAAGTGCATGTGATGGCATGACAGACGAGAAAAATAAGCTCATCCATGATTTTCAGCAGGTAAGATTGGCTATTTGGTATCCTTCGTAGCAAAACCTTTTATTTGTTGTTAAACTTCAATAATATTATTCCTATTTTCCAGGACCTTAAGTCCAAGGATGACCAATATGTAAAAGATCTGAAGAAGGCGGTAAGTTTTTTTTACTTCCCGTTTATAATACAAGGAAAACAAATTTTGTTTTGCTTCTCTAAGAACACTGTAAGTTAGTATTTAGAAAGGAAAAACAAATCAACTTTGACACTTAACAGTCATTTGACTGACAAACTTGTGGCCCTCTAATTCCAGGTCGAATTGGAATTAAGAAATGTTAATAGTTTTTGAGAAGAGAAGAAAAAAATTGAGGACCCAGAGAAAAAAAATCCACAGAGCAAGGATGAGAACTAACAATAAACTCAACTCAGATATGGGGAGCAGGGGTGGTGTAGTGGTGAGAGCACTCGCCTCCCACCAATGTGGCCCGGGTTCGATCCTCGGACCCGGCGTCATATGTAGGTTGAGTTTGTTGTTGGTTCTCTCCTTGCTCCGAGAGGTTTTTCTCCGGGTACTCCGGTTTTCCCCTCTCCTCAAAAACCAACATTCTAAATTCCAATTCGATCTGGAAAGAGGACCTGCATGAAAACCAGCTGCAACTGATGTGGCTTTCCTCTCTAAATATAGTAAAAAACTGTTATTTATGACGCCAAGTCCTGGAATCAAATTAAACCCAGGCCACATTGGTGGGAGGTGAGCATTCTCACCACTGCGCCATCCCAGCTCCCTTTGTAATGAACTCAATGTTTTTTTGTATTTGTTGATAATTAGGCTGAAGATGTTGATCTCATGGTAGAAAGGATGGAAGAACAGATGAAACAGCTGACAAAAGCTTACAGGGAAGAACTTACACAGATCGAGGTTTGTTTTCAATAATTTTAACTATAATATTCATTAATAATTCGTAAGGAAAATACAAAAGAAATGAAAATTTAATGAAGGTTTGTAGATCCTGATACAGAACAGCTGCTATAAAATTGAAATAAATTTTAATGATAAAATCAATTTCATAGCCGCTGTTCTGATATAAGAATAGTAATACAGAATAGTAATAGGAATGCTAATAAGCTTCATCGCTTTGTTCCTTTATAAGTCATCAGTATGAATATTTACAATGGCTCACCTGTGGCTTGCCATTCTAAATATCCATACAGTCCTGCCGCTCAGATTTTATCTATTACTTAGAGAATTAAATATACCTCCTTAGAAATTAACTTTTTGAGTATTATTGTAGATCTTTTCTTATGATGTTATTCAAAGAAAAGTATTATATTCAAATTGCAGAAAGCGTTTGTTACTGAAAGGGCTGACTTGATTGATAATAACAGAAAGAAATGGGATACTTCCATGCAGCAGAGACGTGACAAAGAGGTAATGAGAGTTTTCAGCAAACACTATTGTCATTGGGCGAGGTATTTTTGTCAATGTTACAAGGAAACATTTCTGGTGTCACAATAGAATTGATGGAATTAGAAGTAGTTCTGGTAATTCTCTTACAATTCTTCATATGCTCAAAACTTGGATAATATTCCATCTATTCCCTTTAATTAAACCTAAATTTCAGCTAAAGAGTAGGCTATCAAAATTTTAGAATTTATCTGCCACTGCAAATTATTTCAGCAGTGTAAAGCAAAGCAAAATGGCATGATGAATCAGGCATAATTCTTCATACTTACCTTTGAGAATTCATAACTCAAATAATATTCCATCGATTTACTTGAATTAAAGACTGAATTATGGCTAAAAAGCAAGCGATCAAGATTTCAGAATTTATCTGCCACTAGAATTTAACTTTAGAAAGTGTTGAAGCTAGCCAAGATGCCAGCTGACGAGTGACAGTATTTTCCCTTTCGTTAGGTTCGACTGAGTTTGATGGATAGTTTAAACCCAGCATTTCTGCCAGAACATCTGCTCACCAGAAAATACACTCAAATCATTTGTCAAATAGCATTTGTTTGTATGCTGCACAATTCACGCTATGTCAGCAGAACACACAGCCCCAGTGGGGCCTATTATAAGTATTAGCTAATGTACATAAGTACATGTACATGTATTAGACCAGAGTAGCACCTATTATTAATAACAGAATTTTTTTTAAAAAACTTGAGCAACAGACTGGAAAACAACCGTGTGTTATATACTGTAGAAACTGGCAGATAATTAAAAGTCGCACTCACAAATAGGCCACACCCCAAGTTTTAAAGCTCAAATTTTGGAAAAAAAGGGGAAAAGCTAAGTCAGAAAATCAACTCTATGGAACGTGAGCTAAACTTTGGTTATCCATAAAGTCATCTTTTATTGAAAGGATGTGAAATAAAGGGTTCTTAAAATCTTACATTTTGTTCTGAAGTAAGGTTTGAGCATGCTCGCCCCACCCCCAACCCACCCACCCAAAATTGTGAGGGTACCACTGTGAGGGTAAACAGTATAGAATATAGCTATACTGATAAGTGCTTACAAGGATGGAATAATTGTCCATTACTGTGATTACTCTAGTTATTTGGCTGACAGCTGTGTACATGTACTACATGTTCTAGTTACTGCACATACATGTACCATAGAGATGGTATAGTTTTCCTAATACTTAACAGTTTGTTGGTTCCATCTCCTTGAAACAGGTAGAGTACATGGAGTCACGGCGTAAGAGAGTTGAAGATCATGAAAATCAGTTGCAAACCTTAAGGGTTCAAGATGCTGAGGAGTACAACATGGTGAAGATCAAACTGGAGACAGATGTCCAAGTAGGTATCCTGATTGTATTTGAATCTCCCACAAGGATTACAAGAAGGCTTCCCCTACCCTAAATGAAATACAGATGGGCCTCCTGTGGATGTTTGCCTTTCCCCAAAGAAGTACTGGTGGAGGCCCTGTTCCTTAGGTTTTGAATCAGGCTTGAAAATGTTTACATGTATCCTGTGATTTCAAATACTCTGGTGTCTGGTTATTCTGTATCTTGTATTAGTAGTAAAAGTGGTTACCCTGTGTCTGGTTATTCTGTATCTTGTATTAGTAATAAATGTGGTTACCCTGTGTCTGGTTTTTCTGTATCTTGTATTAGTAGTAAATGTGGCTATCCTGTGTCTGGTTATTTTCTTTATCTTGTATTAGTAGTATATGTGGTTATTCTGTATCTTGTATTAGTAGTGAGGGTGGGTGCTCTGTGTTATTCTGTATATCTGATGTAGACTATGATTATTATAATTTTAGTAATTAAAAATAAACTAAGGTTTTTATTTCTTCCTGTTTTGTGTGTAAGATTTTGGAACAGCAGCTGCAGCAGATGAAGGCAACATACCAGCTGAACCAGGAAAAACTTGAATACAACTTTCAGGTGAGAGCTATCATCTTTTCACAAATTTAAGACTAAAACCTGTCAAAGTCTGTGGGAAACAGACAATTGTATGGAGAAGTTAAAATGCAGTTGCACACTTTGTAGCCCAGGTGTACATCACATTAATTTTAACACAAAAATCTTTTACCTAGAATCTCATATTTACCATTAAAAATTTTTCAGATATTAAATTTGCAGAAAATTATTTTGCATCAGATATCGTTTTTTCCCTGTACAAACACTGTATTCATGACCTGTTTGCCTCATTTTCAAAATGGTGGAATTTCTTGAAAAAGATCTATTTAATAGGACCTATTAGTCCACCATGCTTCTGAAGGGTTGTCAAAAGTAGCTGGCCGCTGGCGAAAATCACCACCTACTTTGTCTTATCAGCCGGCTACTTTGCTTGCCAGTTCTTTAGAGGAAATGATATTTTAAAAAATATGTCATGTTGCTTTCCAAAGTCAGGTAGTATTTCAAACATTTGTGACAACCCTGCCTCTGCATAGTTTCTGTGTTGGTTTGATATCCCTGAATATAACTAAACATATCATTTGACTTGTTATAGGTCCTGAAGAAGCGAGACGAAGAAAACACAATCACAAAATCGCAACAGAAAAGAAAGATCACCAGGTCTGTACTGTTTAAACACATTGTTCTGCTGTACTTCTTCATGTTTAGACCAACCAAATCATGGTTTCCTCTTTTTTAGGTTGCAGGATGTCCTCAATAACCTAAAACAGAAATTAGCCAAGCAAGAAAAACAATATAGGTAAAAATTTATTTCAAAAGAATCATTTATTAACTCTCAATGTTGATTCAAGAAGATTGATCCCTCTTTGTTGGTGTTTTAACAGGGAAGATAATCAAGCTCTAACAGATGATTACAAGAGAATTACAGAACAGTTCAGGGAACTGCAAAAAAAGTCAAGGTAAAAAAAAATATTTTAGTTTCTCCCAATCTTGCAAAGGTAGCTCTCTTTCTTAGAAAAAAGCCTCACTTCTTTTTTTCCCTTTCCAAGCATCCCCCTAAGGTACCAATTCTAAAACAACACATCACATTCTGTCATATTGTTTTCGGCTTTATACCCTAAAAGGTACTGCAATAATTCTAATTGTAGTCATTTTAGAGTTAAGTACCAATCTGCAAATTTTGACCCCTAAGATGACCACCCCGTCATTTTTATATGGAAGTCCCCCCCCCCCCCCCCCCCCCCCCCCCCCCCCTTTGGGATGCACAACCTTCTAACAGGAGCTTGGTATTTTTAATATGTAAACATATACAGTTACGATACATACCTTTATAAACCAGGATATACAAGTGTTTACGTGGTTTTTCTTTGCAGACATTTTCAAATAACAGATCAGAAGAAGTTCCAGGACATCTGGGCCATGAATGAAGAGCAGGCCAGGGAACTGGTACACAGTGTGTTGGAAGAGGATAGAATTATCCATGAACATCAATTGGGATTGCCATGGGAAGAACCTGATTTGTGAGTACAGTCACATGACTAGTCAGTATTTTAGTCACATGACTTGTGAGAATAGTCGCATGACTAGCAAGTTCAGTCAACTAACTCTTAAGAATATTGATGACTTGTCAGTATAATTTATTAATGAGAACAGTCGATGACTAGTCAGTTTATTTTCATTGACTGGTCAGGGCTAGAATTTAATTTTTTGGATATAAACTAACTTTTTGGATTAGAAGACATAAATTTTACTAACCAGATTATAAAGTTTATTATCCAAGAATGATGGTGTTCACTGTGCAGTCATGTGACTTATGAATTCAGTCACATGACCGTATGTGTTGTCAGTACACGACGTGACAATGCATTTGCATGCTTGAGAATTCATACACAGCTGGTCAGAACATTCACATATCTTGCGAGTTTTGTCACCTGATTGTGTGATGACAGTAACATAACGTCGTAGTCAAATAATAGTCACATAACTTGATCAGTTAATATACACCATAACTCAATTTAATTTGTTTTAAACCTTTAAAGAGACTTCATGAACAGACCAGTAGAGCCAGCTACTGGACCTAAAGAAAAACAGATGTCTGCTACACAGATGGCTCATGAGATCATGTCTGGAGGTTAGTAAAACTGATCAAAGCTGTTAGTTGATTATAGGGCTCACTAGTGATGTCAGCTGTTTGTTTTTCCCCCCCTGGAGGGGGGATACTCCCATATATGGCATACTCCCATATATGGGCGTGCTCTTAGGGAACGCTTTGGTGAACACCTCCGCAGCATTGAAAAAAACTTGCCTGGTTTCCCCGTCGCACAACATTTCAATGCAAACGGCCACTCTCTGCATGACGCTGAAGTGCGTGGCGTGAAGCTCTGCAGCGCAAGCAAGCAAAGAAAGAGACATGAGATGCGGCTAATTTTCAAGCTTGGTACAAGTCAGCCACGCGGCCTTAATACTGACTTCCGGTTTATTTAAGGCCCGCGCACTGTTTTAAATGGCGTGTTATACAAGAACACAACCGTCAACCGTTTAAAATTGACATTTCACTGAAGAAGGGCCAAGCCCGAAACGTCTGAAAACATTCAAATTTTCGGCACTTTTCTATATTAACATTTTCCATTATTTACTCCCATATATAAGTTATATAGGTATGTGCTGCCCTAAAAGGTATGGCTTTTGAGGTGCATTAGTTAAAGCACAAACACATAAAAAAGCTGTATATCTTGTGTGTAATACAGTGAGCTGTGCTATAAAATGTGTTTTTCATGGTGGAAATAAATGGTTATTTTATTGTGTGGTTGTCTTGTAGCTGGAACAGATGATGGAGAGGATGATCTAGAACAAGGCTCTGTTGTTAGAGAATTTCAACAAGATGGGCAACACATAGGCAAGAAGTTATCATCTAAAACCATCAAGGCCATATTGGAAGTAATATGTGACGAGGCAGTAAGTAGACATGCTGAATGCCTTTGCAGTCAATACACATACAATATTGGGCAAGCTTACAACTGAAAAAAAAAACCAACTACCGTAGACATATAACACTTGAGAGCTTTCATTTGAATGTCGACACAGGAAAGTACTGCTCTGTAACTTTCATTTGCACAGCAACACTTACAGATTTCATCTGCAGATTCAAAAGTTAGAATCATAATTTATTATTATGTGAAGCAAGGTCTGTTTCTAGGAGCACAGGGGGTTAGAAATGCATGTTTATAGAGCAGTTTTCAATTGAGTGTCGAAAGTAATTACACAATTGCTTTGGTTTTGCATTGCTACGCGTCACTCTCTCGACCAATCAGAAGTAAAACCAAAATCAATCGTGACTTGCTCGCACGCGTTTTCCCGCGCTTGGCGCCGGCTACATGAATTTGCTTGGAGCTCTGATTGGTTCATTGAATTGTCTGCGTCTGTTGTGATTGGTCAGAGTAATAACTTTGGTTTTGGTTTTACGACACTGAAATGAAAACCGCTCTATCGTGACATCTTTATTCTTTTCAGGGATTTCTTGTGGAGTCCAAACTAACCAAACTCCTTGCACCACTTGAGAGAGATGAACAATCTTTGATGAAACTTGATGCCATTTTTGCGGTAAGAATTTTCACTGTTTTAATACTACAAGCGGATTTCTTAGTACGCTTAAACAGAATGCAGCGCAGTTGACGCTTTTTTGTCAGAGCTGTTCCGTTTGTTTTTGTAAAAAAATCATAATTCATTGTGAAGCAAGAGGGCACGAAGATTGAAGAAAAGTTTGTGTTTAAAAACAAGGTTAACAAGGAGCATTTCAAGCTATGGAACAGTTGCCAATTCCTTAGTGGCTTACAGTTGAATGCAGCGCAGTCAACATTTTGTGTCTGCGCTGGGTGTTATTGCTGTCCACTTTGTTGGAACTCGTCTGTTTTTGTAAGTGCGAGTGTGACGTTGCGCATTTTCGACCCCAGAGCGACAACAATCTGAAGTCTATAATATTGACCAGCTTGAGCATGCGCATACATAGATGGAAGAAATTTCTTTCAGAACAAAGAGTGCCTGAGGGGTATGATGAGTAGCCATGACTTTAAAGGGGGAGCCCCCTTGGGAAACACCCTTGATCCTGGGAAGCACCCCTGTGGCCCCCCACCGTAATACCCTGGGAAGCACCCCCTACGACCCCCGGAATTACCCCATTGTTCTTGTTTTTTAAAGGCATTGGGTGTGGACACAGAGGACGACATTTATCTGCTGTCAAGCTATTTTCTAAACAGAGTCCAAGGACCCGGGGATGGAGAGCAGGTACAGGAAGAAAGCGAGAAAGAAGCGAGGAAGGAAGAAATGGAGGTTGAGAAAGGAAGCTTGGAGGAAACAGCTGACGGGATAGGTGAGGAAGAGAAGAAAGATGATGAAGGATCCGTGGTGTTTAGCGTGGATGACAAAGCGAGCGACTCGTCGTCGGTTAAAGCGCATTTGTCAGGTAACATACTTGTTCTTGTAGGCTCTTAATCCTTCATCAACCAATCAACTAAGAGTGCCAAAGATCAGAATTAAGAAAAATCCCAAATTTTGTTTTGTAAAATATTGAAAAACAAATGGTACCATGCAAAAGTACTGCTGAAGAGGTTTCATTTGAATGGTCACACCATAGGATTTCATCCACAGACTCAAAAGTTAGAACTACACTACATGTCTCCATAATTGACGCTGGGAGTGAAAGAGTTAAAGTTTTTTGGAGTTAGGTTTGTTTTGATTTTCCTACCCAGTATCAGTGATGTATCTGTTATGGTCACTTTTTAAGGTGCAGACTCATTGTTGTACAAGAATAAATAAAAAAGGAAGGTGTTATAAAAATGATCATTCTTTTACAGAAATGATGCAACTTATTCATCCGAATGAAGTTGTAAAATCTTTGAGGCAATTTGTGCAAGATAACCGCCAGCCACAGAAGTAAGAACAGTTATTTCAGTTGAACAAAATCTTCACTTCTTTTGTCTGAAGTCTAGTTAAGAAAATAAATGTTGATTCATCTATTTCTTTTTGTTTTGTTTCAAGGGAAGCCAAGCGCCAGAGTTTAAAGTTAGGTGCCGGAGTTGGAAGAATTACGACGTACGTAAACTTTTAATAATAGTTGATTAGAGCAGTTTTCAATTGAGTGTCGTAAAACCAAACCAATCACAGCAGTCGTAAACAATCAAGAAATAAAAAAAAAATTTGCTCACTTTATTTCCATGTTATATTACTAAATGCCACCAAATATACAACTAAATTGGATAAAAATAATATATAGAGCAAAACAGGAGCAGTAGTTTGGAGATAAAGTGCAGGTTACAAGGATAAAGGTGGATTATAACTTATGAAACTCGATTTCTTGAAGGGCGGACAAGAAATCAATATTACAATTGTGGAATTTTGACATTTTCGCGATTTTTTCTCTCTGTTTCAAGATAATAAAGCAGACTTAAAGAAAACACGATATATCAGCTCGGATGTATGTCCCTTTAACTAAACGCGGTCACACTTAAGCGTCAAAAAAAATACTCAAGTATTCTCTCTGCAGACTCGATGAAAGCTTTTGGCAAAAGATGTCCTCGGTTATCGATGTAAAGAACGATCGAGTGTGGACAGCTTTGTTAGATGGATTTGAAAAATACCTGGCAGTACTGACAGAGAGGGCATCGCTTATACAAGAAACAGATGCCTTGAGACAGCAGGTATGGACAGTGCTCAGTAGCTGAATGGTCACACTGTAGGATTTCATCCAC
>JAJLRJ010000011.1:727365-742365 GCA_024195265.1 Dendrophyllia cribrosa | reverse complement strand
GTAGCTCAGTGGATAGAGCATTGCACCGGTATCGCAAGGTCATGGGTTCGAATCCCGTTCCAGCCTGAATTTTTTCAGGTTGGTTTATCAACCGCTTAATTTGATAGCAAACTCGACTGCGAGGATCAAATTTCACTCACGTTTCATCCGCATTTCACATACAATGTATATGACTTCCATGTATTCATTTTCATAACTACATTTCCTCATACATGAAATTGCTCTTGGAACACTAAGATGAAAATATCAAATGATTCCTCCAAGGAAAAACAAACTACCATCAGTTTTACAACGAGTTTTTTCCTAGACACACGGGAGAAACTTGAAAAAATAGCCAATTTTTTCAATTTGCACAAGTCCATTTCCATCCTGGCCATCCTCAACTAAATTAATGCTCTTTTTTGGGCACTAGTACAATATTTGTTAACAAAACTGGACCATTTCCATGATTGAAACAAATATGTTTTTTTATTTTTTAAAGTGATGCTAAAAATATGTGACATTGCTCCAAAACCGATATTGGTAAACCAAGCTGGGCATATTAACTGTTTACTCTTTCTCTGTAAAATAGACATTTACACTGACGGTCCTCAGAGTGAGCCAGTGAGCACCACTGAGTGAGCACCATTGCTCACCTACTAAACGTTAAGCTTGTACAAGTTTTTTTAATTCGAATGAAAAGTAGTTTATAGGTTTTACCGAATAGCGCTTGCGGTCGTATAATAAGATATCGGTCATGTCGGTCCGTACGTCATCTGACTTCGCGCGAGCCAAATATGTTGGCCCATCTGCCCTTCCCACTCAGTCAATAATAACTATGGCCTAATTGCACAACGAAATTGCAAAACGCCTTATATCAATTTCCATATCAATTTAAAGGTGACATCATATCAATTTCAACAACCTTAATTCAGAACTTGCTAAAAGTGTTCCATTTTAGCTATTAAGTATAGCAGTCTGTCTTTTGGACAAAGCCGAAATATCCGAATCAGTTCACAAGGTAAGGAAACTTTCTTCTATACCGCAGTCGACTTGTAGCGTTTAATGAAAAATCTGCGTGAATTTACCCTGATACCAGGGGTTTTTACTTTTTTACCAATACTCGCGCGAAAGATAAGCGGCAACTAAGCAGCGACAGCGGGACGCAAACGGGATCGGGGAGCTTCACAGTCTATAACCCTTCGACGCATTTTATTTCACCGCTTGAAATTATGAGAGCGAGCCGATGAAGTCAGAGTAGCGTGAATAGAACCGAATTAAAGCATTTTAGTGCGGCAAATACAATTGAAGATATAAGGAAGTCATCATAGTTATATAATATAAATTTTCAAATTGCCTTTCTTTCCTGAGAAAAGTCATAATATCCTCAGGTGTTTTCATACAAATCCTCCATATTCAGTTAGCCTAGAAGAAAACGGAATTTGAAAGTGATGTTTTTTTTTGGAGGTAGGAAAACATGAGAATATGTAAATAAACCCCTCCGAGCAAGGAGAAAAGCAACAAGTTCAAGTTCATGTCTGAAAAGCGGCTTCCATACATTGGTGGGAGGTGGGTGCTTTCACGACAACACTGGCTGTGCACCCCACGTGCCACGAGAATGCTACAAACGCGACTTTCTCAAGCAACGGTGTTAAGCAATTCTCTGTGCTATATATTATTGCTACATAAGCTGCAGGAAACTCCGGCTGCAGCTTCGTTTCCTCGACCGTTGCAAAACGTCAACTTCACTGGTTTAAAAAAATGGAATTTGAAAACTGACGGTGGAGAAAGAAAAACTGGAGACTGAAAACCCGATGTCTTGAGCCGTTATGTTATAAACTCGATCAGTGCTGAACGCAATTTAACGTTTTTGTTGCCACCAAAGCTGCAGGAACACTGGCTGTAATAGTTTTAGAACGTTTCCGTTTCGCGGCTAAAACATTAAATTCATAACTTATCTATGAAAATGATTACAGAAGAAACAATGTTTTAGTCTGACAGGTTTAAATTTGGGTCAGGTCGTTTCGGAGGACTGCATGCATGGGCAGAACAATCTTACCAGAAAATTCGTAGAATATTTGTTTATGGCAACAATTGAATGTTGGTTGGCACCTGTTTTGTAAGGGTCTTGTAAGCACTGAGTTACAAATATATATATTCTATGAGAATGCCGGCATCAGGTTTTTACAGGAGTCTGGTTTTTATAGGCAATTCTCTGTGATTTTGATGCCAAACAACTGCAGAAAGCAATGACTGCAGTTTTAGGTCATGTACACACTCTGAGTTTCAAGTTGAAAACGACGTTTTCGCATTGAAAACGTTACCGCGGGCACTTTCATTTCAAGAATTGATCAGCGAATTTTCGCATTCTTTTTTACTCCACGGCGGTACTAGCTTTATAATTATGTTCGACCGCTTGATAGAACTCAGTTTTAACCAACTTGGATTATGTAAGAAAGCACATGCAGGTGGCTTATTCCAATTTCGTGCTTATTTTATTTTTTCGACTTTGTCAAAAGGTATATGTGATTCTCTAACGTTGTAACATAACATTAATTTTGTATTCTACCCTATTGAAAAATTGCAAACACGTGTTCGTTAAATGCGTTTTCACATCAGAAAGTAAATAATCGAGAGCACAAATATGACAGTTCCGACCAGCCGGTTAAATAAGCCACCCATTGGCTGACCTTATAACGTGAGATCTCCACCTATAAAACGAGATCTCGACTTATAATGCGAGATCTCGACTTATAACTCGCGATCTCGACTTATAACTCGTGATCTCGATTTGCATTAAAGTATAGTGCTTACAACATGAGTGGCCGTGTAATTATAAACACAGACGCGAATGTTGTAGACCGAAAATGAAATGCTAATTCGTTACAACCACAGGCGGTATACATCCACTAGTGGTTGTAACTAACTAGCATTTCATAGCTGTTCTGTGGTAGGATTACAAGACTTCCTTAAAGTTTCATTTCTTGTACTTTCTCGTATTTCCCTTGTGATTTTTTAATGAATTTCAGACCTCTCTAACCTTATACAGTGTCAGAGTTCCTAATAGGCCTTATAGGCTTAATTATAAGGACAAATGTCGAAATGAAACGAAATTGACGCTTGGTGTAACAGGTGAACTTCGGCCACAAATTTTCTATTTACAGTCAAAATACTCAGCGCGTTCCGCTTATTATTTGGGAATGGCTTTCATTAATCGGGACGGATGGCATTATTGAATTCAAAATTCAGGTTTTAAATTGATTATTGAAATCTTCCAACAGTAGCCTCATTTGAAATAACGAATGCTGATTGGTTTGTTATTGACATTAAACACTGGTCCCGAGGGAAACAGGTCACCGTGAATTTTGTTTCCCGAGAATCTCGATGTTTCCCGAGACGAAGTCGAGGGAAACATCGAGATTCGAGGGAAACAAAATTCACTGTTTCCCGAGGGATCAGTCTACAGCCATGCTCCGTCACGCGTGACCAGTATTTTTGAAAATTTGAATGGATTTTTCAAGTTTACGCGTCGGTTTTGTAAATTCATTCCGAGATTCGGAATTCTCGTAAGAATTTTACCGCATTTTCGGAAACAAAGAGCAACAAAATATCATTTTATTTGAAATGTTACATATCCGAACAATATTTGTTTTTTTATACGCGTAGCGAAGTTATTTTCCCGTTAACTCGTGACTTTCAAAGTGTTTTCCAGAAAGATCTTCAAGGTTTCATTCAAATCTCGGACGTTACAAAGAAATATTCAAATGTTCATTTCAGTCTTGTGATTACTGGTCACGCGTGACGGAGCATGGCTGTAAGTGATTTGTTATATAGCAACACAAAAAAAAACACAGTTTGAAAAAATCATAATCATGCCACCTTTGTCACGGTCTGATCACGTGCGCTAGCGGGCAACAGTGCAATGTTACCCTCTGACGTCAAAATTGTTGCCCGCTTTCGCAAATGTTGCCCGCTTAGCACAATTGGCGGGAAACAGTTTGTTTGTTAGATGTCATGTGACGGTGAATCAACCAATCAACGCGCGCGTTCTATTGAGAAAAACCCCAGCTATATAACAACAGCGAATGTTCACGTGCAAAGCAGGCAACAGTTGGCGCGGCTTGACACATCTGACCTATTTCTGTTCGCTCAACAAAAACTGATCCATCACTGAGTATTTTTTGGACGTAAATAAGCTCTGCATTCACAAAACTCCGAAGAAGAATTCTTAAAATGGTAGTGTGCTGGTACTGAAAGAGAAATTTTCACCGAAAGTACAAATAAAGAAAATTTCCTATGAAGTCCAAGCGACTGAATTCTCTGAAACCAACAGCGACCAACGGTTGCGTATTTCGCCTGTGAACTTTTGACCAATGTCAGTAAATAAACCAATCAACATTCGTTATTTCGAATGAGAATAATCAATTTAAAACCTGAATTTTGATTTCAATAATGCCATCTGTTCCCGATTAATGAAAGTCATTCCCAAATAATAAGCGGAACGCGCTGAGTATTTTGACTGTAAAATTTCGAAGGTACAGAGTAATTACAGTGTATTCAACGCGGTTGGAAAGGAGGTCGTCGAAGATCAGGTGGTTTAAAGCTAGTAAACGTTAACATTGCTATAACACTGAGGTAAGTCTTAGACTGATTCCGATTTCAGTAGTAAACTTCAGTATTAAGGTTTCAGTGAGTGCGAGTTTATATCATACGGCTGCTCAACATGGGATCTACATGGCGTAATACCTTTATGGAAACTTTCCGATGCAGGGACGGCGGAGCCGGGGGTCTAGGGGGGCTTTAGCCCCCCAATTTCAAGCATAAAGATAAAACTTGAAAAGAAATAACAAAAATATCGCGTCTCTGGCGCTCTCTTTCAAGCCCCCCCAATTGAAAATACGCTCCGCCGTCCTTGCTTTGACAGACTCTTTCTAGGTTGTTCTGGTCAAATCGAACATCAGCGAGTTCTTGAGTATCGGTGAATATGATCGAAAGATTCTCTTAGTATTGCCACGGAATAAAATGGACAAAGACAGATTAATGATGGGTAAATGCATCTATACGACAAACACCAGCTGAGAATTCTCAACCGCGTCGATGCTGTTTTACTATAAAAGGCGGGTAGTTGTGTATTAAACACCATGTTAAAAAGTTAAATCAGATAATACGTTTTAACTAGTTTGAAGCCTCCGCTGATGTGAAGTTAACAGCCTTTTCATCATTAGACTTGTTTATGAGAACGTCGTTTTTAAAAAATAAAATAAAACATGTAACACATCTCAAACCTTTTTTGCCTAAGAATTCAAATCATTCTTATCCGATAGTACAGTATTTGCTTGTAATTTCAGTACCTGGAGGATGAAAGCCATCGGATTTGTTGCAAACGTATACACCTAATTGCAGAAACATTGTCATAGAAAATACAAAATACCAAATAGGTGTTGATTACCTTGAGGGGAGGGGGATGGCATCCCCCTCTCCCCACCCCTTGTACGTCCGAGAGTTAACATACACCTAATTGCAGAAACGTTGTCATGGAAAATACAAAATACCAAATAGAAGTTGATTACCTTGAGGGGGGGGGGGGGGGGGGGGGGGGGGGGGGGGATGGCATCCCCCCTCCCCCCACACCTTGTTTCCTAGGGTTAACATACACCTAATTGCAGAAACGTTGTCATAGAAAGTACAATACGTTTGGCTCCGTTTAATAATTTCTGCAAAGCCGATTATTTTGATGTTTATCCATAGGGAAAAACGCCCGAGGGCACGACACGAGGGTATATCACATATCCCCGAAGGATAGGTCAATAACTTGACATATTCAACCTTGTTCTATGATGTACAGGTTATATAATAACCGGCTCAGCTTAAACAGGAAAAATTGAAACAAATAATTTCTACAAAGCCGATGATGATTAAAAAAAGAACAAAACAGAGAAACAGGAACTCCTTATTAAAAGACTCACATCTGCAACTTTAAAACACTGAATAAACAGCAAAAAATTAACATTTTTAATATGGGAACGCTGTATTATAAAATGTCAGAAATATCTGAGTACATGTGTACATGTATGCAAATTAAATTTTTTCCGGAAAAATCTACAGCGACGAAATTGATCGACAACTGAAAACCACAAACTGCGAATACGAAGTTCATGTTTTCTGGCCCGATCTGCTATAAAAATGTTTACAGGCGTTCCCGACCTCCTCGCTCTCTTTCAGGCCTATCGCCCTCCGTCAGCACACGCAATATTTTTTATTTGCGCATGCGCGCCGCCGAACCTGCGATCTCCAATTTCTTAACACCTGTATAGGTTGTTAGGTTGAATTGTTCTTTGGCCATGTGCCACAATTGTTTGTGGCGTGACCGTTGCGCACTTTTCCCTATCACGGCTCTTTCTAGAATGATTAGCGACATATATGAGGATAGGTGCAGTGGTACCGCGCCCCATTATGTTCTAGATACGGAACACTGACGAGGGCCAAACAGCCCGAAACAGCTGTCTGTATCTGCTTTCTAGTTTTGAACGCTGATCGTGTCAGGTTTGGCCGACCGTAGTGCCATTTCGAGAGAATGCCTTTTCACATTGTTCGATCGGTCCTTGCAGTGGTCTGTTGCTTATCACTGTTTTTATTTGATCCAATGTGACGCAATAGATCGTTCACGGTATCTGCAGTTTAGTTGATTTATATTCTTTTAGTTTGCATCGAGCAGGGCTCATAAATCCATATTTACCCTTCCTACTGACTCAATTGACTCACAGTACCAAAACTCGAGGAAGAGATTGTGCGGCCTGTCAACCTGTGCTATTTCGTACTGTACCGTTTTTCAGACAGAGTCCTATTCTATCCCGTTAAACCACTTAATTATAATATTTTAAAAATATTATACTGTAAAGAAGAAGTTACTCCAAAATGCACGCAAATTATACAACACATTTTCTTACCATTTAGAGGAAATAACACATAGAATATATACTTAAAATGAATCAACAATTTAGTAAAATACATTACAGCGTCTTAAAATTTCAAATATAAACCTTTTAGAAGACACAACAAATAGCTTAAAAACTAACTGGATCAAAACTACAGCAACCTGATTGGTTGGCAAGGACCAATTAGAACGCAGGATTTTCGGTCTTTTTTCAAGTGCCAGCCATGTTCGCTTCCTGTCCGCGTGTGTGGAACTTTTGCATGCAGGTGTTTGGATGTTTGTGGTAGACTTTTGTTTAAGTCAGTGGTCTACCAGCCTGTTATGTTCTAGAAAGACTGGAATTTAGAATCCTTCATATTCCTCCCCCAGGGATGGCGTTTTTGGTCGTTTTTTCACTTTGAAAGGAAGCCAATATCCCCACAGTTTTGTTTTTACGTTTGCGTACATTTCATGTGCATGCGTGTCAAAATTGGCTTGATCAGTAAGGCAGTTGAAGTCGCATAATAATATTTTTATCATCCTTTTCTCACATATTTCAATACTAAACCAAATAACAATCTAAACCCTTAAAGCCCGATTTTACTACTCGTAATGTTCTTGTAGTTTGCGTGTACGTCGTCCGAAGGTTAAATTATAATTCTTGTTGTCTCAATGATCTCACAGTGGCAAACAGCGCGCCCCCTAAAATATCACTTGACATATTAAAGACAGAAGCTTATTTTATTCGCACCCGTACGTGGACTTCAATTTGGTATTCGTAAGGAGTCCAGAATTTTTGGAGAATTTCCATGTTTGACTTATTCTTGGCGATCCAAAATATCATATCTTTGTTTAGATCCATTACAGTCAAAATACTCAGCACGTTCCGCTTATTATTTGGGAATGGCCTTCATTAATCGGGAACGGATGGCATTATTGAAATCAAAATTCAGGTTTTAAATTGATTATTGAAATCTTCCAACGGTAGCCTCATTCGAAATAACGAATGCTGATTGGTTTGTTATTGACATCAGGCGAATGTTCACGTGCAAATTAAAGCAGGCAACAGTTGGCGGCTTGACACATCTGACCTATTTCTGTTCGCTCAACAAAAATTCATCACTGAGTATTTTTTTGACGTAAATAAGCTCTGCATTTACAAAACTCCGAAGAAGAATTCTTTTAAAAATGGTAGTGTGCTGGTACTGAAAAGAGAAATTTTCACCGAAAGTGAAGAAAATTTCCTATGAAGTCCAAGCGACTGAATTCTCTGAAACGGTCTGAAACCAACAGCGACCAACGGTTGCGTGTTTTGCCTGTGAACTTTTGACCCATGTCAGTAAATAAACCAATCAACATTCGTTATTTCGAATGAGGCTACCGTTGGAAGATTCCAATAATCAATTTAAAACCGGCTATTTCTAAAATAGAGAACGGGGAACGGGGAACGGGGAACGGGGAACGGGGAACGGGGAACGGGGAACGGGGAACGGGGAACGGGGAACGGGGAACGGGGAACGGGGAACGGGGAACGGGGAATCTCTAAAATGGGGAATCTCTAAAATGGGGAATCTCTAAAATGGGGAATCTCTAAAATAGGGAATCTCTAAAATAGGGTCTAGTTTCCTTTTTATCGCCAGTAAGCCTCCCTCACATCTTCATTTGATTAATATATCAGTTGCTTTTCAAATGATCGATATTCATTTATTGGACATGCCAGGCTTTATAGCCAAGTTCAACGTGGAGACAGTGGTTAAACAGGGACGGCATCTTCTCAACTTGAAGATATCGTGGGTGACGACGGAGCACCGCCTTTCTGATCTTGTTCATCCAACTTATAAAAAAATCAAGATGGGAGGAATACCCTTCTCGCTGGGTCTGGAACGGGGGGTGTGAGGGGGAAGGGGGGGGGGGGGGGGGGGGAATCTGGATCCCGAATTACGGGCTATTTTTTCGTAAATTCCCGAATCACGTAGCTTGTTTTTGTCATTTCCCGAATCACGTACTCTGGGAAAGTGTTTAAAGTGTTAATGGTTAACTATTGTAGTCAGGAAATTACAGAAATACCACAGAGAGCTTTTCAAGTAAATAAACTCTGGACATTCGCGTAGACATTCACGGTTTATATTTTATTACCGCTATAAAAGTCAAACCAGAATTCGGTTTATCCGTCGTTTTTACCAACCAGTGAGGTCTAGTAAAACACGACAACCACGGACCACAGATAAAGCAAATCCCGCGTCGATATAGTATTTCCGAATCACGGATGGATTTATTTTGTATTCCCTAAGTCATGCACTCTATTTCGGCTAAATCCGGATCACGTAAGAAAGGTCTATTTTAAAATATGGAAGAAATTGGCTTTTCAAAACATGAACTGGATTTGTAAAATCGCAATCCTATAAATAGCCTCTTCTGTGTACTTGAACCATCGTTTTTAACAACATCCGCATAACTAGGCCCTGGCTCAGGTACAAAAAAGGATCGAACGAAATGAAACCAGAAAATGTTCTTCGTACTGTCACTCCGTGAAATTCAAAAATATTAATGAAAGTTTAACACATGTGCACGCTTACTAACCCTCTTTCTCTTTTGACCCTGGCGCTGATCAAGCCAGTACCGTGCGAAAAATTCGACTTCCCAGGAAAACAAATTCCTTCGTGCGACCGCGCCGAAAGTGATCGGGCACGTGCGATGAATGTTCACTATCGAATCATATTAAACTTGGTTTTCATATGTTAGGAAAATCCCAGACGATCGGGGATTTCGCTGCTTCCCGACCGTCGGCTGTTCCGAAAATGCGGAGTGCGGAGTGCGGAGTGCGGAGTGCGGAGTGCGGAGTGCGGAGTGCGGAGTGCGGAGTGCGGAGTGCGGAGTGCGGAGTGCGGAGTGCGGAGTGCGGAGTGCGGAGTGCGGAGTGAAAAAAAAAACTAAATGGAGTGAAAAAAAAATTACTAAATGGAGTGAAAAGAAAAATCACTAAATATAAGTGGAATGCTGCTTATAATTTTACCCTAAATAAAAAGGAGCGATTTTCTTTATATTTTGTTTTTAAGGTAACATTCGATAACAGTTACAGACAAATTTTAAATTTAAAAGAAATAATAACAGTAAAGAACAAACATTTGCGCGACCATTGCCGATTGAATTGTTTTTTATTGATATTTTACTGTTAATCCACGCCACTGTTGTCAATAAATTTGTTGTTAAATATGCAAAATATTTGGCATGAAGAAGAACGCTTTCCACAGTTGCCTTTGGATTGGATAGAAAATTCAACAGAAGATTTCTCTTTTTAGCAAAATGATGTCAAAACTAGAAGGCATTCAGAATAAACAAGTTAAACAGTAAACATGCCTTTTCTCCGTGTCTTATTAAAAAACGGGGCTATTAATAAACCATTCAAAGTCACTTCACCTAAAGAAAAACAAACAAAGCCATTCAAAGTCAGCCTAGCAAGTAAAAGGAGGAACGAACGCAAAAAAAAATCAAGCACAAAAAAGAACTTAATACGCGTTTAGAGAAAAACAAAAAACACATCAAAAACCTCTCTGATAAAGATCTTACAAATTATCAGATCAATTTACTAGGAAGAGGTTTAAAATATATTCCTACGCCTGTGACAAACGAAATACAAATTAAAAGGCAACTCTTGGGTGACTTCGATCAGTTCGCAAGAAGAATGCGTCTACAATACATTTTTCACGGGGGAAACAAAAAACCTCACCCTTTCCACGTTAAATCTTCGTGGAATCCACCAGTGCAACCATCCGTTGCACTTGAAAGCTATTTAGAAGAGGTTAAAACTCAGCTCGCGGAAATACAAATCGTAAAACCTAGAAATAATCTCAATCCCGCTGAGCGTGAGGCACTCAACAACTACTGTGGTTCTAAACACGAAAGATAAAAGGAAAGAAGGCCAAAACCTATCAGATAACGAAAAACACTACAGATCTCTTCCAGAACCGATGGTTAAAGAAACATACTTCAGAGTTCAACAACTAATTGACGAACTCTATTATGGAAATAACAGATGAAATGACCAAAAAGTGGCTGTGTCAAACACTGATCCGCCTCGTATCCCAATATTTTACACCCTCACAAAGATACACAAAGCGACCCCTGTCGGAAGACCAATTATATCAGGGTGTGATAGCCCAACAGAGAAACTATTATCATTCGTTGACAAACTCATTCAGCCGATAGCACAACAACAAGAGTCATATCTCAAAGATACGACTCATTTCATCAAGTTCGTAGAACAAACGAAAGTCTCAGAAAACACAATCCTTGTTTCTGTTGACGTAACGAGCCTATATACAAATATCCCACAAGAGGAGGGAATCAACATAGTATGCAAGGCCTATAACGTCTTTCACAAAAATGAACCTCCTATTCCTACACGACTACTTCAAAAAGCGCTCAGACTTATCTTAGACCATCCCCATAAAATGTTTCGTTTGCCATCGCCTTCCCTCTCGTGAAAGTGGGTCGGTCGGTCGGCCAAAAATAAAAGAAAATCGACCGAGGGAGTGTTCTAGTTTAAACACAATGCTGTTTAATAAAACCCTTTTTTTCCAAGTATGCAATGCTGAGAGATATATGAAATGACGTCCACAAACATTTCCCATTTAATATACAGGCTAATAAATGAAACATAAAAGATTTCTATTCAAAATATAATAAAGTCTTGATCACATATTTAAAAAGTAAAATTTTGCTTGTCATACAGCGTATCTGAATTTTTTTTACTTTTCCAAAAAAGATGGGTCGGTCGGACGATGGGAAACGAAACATTTTATGGGGATGGCCTTTAACAGAGAACTCATTCCATTTTAATGGAAAAAACTACCTTCAAACTCACGGAACTGCCATGGGCACCAAAATGGCAGTCGCTTTTGCAAACATTTTCATGGCAAAGGTAGAAACAGAAATCATAACTAAAAAGTCAAAGTGCTTTAAAACCGCTCGTTTGGAAAGTTTTTTTTTTATGACATTTTTTCCCTTTGTGACACAACCAAAGAAGAAATACTACGGTTCATTGAACATGCAAACAAACATCATACAAGCATAAAATTTACGGCTGAGATATCCGAAACAGAAATATACTTCTTGGACACTAACGTTTACAAAGGCGAGAGATTCATAGCTGAATCGGTGCTCGATGCACGCACCCATTTCAAAGCAACTGAAACTTTTCAGTACACCCATTATTCTACATGCCACCCATCTGGAGTCAAAAAAGGCTTCATCAAAGGAGAAGCTCTCAGACTTCTCAGAACTAACTCTTCAAAAACATTATTTCAAGAGAACATAAATAACTTCAAAACACATCTACTTGAAAGAGGTTACCCAGAGAATTGTTCAAAGAGTCCTCTCAGAAGTGACTTTTTAAGACAGAAATGAAGCGCTCCAACAAAAACAAAAAGAAGACAAGAAATTCCTGCCTTTTGTAACGAAATATCATCCATCGGTGCCTAACTTAAAACAGATCCTCATGAAGCACTGGCATCTTATAAAACAGCAGCCATTACTAAACGAAATATACGAAGAACCGCCTCTAATATCATACAAAAGGGAACGTTCTCTAAAAGATATACTCGTACGAGCTGACCTTCTTAAAGGCTAAAACACGCGCGTGGGAGTCGCGTAGGCGTGTCACTCTTTATTACACTTTTCTTTTAAATTTAAAATTTGTCTGTAACTGTTATCGAATGTTACCCTAAAAATAAAATATGAAGAAAATCGCTCCTTTTTTATTTAGGGTAAAATTATAAGCAGCATTCCACTTAAATTTAGTGATTTTTCTCTTCACTCCATTTAGTAATTTTTTTTCACTCCATTTAGTGTTATTTTTTTCACTCCGCACTCCGCACTCCGCACTCCGCACTCCGCACTCCGCACTCCGCACTCCGCACTCCGCACTCCGCACTCCGCACTCCGCACTCCGCACTCCGCACTCCGCACTCCGCACTCCGCATTTTCGGAACAGCCCCGACCGTCCCAGATTTTGCCGACTTATGAAAACTGACATGAAATCGTAATAATAATAATAATAATAATAATGATAATAATAATACAAGAATTGATATAGCGCCATTTCCGTGAGCTCAATGGCGCTTTACAATAATCGTAATTCTAAAAATAAAAACATTTGAGTTATTAAAAATTAGCTAACAAAAATATATACAGTTGTAAAAATTAATTTCTAAAACTAAATACATTTGACTTACTAAAATTAACTAAGGAAAATATATACAATAAAAAGGGTAAAAAAAAATTCAACTAACTAATAAAAGCCTCTCTAAAAAGTAATGTTTTAATCTTATTCTTAAAAACATCAAGGTTCTGGATTGATCTTATGTCATCAGTAAGGGAGTTCCAGAGCCTGGGCGCAGCAACTTGAAAAGATCTGTCTCCGTAAAACTTGAGATTAGACTTTGGTGTTACAAGCAGGTTTTTTGAAGAAGAACGTAATTGCCTCGTCGGGGTATAGGGCTGAAGGAGATCTGCTATATATTTTGGCGCCATGCCTTTCAGTGCTTTATACGTAAAAAGTAGTATTTTGTACGTTATTCGTTGTCTGACTGGTAGCCAATGTAGTCTACAGAGAACCGGTGTTATATGTTCTGTGCTTCGAGTTCTAGTCACCAGTCGAGCCGCGCAGTTTTGTACATACTGTAGCCTATCAATAACCGATTGGGGAAAGCCATATAGAAGAGCATTACAAAAATCCAACTTAGATGAAATAAATGCATGAACAAGTGTCTCAGTATTTTCCTGAGAGAGATAGTTTCTTATCTTTGCTATATTTCGTAAGTGATAGAAGGCCGTTTTGCAGCTGGGGTGTTCATAACATGTTTCTCTAAGTTGACATGGGAATAAAAAATTACACCTATATTTCTAGCATTATTTGAAACTTCAATGTATTCACCAGCCACAAGAATACCCTTAATAGGTGGGTTGACTTTGTGCTTTGGTCCAATCACTAAGAGCTCAGTTTTATCTCTGTTCAGCTTCAACATGTTTGCAAGCATCCATGCATTGATATCATTTAAACAAGACTCAATTGCTTGCACTGAAGCCGCTTGATCGTGAAGCTTGAATGAGCAGTAAAGCTGGGTGTCATCAGCGTAGAAATGACATGATAGGCCATGACTTCTGACAATGTCGTAGACGTCGTAGAAGTCGTATACGTAGACGTCCCCGTTCATCTGGGATGGTCGGGGACAAATCAGGAGCGTTTCTATTTTCCCGACGCGTCCCAGACCCGGGGTCCCAGATTTCAGCGATGGTCGGCGATTTTTCCGACATGTCGGCAAAATCTGGGACGGTCGGGAACAGCAAAATCCCCAATCGTCTGGGATTTTCCCGACATATGAAAACCAGGTTTTAAGTACACCCGAAACTAGTGAAGTTTTGTGGAAGAAAAAAATACAGTCAAACCTGTTGAGGATGCCACCCAGTCATAAGGTTTTTCTTGAATTTTTCCAAGACCAATCATCATCTACATGCACTTGCCGTCGGAGCGGCAACATTTCTCTGACTTTCTCTGCAAAACAACTACGTGAAATTACCAATTCAAGGTTTTGAAGGGAATGCGAACACATGACGGTGAATTTTCCTTTCTCTATCTGAACTTTAAAGCCTTCCCTACAAGTCCAACACGCGGGTAGTTCGGCTTATATAATCGCGAAGTAGGTTTAGAACTGTGGATTTATTATTTTTATTTTTAATTAGTGACGTTTTCGTTGGTGTCGCCGTCGTGGTTTCGTAAGGTCTCTATTTGAACGGTACATATTAATTTAGCCGTTGCCTTTGAAGATTCCTTGAAATCAATATCGGGAATTTTCACTTTAAATTGATAATTATCGTTTTCGTTTTTATTTTGTCTCATTTTGTTTTTTTTTTTTTGTTAGCGACGGCTTACAACTGACGAAACGGTAAAAAAAAAAAAAAAAAATATATATATATATATATATATATAAAGAAGAATGACTTTTCAAACTCATTTCCGCGGTACAAATAAAGGCTTCGCCGGGTTTTCCGATTTTCCTCTCTCCACGCACACAAAAAGAAACAAAAACATTTTTTTTACATTCTAATTC
>JAJLRJ010000011.1:661865-726865 GCA_024195265.1 Dendrophyllia cribrosa | reverse complement strand
AGTACCGCCGTGGAGTAAAAAAGAATGCGAAAATTCGCTGATCAATTCTTGAAATGAAAGTGCCCGCGGTAACGTTTTCAATGCGAAAACGTCGTTTTCAACTTGAAACTCAGAGTGTGTACATGACCTAAAACTGCAGTCATTGCTTTCTGCAGTTGTTTGGCATCAAAATCACAGAGAATTGCCTATAAAAACCAGACTCCTGTAAAAACCTGATGCCGGCATTCTCATAGAATATATATATTTGTAACTCAGTGCTTACAAGACCCTTACAAAACAGGTGCCAACCAACATTCAATTGTTGCCATAAACAAATATTCTACGAATTTTCTGGTAAGATTGTTCTGCCCATGCATGCAGTCCTCCGAAACGACCTGACCCAAATTTAAACCTGTCAGACTAAAACATTGTTTCTTCTGTAATCATTTTCATAGATAAGTTATGAATTTAATGTTTTAGCCGCGAAACGGAAACGTTCTAAAACTATTACAGCCAGTGTTCCTGCAGCTTTGGTGGCAACAAAAACGTTAAATTGCGTTCAGCACTGATCGAGTTTATAACATAACGGCTCAAGACATCGGGTTTTCAGTCTCCAGTTTTTCTTTCTCCACCGTCAGTTTTCAAATTCCATTTTTTTAAACCAGTGAAGTTGACGTTTTGCAACGGTCGAGGAAACGAAGCTGCAGCCGGAGTTTCCTGCAGCTTATGTAGCAATAATATATAGCACAGAGAATTGCTTAACACCGTTGCTTGAGAAAGTCGCGTTTGTAGCATTCTCGTGGCACGTGGGGTGCACAGCCAGTGTTGTCGTGAAAGCACCCACCTCCCACCAATGTATGGAAGCCGCTTTTCAGACATGAACTTGAACTTGTTGCTTTTCTCCTTGCTCGGAGGGGTTTATTTACATATTCTCATGTTTTCCTACCTCCAAAAAAAAACATCACTTTCAAATTCCGTTTTCTTCTAGGCTAACTGAATATGGAGGATTTGTATGAAAACACCTGAGGATATTATGACTTTTCTCAGGAAAGAAAGGCAATTTGAAAATTTATATTATATAACTATGATGACTTCCTTATATCTTCAATTGTATTTGCCGCACTAAAATGCTTTAATTCGGTTCTATTCACGCTACTCTGACTTCATCGGCTCGCTCTCATAATTTCAAGCGGTGAAATAAAATGCGTCGAAGGGTTATAGACTGTGAAGCTCCCCGATCCCGTTTGCGTCCCGCTGTCGCTGCTTAGTTGCCGCTTATCTTTCGCGCGAGTATTGGTAAAAAAGTAAAAACCCCTGGTATCAGGGTAAATTCACGCAGATTTTTCATTAAACGCTACAAGTCGACTGCGGTATAGAAGAAAGTTTCCTTACCTTGTGAACTGATTCGGATATTTCGGCTTTGTCCAAAAGACAGACTGCTATACTTAATAGCTAAAATGGAACACTTTTAGCAAGTTCTGAATTAAGGTTGTTGAAATTGATATGATGTCACCTTTAAATTGATATGGAAATTGATATAAGGCGTTTTGCAATTTCGTTGTGCAATTAGGCCATAGTTATTATTGACTGAGTGGGAAGGGCAGATGGGCCAACATATTTGGCTCGCGCGAAGTCAGATGACGTACGGACCGACATGACCGATATCTTATTATACGACCGCAAGCGCTATTCGGTAAAACCTATAAACTACTTTTCATTCGAATTAAAAAAACTTGTACAAGCTTAACGTTTAGTAGGTGAGCAATGGTGCTCACTCAGTGGTGCTCACTGGCTCACTCTGAGGACCGTCCGTGTAAATGTCTATTTTACAGAGAAAGAGTAAACAGTTAATATGCCCAGCTTGGTTTACCAATATCGGTTTTGGAGCAATGTCACATATTTTTAGCATCACTTTAAAAAATAAAAAAACATATTTGTTTCAATCATGGAAATGGTCCAGTTTTGTTAACAAATATTGTACTAGTGCCCAAAAAAGAGCATTAATTTAGTTGAGGATGGCCAGGATGGAAATGGACTTGTGCAAATTGAAAAAATTGGCTATTTTTTCAAGTTTCTCCCGTGTGTCTAGGAAAAAACTCGTTGTAAAACTGATGGTAGTTTGTTTTTCCTTGGAGGAATCATTTGATATTTTCATCTTAGTGTTCCAAGAGCAATTTCATGTATGAGGAAATGTAGTTATGAAAATGAATACATGGAAGTCATATACATTGTATGTGAAATGCGGATGAAACGTGAGTGAAATTTGATCCTCGCAGTCGAGTTTGCTATCAAATTAAGCGGTTGATAAACCAACCTGAAAAAATTCAGGCTGGAACGGGATTCGAACCCATGACCTTGCGATACCGGTGCAATGCTCTATCCACTGAGCTACCAAGCCATATGGATAGATAGTCAATTGTGAGTTTGTGATATACCCAATGATAGTTTTCATATATTCATATTCATGTATTTCACTATCATCGGGTATATATTACGGACCCCAGTTATCTGAGAAAGTGGTGCAAAATGAAAAAGTTTTAACCCTCCCCCCCTTTATTTTATGTGTGGAGGTAGGTTACCTGGGGGGATGAACAAAACCAACCATATCAGGGTCAGCAGATGCATAGTTGCTATGGTAACCGCGGTCGATCATGCCACCCTCGGTCCAGGGAACTAATAGCCCTCTCGGGTGAATTAAGGAATGGGTCTCGTTCGATTTAAAGGGGGGTGGTTTATTTTAAAACATATTTGACTTATTGACTTTAAACTTTCTAAGAGGCTTTTAATTGTTGAAAAAAATTTCGCTTACATGAATGAACTTGCTACGTCACGTGACTTGCCACGCCCATTTTTTAGCAATTTTTTTCGATCCAAATTTACGAGATTTTGGAAAAATATTTTTCACTTAATTTGTTTTCTATCAATGACCATTAGCACAGGGTTTATGGGACTAATCGGGGTTTTCCAAAGTTATTTGTTTTCTGTAAACTATAACGTTTAAATTTTAGAGAGGGACTGGGACTAGAGGAAAACAATGAATAATTATGCAGAAATAACAGTTTTCGCAATTCCCCGTTTAATTTAACGTATTACTCTATAAATTGTAGACTAAGGAAGGAGAAACGGGATCTTTTAATTTAATTTTCATGCCGTAATCTGAAAATTCCAAGTTTTGCATAATTTAGGGCGCGGCTGGTCATGTGACCCCAACAGACACAGGGTACCATCCAAAAATGGTTTTGTTTCTTAGTGCATGGTTATAAGATAAAATATTAGAGGTCGCTGAATAAAGCTAGAAAAAAATGATGAAAACCCAATATTACACGAGGAGCCATGCCACAATTCACGCGAGCTTATCGTAGATGAGTACGCCACGCCAACATATCAGCGATTTCTCGCTCTCTTGACCCTAGGGACTGTCCAATAATTATCAGGAGGGGGGAGGGGGGTTGGAAAATGGGCTTCAAGTAGGAAAATATTAGGTAATACCTCCCCTCTGAAGGAGTGAATTTACTTATTGCCCCACCCCCCCCACCTGATCAGTCAGAAACTTTGCCAGTGACCCCTCCCCCCTTCACACACCTTTTATATACAAAAACCAGCATTTTCTAAATATACACCCACCTGTTATTGCTACGAGGTAATGTTTGAAAATGAATGCGTTTTCAGACGAAAATGCATTATTGTGGGTGGGCCCTCAGAACAATGTTTGTTTCCGCAACCGTTGCAAAGCGTAAAACATGGTTAAATCGTTTGCAACCCCCTTTTTAATTCGTCCTCGTACAACTTGCAAATTAACTCAATTTGTTGTAAAATTTGCGTATTGTGCAGCATTGGGAAGAGTAGACAATTGTCTAATTTCCTTGCAAAATTACTCAAATATAAAAACTTCATGGAATTTGCATACAACAGGGAATTCACGTGCACGTATCTGATTCTCGGTGCAATGTTTCGTCCGCCATGGTTGCACATCATTATTAAACTTCAGTGAAATACAAGGATTTCTCTCACTTAGTAAAAAATCATATCTCGACGCATGTGAAGATATCAATTTTATCTTCACTGTTTGGGCGGTTTTCATTAATTTGAGTGTCGTAAAACCAAAACCAAAGTAATTACTCTGACCAATCACAGCTGTCGTAAACAATCCATTGAACCAATCAGAGCTCCAGCTCGAAGCAAATACATGAAGCCGGCGCCAAGCGCGGGGAAAACGCGTGCAAGCAAGTCACGATTGGTTTTAGTTTTGCTTCTGATTGGTTGAGAGAGTGGCGCGAGATATTTTAGCCAATCACAAACCGTAGCAATGCAAAACCAAAGCAATCGCGAAATTACTTTCGACACTCAATTGAAAACCGCTCTAAGAATAAAAATATCAATACCACATATTAGCTGGTATGTAATCGAAACATCTTCAGATCTCCCTCGGAAATCTTCGGATCTCCCTCGGAAATCTTCAGATCTCCCTCGGAAATCTTCAGATCTCCCTCGGAAATCTTCAGATCTCCCTCGGAAATCTTTAGATCTCCCTCGGAAATCTTCCGATCTCCCTCGGAAATCTTCGGATCTCCCTCGGAAATCTTCAGATCTCCCTTCGACTTCAGATCTCCCTCGGAAATATTCAGACGTTTTCTGAGTCTTTGAGTTACCCGGGCGCCAGTCTTAGGCCCCGTCCACACGTATACGTTTACGTTCGTAAACGCATATTATTTTATGCGTTTAGGCCTCCCGTCCACACGTAAACGATGAAATTGAATACGGTCACCCTAAACGGGTATTTTCGAAAACGCTGTTTACCCGTTTACGTGTGGACAGCGTAAACGGATATTTTCGTAAACGCTGATGTCTACGCATGCTCAATGCAGATTTCAAGCGTTAACGTATCGTTTTAGCGTTTACGTGTGGACAGGTGAAAACGAATCGTAAACGATGGCTGGCTTCGTGTCGACTACGTGTGGACGGGAGCGTTTTAGATAAAAAAATATGCGTTTACGAACGTAAACGTATACGTGTGGACGGGGCCTTAGTTGCCAGTCATGAGCCGGCTCCGCTGAATGACTGTAAATTGCGGTATACGTGCGTTGTCTATTGTTTCAGTAACTTTAAAAATAAAAAACCCTTCTCACATTTGCGAAAAAAAATTAAAGAGTGCTTTTTCCGTAGTTAATTCAGTTCCTATAAGAAAATATCAGTTTGTGAAACAAAATTCTGTCTTTGTTTTCTCTCTATTTAATGATCATCAGCAAGTTTTGTGTTTTATATAGCTTACCATTTCAGTTAGCGATCGTGGTTTAAAGCTAAGTGTCGGCTACTGAATGTAGTGTAGTCTTCTGCAGTGGGTCAGAGACACCACGAATTCAAGCTGTGTACAGCTTCTTGTTTAGCTTGCTTCGGTCGCGTACTAGATTGTGGCAGAACATTAGAGGTAAGAGTATTGCGCCACGATTCAATGTTGCGCTTGCAATACAAGCTTTATCAAAGCTTGCGACAGCAAATGTTTTTCCGGTTTCTGAAAAAAAGATCCAAAAAAGGCTTCTGCTCCCCTTCGCAGGGTAGCTTTATTATGGACAGCAAGACAATTTGGCGAAAGAAGAAACAAATACTGCGAGCTTTTCAGAAAGAGTGCGCAAAGGTGCTTATGCTCTAATCATTTATAATAAACCAAAATTGCTATTTTAAAAACATTCAGAACATTCAAAATAACCGCTGCACAGGATAAATATATATTTTTTGTCAAATGAATCACCACCTCTCAAATGAGCCCCCTTTCTAATGAGCTCCCCTTTTTGGAGCAAGAAATTGATTAAGTCCCCCCTCTCTTTTAAGCTCCTCACCTCTACCTCTTTTCCTTAAAAACCAAAACAATAGCGGTCTAAAGTGTGACGTACGTCACGTAAAATGCGTAAAATTGTGAAATTATGGGATATGATGCCATCAGCTTTTGGGGGTGAGATAAACCTAATTCAATAAAGGTTCCTTTGGCAATTGATCATTGGCAATTGGGCATTGGCATTTGGGCAATTACGAAACACAATGCAATGTTTTGCTTGAGTGACCGCCAAACAATAGCTTCCCAATGCCCAATGCCCAAAGCAACCTTTATTGAATTAGGTATATGAGCTCTTTCATGCTCTGATGACGTCATACAAACCTTTCTAATTTTGCCTCAATTCCAAACGTTTGGAACTGAGACAAAATTAGAAGGGTTTATTGTAGTGAGTCATCCGGCAGAGCATAGAAGCGCTCATATCTCATGCCCAAATTGTAATACGATGGTGTTTTGTTTTGGCAAGCGGGCACATTTCGTCATGCTCTTTCCAAATATCTCATCAAATCCCATAATTTCACAAATTTAGTTTTTATGATATCACCACTTTAGGTCTCTACGACAGACTGCATTACCAGTAAATTTTCACGTAGCAATCCGGAAACGAATTCGCATACAGGGTACAGTACTCGTGAGCTTTCAGAGAAAATTTCTACAAGTTATTTTAAATATTTTTTATTCACTTGTGGGTTATGAATTACAAATAATGAATGTTGAACTGTAGTCCCATTTTTTTATTTTTATTTTTTTTTATTATTCTTACATTAACTTACAATTTACTACTGAATTAGGAAAAAAATAAATTAACTTATTGACTACATTACATTACTCTACAACACATTACGATACCTAACTTTACGTTACAGTGGACGAAAGTTTTAAAAAAACAGTAGATTCCAGCAGTGCAAAAGTAATTAAACACAAGCTTATACAATCGTTCGTTCAATATCTATTAACGGCTTCCATTTTTCACTGTGGATTGTAAGTTTGTTGTTCTTTTTTGCAATTGCTCGTTCAATACATTCTATGTACTTTAATTTATTAGTGACATGAGACAGTAGCGGTAATGATAGTTTTAAACGATTTTGGTATATGATCTGTTTCCCAGTAATAATGATGTGATTCAAAAGCGACCAATGCGACCTCTTTTGTGTTAGGCCGAAAATAATGTCACTATCTGTCAAAAAATCAATATCAATATGTAACGTCCTAATCCAGAGAACAACAGACCTCCAAAAGGTTATAGCGAAATTGCAGCGACAAAAGAGATGCTCGAGAGATTCTTCTTGTGTTTTACAGAAAGTGCAAAGAGGCGACTCAACTAATTTCATTTTATATAAGGATGTATTGGTATAGATTATTCGATTGAGTAGTTTATACTGAAAGATTCTTGTCTTGGTATCAAGGGTAACTAGATGCGGAATTAAGTAAACAACATCCCAGTCGAGGTTAGTGTCAGGAAACAAAGATGTGTATTTGTAACGTGCCGATGGGAAAACCTGAATCAGCTCAACTAATTTCCAATACAGTTTCGAGGAGGTAAGGGAGTCAAGAGAGACATTCACATCAAAATACAGTGAGTAATCAAGATCTGAACCTTGGGCAATAGTTGAGGCATCAAATCTCTCAGCAGTGGAGTTAAGTAGGCTTTTCCATGAAGATGGAATAGAATTAAATAGGCCCAAGAAGATAAGGTAGTCATTGACATTAAGGCCTTTACTTTCAAAAAAGGGACCAGTGTTTTAGCTTACCATTATTCATTAAAACATCGGCAAGGGATATTATACCTTTGGAATAAGGTTTCTTACAAAAAAAGGGTTTTCCTCCGATACGCAGAAATTGATTGTTCCATATAACCTCTCTAAGGACGTGCTCTTTAGTCAGAATGGGTTTCGAGGAAAAATTGGCCCATACAGTAAAGCATTCCACATAGAACTTTGGAAAAGTGTTAGGTAAGTCAGCGATGTTAAGATTGCAATGTAATATAAATTTACCACCGTAATCTTTTAGAAAAAAAGAAAGGACTTGTTTCCATGGGCTGTTATAATTTTCAGAATATTTCTTAAGGCACATGATACGTTGAGTATCGATCAATGTTTGTATATGAGGCATTCGCAGGCCTCCATTATTGTAGTCACTAATCAAAGCAAGGCGTTTAATCTTATCCTTTCCTCTCCATATGAAGTTATATATGATAGAGTTTGCTTGTTTAATTATATCTTTGGTGAGACAAATAAGGGATGCACGGAACATAAATTTAGGTATAACAAATGTTTTTATAATCTGAATTTTTCCAAACAAAGTAAGACCTCTCCATTGCCAACCCTTTAAAGTTTTAGTAAGTGTTTCCAAAATAGCTTCGAAATTAAGTTCCTGTTTTTTGCGCCAATCGTACGTAAAAAAGATACCTAGGATCTTAATAGGCTTATTAAAATTTTTAATACAAACGTTCGGAGGATTTATATTCATTCGATCGCTTCCAAGCCACAAAGCTTCCGTTTTTTCATTATTTAGCTTTAAACCAGAACAAGTTCCGAATTTGTTAAGCGTTACCGAAAGGCATTGGAAAGAAGTAAGATTTTGTAGAAACGTAGTTAAATCATCTGCGAAAGCTGTTAATTTGATTTCTTTGTTATCAATCATAATACCTTTTATGTCTTTGTCATTTCGGATTTTAATGAGCAACAGTTCTAAAGCGATAATAAAAAGGTAGGCGGACAATGGGTCGCCTTGTCTCACGCCTCTGTGTACCTCGAAAATCTGGGTTGAAAAACCATTATTCAGAACGCAGCTCGATATATTGGAGTATAACACGGTTACCCATTTAATGAAGGATTCGCCAAAATTAAATGACTTCAATGCTTTTAACAAAAACGACCAACTTAAAGAATCAAAGGCTTTTTCAAAATCTAAAGCAACCATCAATCCAGGTAATTGCATAAGTTTGGTGTATTCCATGATATCATCAATTGTACGGACGGCGTCAAATATCGTTCGGCCTTTGACATAAGCATATTGGTCTGCATGTATAATGTTTGGTAAAACTTTTTCTAAGCGGAGGGCGAGGGCTTTGGAGGCAATTTTAACATCAACGTTTAAGAGAGAAATTGGACGCCAGTTTTTAATATACCTTCTGTCTCTATCTTTCTTATCAATCAACTTAATAATTGCTTGTTTTTGTGTATTAGATACACATGTATATAGGCATGTGCCGCTGTGAAGAGTATGGTTTTCAGGCAGTTTAGTCTGAAATAGGGTATAATAATCAGAGATTTTTGGTCTAGAGTAGGGTATCATTTTCCGTGAAACTGATCAGTTTCGTGAAGAATTTATTCTAGACGAAGCTGGACGAGGTTTACTGGCAAATGGCATTTAAAAATAGGTACGGCGGGCAGTACGGCATTTTTACTGACCCCTGTTAACTAATAACTGTGATAGTGAACGAGTTTCTGTAAAATAGCGAGTCTGGAATGGGTCTAGGATAGGGTAGGGTTTTTCGGTGTTTAGTCTAGAATAGGGTTGCAAAATGCAGCTAAAATGGTCTAGTACAGGTTAAGGATCTCAGAGTCCCAGCGGCACACCCCACCAAACATTTGCAGAGTACTCCTCCGGGCTCGGAAGACACTGACCCGTTGGTCAGCTCGATGCTGTACTTTTAACTTCTACGCAGAAGTGAGAAAAGTATAATCAACAAGTAACAGAACTACATGCCTGTCCAATTTGGAAATAATTAAATTCAAAAAATTCCTCTGACTGCCAAATTGGACTCGGCCCCTCGTCCAATTTTGGCAATCCTCAGAATTTTTTCATCCAATTATTTTCCAATTGGACAGCAAGTAGTCCTATTACAGTGGAACCCCGTTAATACGGTCACCAACGGGCCATGAAAATTTGGCCGTATTAACGGGGTGGCCGCATTAACGGGGTTTTATTATAAGAAAATGTATGGGCGCGCGTTTCGCCGGGACAAAAGAAAAGTGACCGTAATAACGAGGTGACCGTGTTAACGAGGTGACGGTAAGGCGGGGTTCCACTGTACCTATACTAATATATACATAAAGTGGAGTGTTTTTTTAACATGAGCCCCTAGTGCTCGGGAGATCACTAACAGTTATCGATGTTAATTGGTTCCAGTTAGAAAATTCCAACCTATGGTTCTTTTTATTTTGCTAAACATGTATGTTTGGTACCGAGTAACGGTATGTTGATTACGAATAACTTCTTTTCCAGCAAGTATGTAACTTACGAATGGATTTAGAACTTAATGAATGTCCCAAGACAATGGCTGAAGGAATTCCTTTTTTTCCCAGCAAGGACAAGTCTCACAACTCTGTTTGCACCACTTTTCAAACTAACCAAAGTCTGCCCTGTGTGCATGGGTTTTGTTCCAGCTATTTTGTTCACCAATACTCCAATGTAGGCATCTTCCACTGGAAACAACTTAGTTACCTTGGACGCGTTTACAATTTCTAAAAGTACATTTCTTGATAAAACGTAAAAACCCCCGGAACAGTAAGCAGGAAAAAATTCGTGTTTGTATTGCTCTGGGCTAACATACCAACGATGTTCGGGTAAACGAATTACTCTTGACCTGTGGATCACATGTCCGGCGTACAGCCGCTTAACATGTTGGACTGCATTTCCCAGAAGCCATCTCGCAAGGTCTGGAACTTTGATATACACATCATCATCCGCCTTCACAATAAAACGCGGTTTAATGTCGAGATTTGCTACCCATTCGAATGTGAGAAGTACCTTTTGAGGGATACCACGATACGTTTCGTTCAAATCCAGGCGCAGAATATCTTTCTGGACATCAGCTTCTCTTTTAACATCCGTATCTATTGAAGAGTTTCCGTCAAATCCAACCGAAAAGAAATATACAATCATCATCTTTTCGAGTGGATTGGAAGAAGGACTAGTTGCACTTATTGCCAAAGATGTCCTTTTAGCCCAAGTTTCCCTTAAGGTTTGTCTCCTTTCAAACTTGGATGGAATTGTGATTATAGCAATCAGAAGGGTTGTGTCTTTGGGTATTTCCGGGATTATATTAAACGGAGAGTTCACTTTGGCGTGATATTGCGTCTTTTTGTAAGCTTCTTGCTTCGTGGCGATCATTTCATTATTTCTCCCTTTGGCAGAATGTTGTGCCGTTTCGTCAGCTTGAACGGAAATGCTGGTTTCGTAAAAATATATAATGACGAAAATTTGACAAAACAGAAAAGTTATGAAGAGTGTTTTCTTGGAGAAGCATCCCTTAGTTTCCATTTCAAAACTTCTTATAATGCTGTTTATCAGACCACCTGTGGAAAATTAATGAGTGTGTTATGTTACTTTGACGAGAATGGAAGGTAAATTTGACTAATTGTTTAGGGACCGTCGTCAGTTAGTTTAAAAACAACTACATCAAACCATAACTACACTGGAAATGAACACTTTTAGCGGAGCTCTAGCGGGCCGAAGGCGCGCTCGCGGAGCTCCATACTCATAGATTGAACCTATGTCCGTCATTTTTCATGTTCATGGCTAGCGGAATGTTTCGCGGGTGCGTCCGTTCGTGTGTGCGTCGCGCAGGGCTAGCTCGCGGGCGCGTATGACGTCACGCATTATCCAGGATTGTCGTAATCTGTCTGATCGTGATTGACTTTTATTGACAATTGAATTACGCAACGCATAACTATATAACGAGAGTAATAGACAATTGTATAATCAGTTCGGATTATTGACAATAAAGAACCAGTTTGATTCTATACAATTCTACAGGGATCTTAGCAATTTTAAAACCCAAACGAGACTTTGTTTTTCGCGCGGCTACACGGCCGACGTCACGTCAGCTGCGGTTAACACTCTTGTTGTGTTTGGCGTAGAAAACGCTTTACAAAGTCGTTTTTCTTTACATTTTTTCGCGGTTTGCTACTCAAGACAGGTTTTACATTTTTCAAACAGTGGTCAAGACCACATTTGAGGCTCCGTAACTCTGCAAGTCAAGCGTTTTGGAGGAATATATAGCTAGGTGCTTATTTTTAAACCTGATTTCGTCTTAAATTAAAGCTATATAGTAGTAGATCGTCGAAGAATTTGTTTACAGCTAAACTCCTTTAACCCATTGACGGCCGTGCCGGCCAAAACCGGCCCTGATTTTGCATTAACACACATTTAAAATAGTCAAGTGAATAGAAAGAGAAAGCTTTAAAGAATACTCAGAAAAAGAAGAACTTTAAACGATGAAATCTTGCTTCGAGGAACTTTATACCGGCGAAGAAGCGGAGTTTTAAAGAATTTACAAGCAGCCGAGGGAGTTAACGGTAAAAAAATACATTTTTCTATGGAAATTTATGTTTATATCAATTTGTGGTAACACTGTCTTTTACTTTGTGTTCTCGTTACTTTTGGAGAAATGTTTATAAAACGTGCTCAAATTCGGTCGGATTGACATCTTGAATTTCGCTATGAGCTTAGCCAGACAGCTTCTCAATGCGCTAATGGTACGCGTTTTGCTTTGAAACATAAACTAATGGATATTTGAAAAAAAGTTTTGAAAAGAAGATTTTGTTGTCCAATTTTTATGTGTTTGTTCATTAATTACATAGGTTGAAACGCGATTTTATGTAAACAAAACAAGACTTGGATTTTATAGTTCTAACTTCACTCGCGTCGCCTTGGGCAAAGATAATTGTGTATTTTTTTTAATTTTGATTTCCAAATCAGTTTCTCGGGCAATTTTCGATACGCAGCAGACTGATGTATTTTATTCGGAAATTAGTCACACTAGTTATTCTAGACCGAGAAAAAGTTGTTTTATGAGCTTTTGTGCAGTCTAAATGTACTGTGCAGACGGTCGAGTAACAGAGTAATACAGTTTTTGAGAATTGCTAAAATTGATAAATAGCCCGGTCGTCAATCTTAATTCTAATTTTTTTCTTGTGCTTCCGACCTTTCACCTAAGTTAAGCTTATTATCATCGTTTCTGTTTAGATAGCTCCGCTGTTAGGCTAAGCCTATCTATTTATATTAACTTAAAATTGGTCGACCGGCGCAAAAGGGAACTTTTGTTATTTTTTAGTATTATGCATCCGAACCTTACAATTAAAGTATGCATTGAATGTATTCAGTCATACGTGACGAGGGGACTGGTGACTAAACTGTGAAATTATGGTTTCTGATCGTTCTGAAGCGTCCAAGGATCGTGAATCATTCATTATTATCAATATACGCGGCCAAATAAGAAACTGTCTTCGAGAAAACACGCGTGAGTGGCGGGCGATTATTGAATTTGACTCGCTCCGCTGTTTTATAAACATTCGCTCCGCTCGGGCGCAAATGATGCTACTTGGGCCACAAATAAACTATATGCCCTCCAAAAGTCATGTGATTGTCCTAGTGCCAATCATTTTAGGGAAGTCAGGTTAGTCCATTTGCGGTTCTGTTTTACTCTGTATAGACCAATATCACGCTAGCATGGCACAAAAATATATTTGGTTTATTGGGAAAAAGAGCCCAGCATCAAATTCAGCATTTCGATTATTAGTAAAACTACAGTTTTTGAAACTGAGCATTTTTACAAAGAAATGTATGGTGGACGGGCATAGATTGCCCGTCCAGCCTCGTTTTCGTGTTTTTCCGATACATTTCTTTGTAAAAATTAGGCCAGAGTACTAAGTTTCAAAAGCTCATATCTCCGTCAGTATACGAGCAATCTTTACGAAACTTTACAGTTTTACTGATATTGATGTGGTGATTTTAATACTGGACTCTTTCCGCCTTTAACATGCATGAAATCTATTGTACCAAAAGACAATTTTTTAAAATCATACTGACAAGATGGCAGCAACAGCAATTTGCGGGATAAACAGTTAGGAGAGAAAGTGCTCCAGTAAATCACAAGTCACATACTATACTATCCTACCATGTGTTTCAGAGGGAGGGATTGTCTATAAAGCATATTTACCCCAAAAGTGCAAATTGGACTTATGCAATTTTGAAGGCAAGGACCAACGTAACAAAACAGAAGCACCGGATCCAAATTGAGGATCTAATTTGGACTTAGTAGCGTGATTACACTTAATTTAAATCCCAAATATCTTACCTTCATGGTTAGGTGTAAAGAGACGGTACCGCAAATTAAAGCTAGCTTTCCAGAAAAAAAGGAACCAAGTTGTCTGAGCTGATGTAAGCAATGTCTTACTTTGTTGTAGAGTTTTACTTCTCAACAGCCGTGCGTATTCGTAATAACACGAATGACGTTGGGCGTGATGTTTCCTTAAAATTTAATAACTTACAACATAAATCAAACTGTCAAACTTTAAATACAAGTTACAAATTGCAAAATTGAATTAACATTTTTTTTTTCTGATAGTTTCGGGTTTTTTAACACTAGGTCATAATCAATTTGATTTCTTGTACAGCGCACTTCTTTTTTTCAAGTTCTTATTTTTTTAAGAGAATAAAAAATTACCTCAAGTTATTTTTATAACCGATACCTTATTTAAGTCATGTTTTAAAATCAACTCATGCTGTTATTATAATATTATGTATATCGCTTCCAGCAAAATACAGAATGTTAGAAATTGAAACAGTTTTCCGTTTCTCTAAAACTTATGGTAAAAAAAGGATATTTTGAAGAACGACATATAGCTATAGCAACACGAGTCGAAGGCTATTTAGAAATATTTTGAAATCTAGATCTTTTGGTTTTATATATCAACTCAGTTGATAAGGTAAATAGGCGACCTTAAAGAGATTCAAAAGCTACGCTGACGGCTCAACGCGCTTTAGCCCTTCGTCAGGACAAAACGAGTCTCTAAAGGCTAGTGGTTTTCACTGGCGACGGAGTCGGAGTCGTAGTCGGAGTCGTAAGAGCGCTTGCGACCTAGTGAAAATCAAAAATCGGAGTCGTAAGCGAAGTCATAAGCTCGACGGAATCGGAGTCGGAAGAATCAGAACGGTTCCATTTTCTTCCGATTCCGCTTATGACTCCGTAATCTTCTTCCGATTCCGTCGGTTTGATTTTCACTAGATCGTAACGCTCTGCGCTTCTGATTACGACTCCGACTCCGATTCCGTCGTTAGTGAAAACCAGCCTTGACGGGAATGCTCCGCCCGAAAGGGGTACCTTTTGATGCTGGAGGTATATATAAGGGTAGAGATTTCACGAGTTGACAGAAGTATGAAAAAGGGGAGGGAAAACTGCCAATTAGGTAATATCCTCGGATTCCCGCCACAACGTCAACTGAATAAAGAATATTATTGTTTGGTTAACATCAATAGTGGTAACGCTTCATGTTTATCCTTGTATATCGTTCAATAAGTTTATTTCAAGGGTATAGTAAAGAGACGCAGTGTTTCTTCTGTGCGTATATGAAAGGGGTACCATTTTCCATCTCTACTGTCAAAAACGGTATATAAAAGGGTAAGGGTTTGGTCAGGACCTCGGGGCGCAGCATCCCCGTACTTGAGCCCCTCACTCCCCCACCCCGGTCCAATCAACTCATTTGATTATACCAAACGTTCCTGTTTTACTCCCGAGCCCTCCCCGGTGAAATTTCACAAGTGTTAAGAAAACACAATACTAGACTAACAAAACTAAACGTTTGGATAAAAATTTGGTCATGTTTCTTGCTTGTTTTGTTAATAAATCTAACGTGAAAAATATAATGAACGAATAACTAATAAATATTACATTATTAAAACTAACCCATTTTAAAGCTGTGTGCTCAACATCTGCCGAATAAGACGTCATCACTTCATAATTGAATATCAGAACTGCATATTTGAATATCACAATACAACTATTGAATAGCAGAATTGAATATTCCAATATCAGAACTGCATATTTGAATATCACAATACAACTTTGAATTTTGATGGTAATCACACTCCATAGTAAAGTCCTTCGTCTGTTTGAAAATTCTTTAAAACTCTGCTTCTTCGGTTTTGATCGCCCCACACTGATAAAAGCGTATGAATTTCCTCGAAGCAAGATTAGTTGCTAAAAGGTCTCCTTTTTCTCCACTATAGCGGCTTTGGGTATTCCTTAAAGCTTTCTCTTTCCATTTTGAATATTTTAAATGTGAGTTATTAATCCGATGACACGAAACTACGGTTTTAAAAACCAAGCACATGCCGAGCGCGGCAGCCATTTTTGTAGAATGTTGGTGACCCGAGGACCCGGTCACTAAAATATGCGTGCATAAATCTGCATGCCAAATCGTGACACAAAAAATAACGAGAAAAACGAAGCCGGAACCTTACCTCATGCGCGCTATGCGCATGAGTAATAAAAAATATAATGTATTCTAAACGCGTTTTCTAGCAACTGACAAATGTTTTCTTAATGCATTTTTTTGTTCGAGAGAAGTGTTGTCCATTTTACAGTGTTACGTTGTTCCTTTTAATCAATGTCATCAATGGCCGTTCAAGCTCTGCGAACATTAGATACAACATTTAATAGACTGACAATATTGTCAGCCACCTTGACTTCGGAATCTAGTAAGCGTTGAACGGCTGATTAATTGACGCTATATTTAAAAATCTACGATTTATAAATATTTAACATATTTAACTATTCATACATACCTTCAAAAACACTGCAAAGCTATTTCAGCCCCCTTTTCACTAGCCATTCAATAACAAAAACGATATTTTTCCTTTACATTGCTCCATATTGAATCTGAACTGCTACCACGTGAGTTTGATAGGCGCCGGCCAAAAAAGGTATTTTGAACTTGACACTTCCGGTTCAAATTACCCCAACCCGCCCAGGCAAAGTCAAATCCCCCACTCCCGGGATGGCCTTTCACATCAAATTCCCGACTCCTGGGCACAGGAAACGTTCAAATGCCCGGGGCATGCCCGGGGGGGGGATGTTGATGTTTGAATTGATCGGCGCATTAGATTCATCTGAAGTAAATACGACTTATAAATTACGCCTAACAAACCGTCCAGCTCTTTGTACCGCGGGCCTTTATTCATTCGACAACGGAAATCACCTAACATTGTTTTTCTAAGATTGTTGTTTGGAGACTGTCATGATATTTTCACTGTTTATTAGACAAAGCCGGACAGGGAAAAGTACGGAGCCATTTGATGTTTCCATAGAGGTACAATAAACGGTTTTCAACCAATCAGAACGCGCGAAGAATCTTGTTTACTTTTTTAAGAAACTTATACTGACAATAAAAAGACCCGTGGATGACATAATTATAAGTACGTGGTGTGATTTGCGAATTAGAATAGATAAAATTATTTTGGGTTTCCGGTACATTATGTTGGGTGGCAAGAAATATTTGACAGAAAGTACTACTATAAATTACCAATGAAGGCTGCTATTCTACAGGAAATATAATTAATTACTCATGGCAAGGCTGTGGAATAGTTACTCTGATTCGCAAAGTTCGCATAACAACCAGATCGTTTCTAAGAAGGCGTTTTCATATTATGCGGGTAACGTTGCCAAAATCTTTCACTTTAAGTACCGTTTCAGGCAGAAATTTAGTTTTTTTAAGTCACAGATAACGATTTAATCTCAATAAATATCTCATGTTATCAAAAGTATTATCAATGTCTTCGCATTTCGCATGCGCAGTATGAACCTCTCCGACCCTGCACGTCTAGGCACCAGACTACCTCTTCCAAGGCTTCGCTCGATGATCACAATTATAACGCAAAGAAATTTACAAATATAGGAATAATCAAAATTCACTGTAGCACAAAAGAGGCCTCGGCGGTGAACAGAAAAACACTATTACAAGGTACATGTCATTAGAAAAAACTTTTTTTCATGGCATTACCAAGCGTTCTTCTGCGTCTTTCTACTCTACATGTTCGATACCGGATCGGATCGGATCTGCGTGTTCCTATTCTACATACTCGAAACCGGATCGGATCGACCTAAAGCGTTCTTCTGCGTCTTCACTACTCTACATACTCGATACCTCATCGGATCGATCCAAAGCGTTCATCTAGGTCTCGATACCGGATCGGTCAGCATTTTGACTATGAATCAGCTCCGCCGTAAGTACGATGTAACTTGCGTATGGCTTCAGAACTCAATGAATCTCCCAAGACAATGCCTCCAGGGATAGCTTCTTTACCTGCAAGTACAAGTCTGTTTGTACCTCTATTCCAGCTAAACAACTTCTTCCCTGTGTGCATGGGTTTTGCTCCTATTTTGTTCACCAATACTCCAATGGAGGCATCTTCCACTGGAAACAACTCAGTTACTTTAGATGCGTTTACAACTTCTAAAAAAATATTTCTTGATAAAACGTAAAAAGGCCCCGCACAATAAGCAGGAAAAGAGTTTTTTTTGTATTGTTCTGAGCTGACATACAAAGGACTTTTGGGTGAACGGATTACTGTAGCACCTCTGTGCACAAATCCAGCGTACAGGCGCTTAACAGGTTGGACTGCATTTCCCAGAAGCCATCTCGCAAGATCTGGAACTTTGATATATACATCATCATCCGCCTTCACAATAAAACGTGGTTTAATGTCCAGATTTGCTATCCATTCGAATGTGAGAAGTACCTTTTGAAGAATACCACGATACGTTTCGTTCAAATCCACACGCAGAATATCTTTCTGGACATCAGCTTCCCTTTTGATATCCGTATCTATTGAAGAGTGTCCGTCAAATCCAACCGAAAAGAAGCATGCAATCGTTATCTTTTCGAGTGGCTTGGAAGAAGGACTAGTAGCACTTATGTTTGCCAAAGATGTCGTTTTAGCCCAAGTTTCTCTTAAGGTTTGTCTCCTTTCAAACTTGGATGGAATTGTGCTTATAGCAATCAGAAAGGATGTGTCTTTGGATATTTTCGGGATTATAGTAAACGGAGAGTTCACTTTGGCAGTGTATTGCGTCCTTTTGTTAGCTTCTTGCTTCCTGGCGATCATTTCATTATTTCTCACTTTGGCACGATGTTGCGCACTTTCGTCAGCTCGAGTGGAAATCCAAGTTTTGTAAAAACATAAAATGAAGAAAATTTGACAAAACACAAAAGTTATGAAAATTGTCTTCTTGGAGAAGCATCCGTTAGTTTCCATATCGGAACTTCTCTTGCTTTCTACAAGACCACCTGTGGAAAATTAGTGAGTGTGGTATGTTACTTTGACGTGAGTATTCGTGATAACACGAATGTCGTTGGCGTTATTTTCCCTTAAAATATAATTATTTTCAACATTAATTAAATCAAACTGTCAAACTTTAAATACAAGTTACAAATTCTAATTGAATAGGTCTTATGCATGTTTACGTCACACTAGCTAATTTCACCCCCAAGCCTCGCTTTCGAAGTGGAAACCTGTGACCGGTCTCATCAATGTATTCTCAAAGGTTAAAAAGAATACCCACTCAAAAATTAAACAACGTGAACTTGTCAAAGGTTTGCAATGAATTTCGTACAAACGAAGCCTGGTGGTGAATTTTGGGCTGGTGACGTCATCACGCATAAGGCCTATTAACATTTAATTTATTTTTTTCTGATTGTGTCAGTTTTTAACACTGCGTCAATAAATTTGATTTTTTGTATAGGGCACTCCGATTTCATATTTTTATTGTTATTTAATATAAATATAATCGGTATTTTTTATCACTGATATCTTGTTTTAGTCATGTTTTGAAATCAACTTATGCTGCTTTTATTATGTATATTGCTTCGAGCAAAATACGTCAGTAATGTATGAAATACTTTTCCGTTTCTCTATAAAGTTATGGTAATAAAAGAAAGTTCGCAAGAACGACAAATAGCTATAGAAACATGAGCCGAAGGCTATTTCGAAATCGTTTGGTTTTAATTTAAGGGAGGTAGAGGGGGAGGCGTATGAGGAAGAGCGGAAGGAGCTCGAGCTTGCAGTCACGTCTCACGAATTTGAATATCTCGGTTGATAAAGTCTGCGGAAAAATCTGATTGGCGGAGATTAATTTGGTGACGACGTTATCATTCTTCGCGCGTGTCGTGATCAAGACTGAAGACAATACAACAACCTTTATTTAACTGATGAAACTCGAAATTAGGTTCTATGGGTGAAGCAAGCGAGAATTTCTCGAAATATATGAAGTTTCCTTTGTAATTAAGACCCAAACAACGTTAAGCGGAAGCTATACGCAATTTACATCGTAATTATTTATGGGAATATAATTCGTAATCAACATAGCCCAGTAACAAAAATATATGTCAGCAAATAGTTACCTTTCTCATCCGAGCTCAGCGTACATTTTATTTATTGAACATGATAGCATCTTATTTTACTTGCTTTTCTCTCTTCGATATACTATTTTTATAATTGTACTTGTTATAAATTTATTAACAATAAAAATCTTAAAAAGGCACAACTGCGCCGAGCGCGATGCGGTTCAACACAAATCAGCGACCACGTTCGTCTACCTTAATAAATAACATGATTGTCGGTTATATTAAGTTCACCGGATATAAGCCCTCCTCTACTTTTTAAGCCCCTCCCCCATCCCCCGCTTTTAAGCCCCCCCATCCCCCGCTTTAAAGCCTCCCCCCATCCCCCGCTTTTAAGCCCCCCCCCCCCCCCCCATCCCCCGCTTTTAAGCCCTCCGAAGAGGTTTCATTCGAATGGTCACACCATAGGATGTCGTCCACAGACTCAAAAGTTAGAACAAATGGTACCATGCAAAAGTACTGCTGAAGAGGTTTCATTTGAATGGTCACACCATAGGATTTCATCAACAGACTCAAAAGTTAGAACAAATGGTACCATGCAAAAGTACTGCTGAAGAGGTTTCATTTGAATGGTCACACCATAGGATTTCATCCACCGACTCAAAAGTTAGAACAAATGGTACCATGCAAAAGTACTGCTGAAGAGGTTTCATTTGAATGGTCACACCATAGGATTTCTTCATCCATAGACTCAAAAGTTAGAACAAGTGGTACCATGCAAAAGTACTGCTGAAGAGGTTTCATTTGAATGGTCACACCATAGGATTTCTTCATCCACAGACTCAAAAGTTAGAACAAGTGGTACCATGCAAAAGGTCTGACGAAGAGATTTTATTTGAACGGTCATACCATAGGATTTCATCAACAGACTCAAAAGTTAGAACAAATACACCTTATTCCAAAATGGCAGCCAATTTATTATTCTTTTATATGCATGTTAATTAGCCCTCATGGCCTCATTTTCACTTGAAAATTCTTTTGTATTTTGCACATGCTAACGAGGCCATGAGGGCTAATTTACATGGATATAAAAGAATAATAAAATGGCCGCCATTTTGGAATAAGGTGTATGGTATCATGCACACCATAGGATTTTGTCGACCCATAATATCAATCAATTTAATGAATTTAATAGTGCAATAATCTTCATGCAATAATCCAAGATAAAGAACAGGCTGGATAACACGGTACGTACTTAGTTATAATTTATTATTCCACACGCAAATGTAAAAATCGCTTCGGATCTAACAGTGAAAAAGCAAACTTCTGCATCATATTGAAAACAGAACTTCGATCCTGGGATTGAATACTGCGGTATGGGGTCTTGAATGTGTCATACACAGATCAGAATGGTTGAGTTCCGATACCCAGGGGGGGGGGGGGGGGGGGGGGGGGGGGGGGGGGACTCCCATATAAAAATGACGGGGATGCTCGTCGGAAATTTTCGAAAAACACCCTAAAAGGTACCAGAATCTCGTTTGATGGGCGTGGCTCAAAATACTTTTTACCCCTAAGAGGTTCTAAAACAACACATGTCATCCATATTTTTTCGGCTCATACCCTAAACAAACGGGGTTACAATCGTCATTTCATCAAACAGGAAATACGACGCGTACACAACATCACGCGAACCGAGGCACTTAGACCTAAGGACAGTTCCACACTCGACCAACCAGAACGTGTCCCCTTTGTCATCACTTATAACCCAGCCCTTCGTTCCATTTCATCCATTATTCTAAAGCACTTCAGCATCCTAGCCTCATCCCCTCGTTGTTATAATGTCTTCAAAGCTGCCCCTATTGTAGCTTTTAGACGTAGTAACAACCTTAGTAATTTCCTAGTTAAAGCCAAACTACGCAGCCTCACACAAACCCATCCACCTCTGGGTTCATATCCATGTGGAAAAAACTGTTTAACATGTTCCTACATATCTGACGGGCAAACAACCTATACATTTAATTCTACAGGTGAAACTAGACTCATCACTCAACACATCGACTGCAACTCTAAAAACGTCATCTACATGATACAATGCAATCGTTGCCACAAACAGTACATTGGTGAAACCAAACGACGACTTAAGGACCGTTTTAACGAACACCGCAGAACAGTTGACAACCCAGCTAACATATCTAAGCCCACTACAGTATCAGAACATTTCCTCACTAGCGACCATTCAGCTAAAGACATAACACTCATTCCACTCGAACTTATTCATTCTAATCGTGACGCTGTACGCAAAGCAAGAGAAGCATATCTCATCGATAGAGGTAACACTCTTGAACCTCTAGGAATTAATAAAAAAGATGAAATGTAATACCTTTATTTCCGTTTATATCTACTTCTATATGTTGCATGTTCTTCTTTTTTCATCTCTTTTGTAACGGTTTTTTAAGCTTTAAATCTTCAACGGTTACTTTTCCATTGTATTATATGTTATCATAGCATCATATTGCACGCTATACTCAAATTTAAATTGTAACGTCCTAGTTTACCCATAGTCATTATTTGTAATACCCTGAAGAAGAAAGGCCGTGCCTTTTGAAATATTGGATAAATTACATTTTTATATTCCTTCACTGTCGAATCAGCCTTGCTTTTTTTCGTTTATTACATACCCTAAAAGGTACGACGAGCACCCCCGTCATTTTTATATGGGAGTCCCCCTCCCCCCCCCCCCCCCTCCCCCCGGGTTCCGATATTTCTCACACATTTTTATACCTTTAGTTGTCAAGGTTTCTCAGAGAATATTTTCTCTGACGTGCCTATACAATTTAATGAAGCGGTTAAAGAAGCTACAGAAATGTACAGATCGTTCATTTGTTTTGATGTAAATAATAATTAAATGTAATTCTGGTAGTCACCCCATGTAGCGCAATTTTATTTCCACGGGATGCCAAACAGACGCACGGAAAGGCTATATGAAAGGGGTACCATTTTTAATGAAAGGTACATGAAAGGGGTACCATTTTCAATGAAAGGTATATGAAAGGGGTACCATTTTTAATGAAAGGTACATGAAAGGGGTACCATTTTCAATGAAAGGTATGAAAGGGGTACCTTTTCTGTCAAAAAGGGTTTGGACCTCGGGGCGGAGCATCCCCGTACAAAACTTTGTTGAGTAACCCATGTCAATGAAAACTCGTTTTCATATGAAAGTTTGACACCTGGCTTTGATAACGGGACATAAAGGAACTCGAAAATGGCCTATTGTAGTCTATATTGATGTTATGGTAACCTGACCATGTCCTGCAGTATTGTAACAACATTCATTTTGCTGATTTGCTCCAGCATTGTAAGATCCTCCTCCTCCTCCACAGGAGTCAGATTCATTATCCCCACTACTACCCCCGGAGTAGCCACCTCCACCCCCAGCACCTCCACCAGATCCATAAGCACCACCGCCTCCTCCAAACCCTCCAACTGCATTGTTATGCCAGGCTCTTCCACCCACTCCTCCCTGAAGAAAACCCCTGCCGCCTTCTCCACCGTTACCTGAGGGACCACCAAACTGTGTTGAACTTCTTCCGTTGGAGTAAAAACCACCACCGCCACCACCTAAAATAGAAATCATATAAAAAGTTAGCTCATTTCTGTATGACAGCCGGAGATGGTTTGCTGAAAAACTTTTAAGCAAAAAGATAAAACATTATAGTCGTGATAGGACGTTTCTGTGTATCTAACATCATTGTAACATCATTGTAACATCATTGTTACATCATTGTAACATCATCTAACATCATTGTAGAGGAAATTATGGACTTGCGGGTCTGATCTGGTTAGTGGCTGGACAGCAAAAATAATCTACGAGAACAGATCCCCCAAACACAGGCCTAATCTCGTACCCAGATCTCCCACGGTCAGTACAAGCACGAGTGAGATCTGGGTACGAGGTTAACACAGGCCTCTTCCAATGAAAATCATTTAATTTAAATCTAATATTATATCGGTGTCATACTGCGTGGGGTAGCGTGGTTACTTTAAGTGCAAGTCGATTCAAGTTTTAGAAATTTCAACTTGCGGACAAACTTGCGTAGGGTGGCCAAACATGCTCGCAAGTAGACATTAAAAATTGGCTACAAAGGCCCTTTAAGATGCAGTTGAACCTCCCGTAAACGACCACCCAAAATGCAAAGCGAAGGTGGTCGCATGCGAGAGGTCAGACAACAGGGGGTTTTAGCTTTAAGCCGTATGAACCTGTATTAATTTTAAGCGCAAAATATTGTATTATATTGAAGTTTTGATGCAAGGGACAAATGTTTCGTTTTATTGGACTGTCAATTTGCGTCTGTAGTTACATCGAAATATTTATGGGTGCGCTCACTTGCGAGAGGTTTGGATTATAGCGATTTGACATTTGTATCTTGTCTTGTGTTTTGTGTCTTGTGTTTCGTGTCTTGTGTCTTGTGTCTTGTGTCTTGTGTATTGTATCTTGTGTATTGTATGTTGTGTCTTGTGCCTTTGTGTCTTGTGTCTTGTGTCTTGTGTCTTGTGTCTTGTGTCATTTGTTTGTGTGTCTTCCGACCCTAATATTGTAATTTAGTTTATGCAATTTGGCTTCCTAGTCTCTTTAACTCCCTAGTTATTTTAAGAAGTCAATACCATTTTTGCTATTTAATTTCATTTCATGTTAATTTCTTTCTTTCGATTGTATGGGTAGAAAAATAAAGTTGTTGTTGTTGTTGTTGACAGGAAGAAACTTGGAATTTTAAAAAAGTGGTCGCTTGAAGAGGTGGTCGCACATGGAACCGTCGATTGTATCATAACGGTAGGGCGGTACGGATTAAATTGTTCAGACCACGAAAACTTATCTCACCTGAGTTACCACTGTCGGCGGTCTGTGCACCCTGTCCACCGCTCCCCCCTGACCATGACTTGTACCCAGCTCTCCCAGCATTGCCTGTTGAGGCATCACATCCTGTATGTCTTGATTTAGCACCTTCCATGCCTCCTCCTCCTCCAGCTATTATCAAAGGCGTGTTGCTGCCTCTCACTACAAACGTACCTCCACCGCCTCCTGAGCTGGGTCCATTGCTATTAATACTTCCTTTTTGACCAACAAGAATCTGAATTGTTTCGCTTTTAGTTAAGCGGAAAGTTCCTATCATTCTAGCACCTCTTCCACGGTACTGACCATTGTTGCTGTTGGTACCGTACCCTCCTGCAGCTCCTACTGCTTCTATTCTGTAGTCACCTGTCCGAGGCACAATCCATTGCTGAATACCGCTGACCACTGTTACTTGACCGTCATGATCCTGACCACTGTAGCCACCATTAAGTGATGTTGGACCCAGTCTCCCATTTGTACCGAGGTTTGTAAAGACTGCGGTTCTGAATGAAGCATCTAATGAAATGAGAAAGATGTAGTGTTTATCTTGTCACGAGCGTGGAACAAAATAAAAACGGACGATCCAATCACGACCACATAATAGGCCTTGTGCGCGATGACGTCACCAGCTCAAAATTCACCACCAAGCCTTTGTACGAGATTCCTTGCAAACCTTTGACAAGTTCACATTGTTTTTGACTGGGTATTCTTTTCAACTTTGCTCCTTTGAGAAAACATTGATGAGATTATCACAGGTTTACACTTCGAAAGCGAGGCATGGAGGTGAAATTAGCTAGTCTGACGTAAACATGAATAAGGGCTATTAGTTCTTACCTGTGCAAGTTTTCCCGTCACCAGAGAATCCTGGCTTGCAAGTACACAAATAAGATCCTCGGGTGTTCGTACAGATGGCATTGACGTCACAAACAGGAGAGGACGCAGTGCACTCGTTAACGTCTGAATAAAAAACAACAGAGAGTTCTGGTTTATTAACAAATTAAGAAAACCAAATAACGACCGCAAAATTAGTTTATACCTGTGCAAGTTTTCCCGTCACCAGAGAATCCTGACTTGCAAGTACAGAAATGAGAGCCTTGAGTGTTTGTGCAGTTGGCATTGACGTCACAGACAGAGGGAGAAACACTGCACTCGTCCACGTCTGAATAAACAACAACAACAACAATAAATCTTAAATTAAATGGTAGTGACTTCTCTCCCGAGTACGTAACCTCCTACCAAGACATCCTTTAGGCTCGTCACGCACTCCGAAAAAAATAGTTTTTTGAATAGATTTGATTTGAATAGTTGACCCGAAGACCCCCCAAAATTTCCGAAGTCTACCCGAGAATTTTGAATGTGACTTGTGACGACACCTATTGATAATCATGATTTCCTATACTAACTGAACTACAACTCACCATTTGTCTCCATGTTGCAGTGAGCAAGAACCGACACACCAGGTTTCACGGTATACAGCCAGTATTTACTGCTGACTGCTTGTCCTCCTTCACTCGCCTTGATCTCTTTGCACGTCTCAGCAGGCAGTTCAGGAATGGAACCGAGGGGGACTGGAACGCCAAAAGCAATATTATCTTTTTTCAGTTCATAGTTACTTTACCATGGATGAATGGTTATTCATTTGTCTCAGTCACGATGGAGTCACTTTGAGATGCTGATCGCGACATTTCGACTACTTTTACTCTGACTGCTTGTCTTCATCAGCCGATGACGTCGATTGATTGCGTGTCGCTTTATGTAGCACGTCGTTGGTTCGCTGCTATTGATATGCATAAAGCGACACGTTATCAATCGCCTGATGAAGACTAGCAGTAATAGCGCACATAGTCGAAACGTCGCGATCAACACCTCAAACTGACTCCACTGTGAGACAAATGAATAAGCATTCATCTATCTTTAATACAAACCAAGGTGTACACATACAATAACATTTTGTAATAACATTACTTTCCATGTTTACATTAGTTTACCTCTGTTTTTGTCTCTTCTAAAATAAAATCTGTCTGGGTTTTGAATGAAATCCTCAGGCCTGGCTTCCTTAGTTCGATTACTGAACTCGCACATAGAGAGGGAGATTATCCAATTTAAACTTTGACATCTATCGTCTTTACGACACGTCAATACGCACGTATGTGAGAGTTCTGCAAACATCGTCTTGTAGATGTGTCCCTGTAACATCCAGCCTAAGATGGATTTCTCGGATCCACCGCTAGTACATTGCTGAGCGGTCACTGCTCTGAAGAACATTTGAGTCAGGAGAAGCAGAACTGAGATGCAGAAGAGTTGTCTTGCTGCCATTCGAATTTCTGGAATCGAAATATTGAGAAATAGTTTTTTAATAACTACGCCTGCTGCGACTAGAACACACTGTTACACACCAACGAAAATTGCATGGGTACACCTGGCAGAGTAATTGCAAACCTGATTCATATATATAAAGCAGGGACAGTTGAGTATGGCCAGGGGTTTGCTGCAAACCTTTGACTCCCAAGAGTTCCAAAAATCAAAATTCGAGAAAAGTTCCAAATTTCGTTTTATTAAAACATTGCAAGACAAATGTACTGCCGACGAGGTTTCATTTAAATGGTCATCACACCATAGGATTTCGTCGACAGACTCAAAAGATAGAACTCAGTCAAACCTCTGTTAAGCGGCCCTCTATTAAGCGGTCACTTAACAAATCCCCGGAATGAAATCGCTGCCCATATTTACTGTAAACGTAACCTCTTTTAAGCGGTCACCTCTACTAAGCGGTCAGTTAATTTGGCTATTCCCCGAGGGTGACCGCTTAATAGAGGTTTGACTGTACACTACATGTCTGCATTATTGACTCTGGTTCATGTTATTTTGAAATAAAATGAAAAGTCGCCAAAATAATGAAAAAATGCATAAGAAGCGAGGAAAGGAGACCTACTAACCGAATTGTGGGCTGAATCTATATGCTCTAGGGGGGGGGGGGGGGGGGGAGCTGTGACAAACAACTGCCACTGAACTGAGCGATAATGTGTTCTGTGGCCAAATTTGTGCCAAACAACCCGCTAGTTTGTTATCGCGCCTGTTATCTTCACATAAACATGTATTAAAGAACATTGAGATGAGAGACTAGTAATATAGCTGAGTTATTTATGCTCCTAAATCGTTTCATAAAGTCATAAAAGGACATTTAATTAAGGGTTGTTCTTGTTGTTGTTATATACGTTTGTTTATTTGGCATATAATGGCCTCCTAATGCATACACGGCGAAGGACACTCAAGCTTTGTAAGTTAGTTTGTTACATCTCCTAAAGCCCACATTCAAGGACATTAACGCATTTATACGTTGAATATAGATGTTACTACAATATACCTAGAATATATTCCAAATTATTCTTTTTTTTCTCGATATTTGTTATTGATCGAGAAATATGCGGACGCATGCTTCGTTAGTGGAACACCTGCTCGCTGCACGGCTTCACTTTCCATCAGTTACCGCGTTTATTGAAATTTTAAAATTTATTTCAGAATTCAATTCAAACCTAGCATCTGTCTCAAACTTAAATGTCCAAAATAAAGTAATCGGCAAGATAAAAACGTAAATTGTACATACCCTTTTCGTGCCAGATCGATTAGAAGGCATATGAAGGAATATGAAGATTAGAACCCTTCTGTCAATCTAACAGAAGCATTTGGCCTAACGGGACGGTCCCGTTTGTGAGTTCTTCATAATTCATTTGTATATAAATGAACACTGCATTTATACAGGCATCGTCAAAAGAAGTTGAAAATGTACAAGAAATTTCTTTTTTAAAGCAATTTATGTTTGTAAGTTTTTCTCGGTTGTCTCTCAGTTTTCTGTTAGTTTCATTGAAAGCCAACCGTGTTTTTTTTTACCGTGATTAAATGGTTGGTAATTTTTTAGAACAGCATGCAAGCTTGAAAAATTATCAACAATAACAATTTTTCATGCGATATATTAAAGAAAAATTCATCTTACCTTTCCGATTTCTATAACGAGCCAGTCCGTTTTATCACATTCATGCGCCAAGGCAACAACAGTTTTATAGAATGATCTCGTATACGTAAGCTATGGACTTGCCGATAAGCAAAGTGTGGGTCGGATAATTTATTATTTATCCTCAAGTTATCAGGCCAACATGCTGACAAATTGTCAACCATATATGCATGTCTTCCACATCATGTATCATTTATGTCATCAATCATGTCAAATGAACTAATATCAGAATGTTTGAATTGCAGAACCGCAAATTTTTAACCGTGACGCGCTATTTGTTGTGTAAAATGATAGAATTCGAGCTTAAATTCACTTTGTGCGCGATTGGATATGAAAAATGAAAATGAGAAGCTACATACGCCAGTTTCGTGATGTTAATGATCTCTTTTTAAAAAAATCAGTGTTATATTCATATTCTATGTGCATAAAAATTGTCAACAGCAATTTTAATAACTGCTGAATTGCATGATTTTAAATGCTAAATTACAAAACCCTCCACTTTAAAAAAAAAAAAAAAAGTAGCTATACTAGTATATAATTCTCGGGCCAGAAATTTGTTCGGGGTTTTTATGAAAAGCGGGCTAGATATAGCCTGAGTAGGATAGCTTTTCTTCGTATTCTAAACCAACCATTATAGAGAGTCATTGTAAATTACGTTTATTTAAGAATATGTATAAAAAATTGATACTTAAACAAGTTTCACGTTTTTATACTGAATCATTTTTGCTGAGAGCTATCCCAACTGTTTCGAGCTTCTTTTTTTAAGCTGCGTCGCCGGTAGGTTACTGTTGTAAATTGTCCGTTTGCTTGGTAACTTATCAATTATTTAAAATAACTAGTCTTTTCAGGACAGGAGTATAATAGGCTCCTGGCCTTTTCTGTAATTGCTTTTTTAGATTAAGGAAAATTAAATTCTTGCGGTAGGTAGGTCTGTTTGTTCGACCTGTTTAGTTTGCATCCAGCACAGCCAAACTAAACAGGTCGATCCGAGCACGTTTTATGAGTATTTTAGCATTGATCAGTGTTATCATGATCTAAGTCGATCATACTAGTGTTTTAATTATTTCAGTCAGACAATTATTATTTACAACCTATCTTGCGGTTACGATAAGCTTAAGGTCCTTTCTTAACCGAAACAACTGGTACGCGAGGACCGTCGTTTTAAAAACCGCAATGTATAATCTTATTAAAGATGTAGTGTCTTTGTTATGTTAAATATTTTATGTTACTGAAATATTTCCCGAAAGACGTATGGTATTTTCTAGAAGGACTTACAATGCTGGCCAGAATGTTTAAGGACACTTCACTTTTTTATAATGAGCAATAATATTCGCTCACCCAAATCGCCTTACAAAGTTTTTCCCCACACCCCTCTAAACAATGTTGAAGTCCTGAAATTGTACAAGATGAGAGATATGTTTGAAAAGCGTCCCAAACATTGTGGCAAGCATAGTAGTTTATCTGTGGATGTTACTTGGATACTTTACAATTGTCATGTATTTGAATACGTCTGGGACATTTGCCAAACGCGCTCGAACTGCTCGTCCGCTTTTCAAGAAGAATGCAGTTTCTCGCAACGACTGATTAGTCAATCAGAAATTTCAAGGCTTCGCATCTGCAATAATATCATACGGAATGTGCAGACTGTCATGAACGGCACCTAACTGAAGGTTTCATTCATATATCTCTCATTCATGCTTTTAATTAATTTAGCACATATGCATTAGCTCGCTATTTACCCAAGATAAAAACGTTTATTTAACAACCAGTTTTGACACTGATAACGAATAGAAATCCTTGTTTCAATTCATCAGTAAAGAATATTAGGTCACGTTCATTGATTCGCTGTAAATTAAGTTATTTTATTTTTTATCATACAAAGGCCTTCAAATATACGGTAAGAAGAAAAATTTGAATCAATCTTGGTACCATCTCAGAAACCCTTCGTTATGAATTCAAGTCATGGGTTTTCTAGCTTTTTCTGTTGTCCCTTAGCTCTTTGCCAGTTTAAAAACCGCAACCATTTCTTAAATTGGTAAATTTATTTTATATTTTTATTTCGGTAAATTGTATTTGTACGTAATTCTTATTAATATATTTTTTAGTCCTTATTTTTTCTCAATTTAACGTAAATAGTACGAATTTTAAGTTCGTTGTAAAAGATAGGTATTCATTGTAAATTAGGTATGCAGATCCCGTTTGGGAACCTAATAAACTTTATTGTATGGTAAAAGATTGCTAAGTTTTAACAGAACAGCAGGCAAGCTTAAAATAAATTGCTTGAGATTATCTAAAATACATACGCTATGATCTTAGAAAAGAAATTAAACGTAAAACCAAAGATAATACAACAACATAACCATGGAAACACTTTAAAAATAACGTAAACAAAAACTAAGCAAAGGTATATTTTTGTCCAGTATGCTTTTATGCAGCTTTCGTGATGCTTTTCTTTTATGTTAATATGAGCCGGAACGTTTGATCACGTTGATTATAACGATTTATTTTTATATTTATTTTTCTTACCTTTCTATTAGGTTCAATAGCTACTGTAGCCATTTTAAAGGTAAAATACATTACATGAATTATTGTTACACAAAATAGATGAATTATTGTTACAAACAGCAAGCTTGAAAAAAAAAGGATTGAGATCATCGATAATACATGTGCTATCTTAGAAGAAAAAAGATTGACGAACGTACAACCCCAAAACTCACAACAACATAACAGAGAACACACCTCTGACCCTTTAACTCCCAAGAGTGCCAAATATCAAAATTCAACTAGCATCCAAAATTTCATTTTGTAAAATGTTGAAAAACAAATGGTACCATGCAAAAGTACTGCTGGAGGGGTTTCATTTGAATGGTACGTTCACACCATAGGATTTCGTCCACAGACTCAAAAGTTAGAACTACACCACATGTCTCCATTATTGACTTTGGGAGTGAAAGGCATGTTAGGGAGTAGCAAATGGTCAATCCGAGACTCGCTTAGACGACTGAGACCCTGGTTTAAAAAAAATCTCCATTGATTAATTATTTAACTTGAATCAAAATTGCTAACCCTGGGTTCGGCCCTGAACTGAGAATTTGAACTGAACCGGAACACTGTAGACCAGTGGGAGTCTGGTAACTAGACTCATGACTAGTCCTGATTGTGCGCGGCAACGTTTTAGCAACATTTTGAACGTTTTGGAAATTTGGGCGACTTTTTGAAGAACAGGGAAACCTCAAGCAACTTTTGCCTGCTGGGGTGAGTTGCAACTTGGTTCTCAGAGATACCCACATGGGCACTAGACTAGGCATAAATCAACAATTTAATTGGAATTGCGACTTCATGGAGACTAGTTGTGACAAACCATATATACCGTGATTATACACCAACATGTATTGCGTATCTTTATTCATTCAGTTCATTTAACGATTTCGCAGTGCGATCCAGTTTTTACCCACAAAACACTTTTATTTTGTCATGACTGTTTGCCCTGCTCAGTTTTAAAATGGCGGATTTCAACAGCGGAAAGGTCTATGCATTGGCCATTAAAAAAAATGGATAAACGCATTCTCTTTTTTCTTCAAACATCGCGCAGTTAATAATATTTTCACCCAGTTAATGTTGGGTGAAAAGTATATGCCACAAACGAGACTAATAAGTGGGGTTCTCGGATGTTAAAATATTTAAATAGCGTTTTGGGATAGATTGTTAGAACACAACTTGCCAAAAACATCCTTTAAATCGTTTTTAGAATGGCGAAAACTTTAATTAATTCTACATAAGGGCAATGTTGACAAGACTGAAATGCGCTGTCGGGTTCTCAGAACTGTCCCCTATAGCTTATTGTTATGAAGGTATAACATCCTCGTCTTAAATAAACAGTCAAAGAACAATTAAGTATAGCTCTCAGTTCAAATAACGTGAACCTTTTCAAAGGCACCTAAAATATATTTGCGTTTCACAAACGAATTTAATTAACTTTAATCTTTAATATGTTTCTGTTGGATATGAGGATACGTTGGAGTAACAAATTTAATGACAGAGGAATAACAATCATTGAGTTTGCCATGCTTTATGCGTTTGCTTTTATATGCATATGGGAGTCGCCCCGGGGACATGTTCCATATTTTGATGTTTCTAGTCAAGTTATTAATGAAATAACTAATGCTTGATGCACAAAAAACACATGTCGCATGCATGATGTGCCAAAAACTGACGAACCATTACCACCCACACATTATTGCCCTCATGAGTTCGCGGTTTACGAAAATTATAATTAACTGCTGTTGGCCTGGTTCCTATTCGTTAAAGTGATCAAACTTTCTGGCTCAGCATATAAATGTGTGAAGGAAACATATCAAGACATTTAGGCAAGCTGCGCGTGCAGGTAAATTTCTTTATAGTTCAGTTATTTATTGTTATCATAATTTTAAAGGTGTGTTCTCTAGTATGTTTTTGTGGATTTTTGGTTTTACTGACAATCTTTTTTCTTCTGAGATAGCACATGAATTATAGATGATCTTAATCCAATATTTTCCTAAGCTTGCTGTTCCTAAAAAATCAGTACGATTTTACCTTAAAACAGTGTAAGATGAAAATCTGAAACCGTTATATATCAGCAACGAGATCAACCATTCTGGTTTATATCAGTTCATATTAACATCTGAACGAAAACCATTAAAAAAGTTCAAAAAACCTGTTTATATATGTTATTGTGTTTGGTTTTACGTTCATCGCGTATGTATTGTCGATAATCTCAATTCAATTTATTTTAAGCTTACATGCTGTTCTATTAAAAATTAGTACCTTTTACCGTAAAAAGGGTTGGATTAAAACTGCTAGAAAGCTAAGAGACAGCTACACAGAAAAATCAATTTAAAAAGGTAGTGTTTATAAGACGAAATTTAATATCTAAGTTTTCTTAAGGCCTGTTTACACAGGCGCCGATCAGTTGTGCACTGAATTTTTGTCGCACTTGTCGATGCACACATTTGTCGCGCGCAAGGTGCATCTTCAAATCGCATGTGTAAACGGGCGGCGATTACAATGCGATTTGGACGCGATTTGTCTGGCGATGTCGCAGAGGTTTCGAAAATGTTCGAAGCCTGATGCAACTTGATGCGGCGATTTTTGGGAAATCATAGCAAATCAAAGCAAATATCGCACCCGAATCGCACAGGAAATCGCCCCTAGTTTACACTTGCGACAAAAGTTGCATGCATTGGAGAGCGCGACAAAAATCGCATCATAAATCGCATGTGTAAACGGGCTTTTTATTTATTAGTTCTTCTTACCCTTATATGATATAAAAGAAAATATATAACCGCATAATGTACGATGAATCAATGGTCCGGAATGGACGAGACCTAATACTCACAGTGCTAAATTTATTGAAAGAATTATTTTAGACGCTTTCATCTTACGTAATAGAGAGGTAATAGAGAGCTGATGGATGTGTTAAATTAAAGTATGATGGAATAGCTTTCTGTTGAGGTTTTCCTTGAATCTGGGCATAGAAAAAATCAACAGGATAAACAGTTTCGCCTTCCAAGCATTTCGGTTACTTTTAGTAATAATAAGAGTGATGACTTTTTTTTATAAATTTTTAATTTACAATAATCGGCAATTATTACAGAGTAACAGTTATACTTAGACCACAAAATAATGCGAAGTTACTCACATTACAACTGACACAACTGCCAAAAATATATATTACAAATAAAATATAAAAAGGAAAATACAATTGTAATTTAGACAGACAATGAAATGACAACAGAAAAATATTGGAGGTTGGAAAGGAGTAAACTAACTCAAGTAAGAAGCAATATTTAATTTTCCATTGCGTCTTAATTTTGGCTTGGAGGTCAAGGATATTGGGCTTACTTCTCAGAGAACTTTTTACTTTTTATATATTTTTTTATATAAGAGCATTTTTTTATAGATAAGGCTTTGCGAGCAACGAAAGAAGATCTTGTCTGTGTTTTTGGGATAGTGGACAGGTGGGTTATTTCGTTGGTCGAATTAAACATGATGTACACAGTAATAAATTTCAAAACGAACTGTAAGTCCTATTGATTTTGTCCAAACGTACAACGGCCTGTAACACGCCGGCGAAACTTCTACTGTACTTGTACTAATGTATAACACATTAAGGACAGCAAGTTCTGGTCGATCACAGAAGACGCTTAATTTATTTTCTTGTAAAACCAAAAATAAGTTTTGTGAGATCGAATATGAATACGGTTTTCCAATGTTTTGGTTCCATAGGCATGGCAGTGAGACAAGTCTTCCGTATCTCAGTTCTACTGGTCTTGGGTCAAATGCTCTTCAGAGCAGTGACTCAGCAATGCACTGGCGGTAGATCTGAGAATTCCATCTTAGGCTGGATGTTACAGGGACACATCTACAAGACGATGTTTGCAGAACTCCCACACACGTGCGTATTGTCATGTCGTAAAGACGATCGATGCCAAAGTTTAAATCGGGTGATCTCCATCTCTGTGTGCGAGTTTAGCAACCGAACTAAGGAAGCCAGGCCTGAAGATTTCATTCAAAACACAGATAGATTTTACTTCAGAAGAGACAAAAACAGAGGTAAACATATATTAAGTAAACATTTAGTTTATAACAGAGGTGACTTGAACTGTCAGAAGAGGAGGCGGGTGAGGGCAGTGGTTAGCACGTACATCGGTCAGTGAGTCGAGATCTGGGCTCTGCCGTCGGGTTGCTTGTGTGTGTTTCTCTCTCTCACTTTGCTGGCTTTTACCTACCTAAACATGGTAAACTTTATGTAAAACATAGTATAATACTGTTTTCGGCTTTTCAGTCTCTCTTGGTTCCATTCCTGAACTGCCTGCTGAGACGTGCAAAGAGATCAAGGCGAGCGAAGGACAAGCAGTCAGCGGTAAATACTGGCTGTATACGGTCAAACCTGGCAAAACTGTTCTAGCTCACTGTAACATGGAGAATGATGGTAAGTTAATTAAAGTGCCCACAACCCATTTTTTTTCTTACCTGAATCGAAATGTCACCCAAGGATCTTCCGCGGAAAAATTTTGCAATTTGCATAAAACGAAATTGTTTTATATTTGTTTTATTGTCATTAAAAAAATCCAATATTTTTGCGGCCTACTCGCTCCGCCGATAGGCTCACATTGTAACGTAGATTCGGGAACGCGTGTTGTTTTGGCAATTTTATCGACAGAAGAAAGCTTTAATGAATCGGAAAGCCGACAATGTTGAAGAACTGAGTAGTCAACATCTTTCAAACATTTTTTAGCTATACCAGCTAATCACAGCGACGAACTTCCAAGTGTGGGAGCAAGTCTGAAATCACGTGTTCCGTTAATGTACGTGACAGCTCCTTTGCAGACCGAGAGAGGACTAAAGTTAATGGTGAGCCAAAATGGTTGCAAATTTGAAAGTTTTACAACATTATTTAACAAGAGCGTTTTGTACAAGTCGTAAAATATTTTTCGCAGAAAGTCCTTGGGTGACATTTCCGTTCTGGTGAGAAAATATAAAAATCTAAGTTATGGGCACTTTAAGTCAGTATAATTAACATTTATTTACCGAAGTAGATCGGTGATCAGAATAGTGTTGCCAATGGATATCTACTCTCCACTCTCCAGTGGCACTGAGGTGAATAATTGTTTTAAATAGTATATACAATTAACACAAGCGAATAGCTAGCAAAAATAGTTACTTTATTTACGTCTGACAATTGAGAAAGAAACCCGCGCGCGAAATCTAGCAAATCGTCTTTAGTTTAATGGATCTACTGAGCATTTTGACGGCGAAAGTTTTCCAACATTTTAAAATTAAAACATGTTACTGATCAAACAAGTTAAATTTGTATTCTCCTAAACTCCATGACCGAGTGAGGAAAGTTATATTATAACAAGAAATAATGTTTTTTTTTAAATCTCTAAAATCTCTAAAATTCTAGTATGTTATAAAGCAATAAAAAGGGCCAACGAAATATTAAATTATATTGCCATGAAACACACTGGCATTAATTTGAGAACTCAAGAAAAATATAGAAAATATGAGCTGGAGATGAGAGCTTTCTACCTTTCTTGAGCTTAATACATGATTTCGCTTTGTTAATTTGTTAATTAACCAGAACTCTTTGTTCTTGTTTATTCAGATGTTGACGAGTGCACTGCGTCTTCCCCTGTCTGTGACATCAATGCCAACTGCACAAATACTCTAGGCTCTTATTTTTGTACTTGCAAGTCAGGATTCTCTGGTGATGGACAAGTTTGCAATGGTGAGAGAAACAGTTTGACGTTTTAGATTAGTTTGGTTTCCATGCTTTTGGAGTTACAGGCCAATCGTCGGGTACTTTCACCAACGCCACCCAGTCCAGTACCTCACGCGTACGGGTACTTTCACCAGTATCCCATGCCAGTCGCGTACCCCACGGATACTTTCAGCAGTACCCCGAGTCGAGTATCCCACGGCTACTTTCACCAACACTCCCAGTGGAGTACCCCACGGGTACTTTCGAATTCACCAGCACCCCAGTCCCTGATTCAAGAAGACCGGCCTATCAAAACAGTGGAGCAAAAAGCTTTGAATGCTTACTATCTGTACAATATCGGACATTTCAGTGTATCTGTCAGCGCAAAATAACGATACAATAAATTAACTGCAAGGGCTGATCTGACTACGTAAAAAAGTTGACTTTGCGAAACAATACGACAGAAACCGATAAAGTGGGGTTGCAACCGCGGACAGCGTATTGCAATTGGTGTCTCGCAAAGTCAAGTTTTTTACGTAGTCAGATCAGCCCTTGCAGTTTATTTACTGTTTGTTCATTTTTTGGCTGATTAGGTCTCTTACAGATCCTACGTATACCGTTAGCAGCATTATTGTTTATTTGGGTAGGAGAGGAGACACTTGAGTATCATTTCACTCCAGCCACCTGCTACCTAAAATAAGAAACATTCGGTTATATAACTACAACGCCATAGCCGGAGAATTCGACTGTAGACCGGTTATCATCGACATCCCTTGAAATTGTATACAACTTTTTATTAACAGAATTAGTTAGGTTCAGCGTCGTGAAAGGTGGTTCAGACAGGGAGGTTTGACGGTCACTTTGTTTCTTCCTAACAGATATAGATGAATGTGCCAGCGGTTCTCACACCTGTGTCAGCGGTAAAGCTACATGTTCAAACACGATTGGATCATTTAACTGCACATGCAACCCAGGTTACCAGGAAGATGGTAAAACATATTGTTCACCAGACGGCAAGTATTGCATATCTATTTAACCGTTCCATCGCTAAGTGCACCAAAGCATAAAATTTCCAAAACGACGAGATCGTCGTTTTGACCATTGCAATCGTCGTGACTTCCATTTCGTCGGTCAAAATTGCAAATTGCCATAGTGTCTGCTTTTGCTACACACTAGAGCGATTTTCAATTAAGTGCCTTTAAACCAAAACCAAAGTAATTACTCTGACCAATTACAGCAGACGCAGACAATGCAATGAACCAATTTCAACTCGAAGCAAAATACATGTCACGATTGGTTTTGGTTTTATTGCTGATTGGTTGAGAAAGTGACGCGAGATTTGTAAGCAAATCACAAAGCGTAGCAATGCAAAACCGAAGCAATTGCAAAATTACTTTCGACACTCAATTGAAAATCGCTCTACGTAGTTATCACGTGCACTTACACCATACCTTAATTTCACCCATCACATTGTGACGCACCAACGCAGATAACTTTATTTAAATTTGTAGCAACTAAGTGAATTCCGAACGGTTGAACTTTTAATACGTGGTTTGGGTTTGAAAGCCTTTTAATATGAATTGGTCAAGTGACTCAATGTCCCTGCCAGTGATGTGTGTACCTAACCAGGAGCCTTATGACCTAACCTGTAGTGAGGGGAGAACCTCACATGTGTGTGGTGGGGGCACTCAGGTTAAAAAGCCGGACGGAAAGTTGCGAATAATACTGAAGAATATCGCAAATTTCAAACCTAAAAAATTAGTTGAACCTCCCCGTCTGTTTTAAGCTCGGGTACCCCCTGCGGGATAGCCTGAACTCATATTAGTCAATTCTCCCACCCACCCACCCACCAGTGGTTTTTAGTTTTCACTTAATTGCAGAAACGTTGTCGAGATAAAGGCATAAACCATAAACGATACGACACAATGGAATTCTAAGCACAAGGCAAATGAGGCTTGTTAGCAATCCATATATTGAATATTTGAGATCCGTTTCTCCGTACTACTTTCTGAGGTTGATTTGGGAATTCTGTGTTACAATAACATGCAATTTATCTGAGAACCCAAAAAGCTTTTTCCGCTTCCCAGAAAACCATTCGGTCGTCTCATTCATGGTTTGTACTTTAACCCGACAACGTTTTTCTTTCAATCAGGTGTATATTATGGCTTCCTCTATTGCATTTGTAAAATGAGAGTAATCAAGCCCTATTTAATTTTATTCTTACAGTATCGGTGCAGCCAGGCAGGTGAAAATAGATAGAAGAAAGTAATTTTACCAATCCAAGGGATTAATTTATTTGTAAAACATCTAGTTTCAGAATGTTTCAACTACAAAAATTTGACCAGCAGTGACAGAAAAGTGACTCACGGCTCATCGCCTCTCCTGTGTGACACGTCACTGGGACCTGGATGGTTCCGTTACCAAGGTAACGCGGGAACAAAAATGCCTACGTCATGCGTTTCTCCTAATAGATGTGGTACCCATGCCACAGGCTGGTTAAACGGTGCTCATCCAACAGTGCAAGAAGGTAAAGTCACCAGGAAGGTCTGTTTCAACTGGAATTCAAACTGCTGCAATTGGTCCATCAACATTCAAGTGCTGAACTGTGGTCCTTACTTCCTGTACTTTATCAGTGGAACGCCGCCAGAACACTCCTGTCATCTCCGTTACTGTGGAACTGACTGAAAAGGATTTGGACCCCAATCAACGCAAAACTGTATTTGTTAAGCCTTCTTTCCGCCCGGCACTCTGAGCCGAGCATACTAATGCTTAAAACTTGAAAAACAAAACGCCCAAATTTCCCTTTCTAAAATGTCGACATACTAGTATAATCGATCACAGTAAAGTACAGCTTAAAGCTCTCATTTCTGAATGGTCGCAATCAGTTAGAATTTACCGATACACTCACGTTAAGTTAAAACCTAGTTCTCAGGCCCCGAAGCCCAAAAGATGGATAGCGCATTCCACTGAATAAATTATTATTCACTGAATGATAAGTTTGTTAATGCTCAGCCACTTGATAGTGATGTATCCGGAACGAATAGATGGGGGGGGAGTGAATAGGGGGTTTTGAATGGGTGGCGGAGTGAATAATGGGGGCACCCGGAGTGAATAGGGGGGGGGCGGAGTGAATAAAGGGGGCAACCGGAGTGAAAAGGGGGAGTGAATGAGGGGGCGGAAAGGGGGGCGGAGTGAATAAGGGGGGACCCGGAGTGAATAGGATGGCGAAGTGATTAGAGGGGCCGGAGTTAATGGGGGCGGAGTGAATAAGGGGGGACCCGGAGTGAATAGGGTGCGGAGTGAATAGTGGGGCCGGAGTTATAGGAGGGCGGAGTGAATAAGGGGGGACCCGGAGTGACTAGGATGGCGAAGTGAATAGAGGGGGCGGAGTTAATGGGGGGCGGAGTGAATAAGGGGGGACCCGTAATGAATAGGGGGCAAAGAAAAAAGAGGGGCCGGAGTTAAAGGGGGCGGAGTGAATAAAGGGGGGACCCGGAGTGAATAGGATGGCGAAGTGAATAGAGGGCGGGTGGAGTTAAGGGGGGCGAAGTGAATAAGGGGGAACGGAGTAAATAGGGAGGCAAAGTGAATAGAGGGGCCGGAGTTAATGGGGGGGCGAAGTAAATAAGGGGGGAACCCGGAGTAAATAGGGAGGCAAAGTGAAAAGAGGGGCCGGAGTTAATGGGGGGGGGGGGCGAAGTGAATAAGGGGGGACCCGGAGTGAATAGGATGGCGAAGTGAAAAGAGGGGCCGGAGTTAAAGGGGCGGAGTGAATAAGAGGGGACCCAGAATGAATAGGGGGCGGAGTGAATGGAGGGGCCAGAATTAAAGGAGGGCGGAGTAATAAAGGGGGCGGAGTGAATAGGATTGCGAAGTGAATAAAGGGGGCGGAGTGAATAAGAAGGGACGGAGTGAAAAATGTGAGAAACTGAAAAAAGAAACAATTTTGGTCCTTCGAGCGTTACTTTTTTCAATATAAGGGGGCGTGCCCCCACCCCCGGGGCCGCCTCCTAGATCCGCTGCTGCCTGTATCATGTATGTCTCCCTTTTATTCACTTTCGGTTGCGTTGCGCTTTTATTGAGGGTTTCTAGATATTAATACTTTGTTTAGGAGTGTACATCAGTCGATGCAAGAGTTACATAACTCTCAACAAATATAACTATTTCATCAGCAGCATCAATTGTCGTCCATCCTTAATTTCCTACTGGAAAATAGGTCTGCTTTGAAGTTTCCTCTTGTACGAGGGCTAAGCATTGGTAATAGGCCTCAGTAAAACAAATTTCACCAATGTTTTTCTCGCAAATGCTTTCAGTGAAGTTGTATATCACGAGTCCTCGATATCGTAGCCCCAGTCGAGCGACAGCGGCGAGAGGCGAGTCTCCGGCGCCTTTAAATAACAGGAACCCGTGACTAAGGGAAGAAAAAACCCCGACAGAAAAACCCTGGCCCTCCAGGGTGGGGGTTGGGTGTGGGGCTAATCATCCCACCCCGGGAAAATACAGCCGATTACGAATAAAAAAACAACAGACAACAATTTCAGTTAACAATTTCAGTTAACCTTACAAGTTACAAGCAAATGTATTAATATCACACTACAAAAAAGAAAACGTTATTATACTGCAATATATAGGATTTAAAGGGGCAGGATCACGAGGTACCACGCGAGGCACTGTTCACTATTCTTGCACCGGAATTTTGGACATATCACTGTTAAAAGTAATTTTTTCTTTCTTCCGGCTATCAAAACGGATTTTTTGATTCAACAAATACCTCCACTTCTCGACGGCCTTTTTGAATTTGCGGAATCAAACTTGAAAACTGGGCCGACGTTTTCAAGTTTCGACCTCGTGATACTGCCCCTTTAACATGTGAATGCGATTATGGAGTAATAATATACGCATTTTAATACCTTATATACTTCATGGTATCTCACGACAGGTGTATCTTAAACTGGCTATGTCACCTAAATGTAAATTGTCCAGTTCTATTAAGTTCCTCTATATGCATTGTGCACTGGAATTATAAATACGAATCATTGTGAAAGAATTTCCAGAAAAAAATGAGCAAAATTTTAATTTTTCAAACTTTTCCTAGCTTGCATCTTGAAAAGACTGCTTAACAGTTGTGACGCTAAAACATACAAGTCCCTATGACATGACATAGCCCCCTTGAACACTTTCGTGATCTCATTTGACAGTTATTCATGATCAGGTTTTCTCACTGCAGACATTAGAGGACTTTAGATCGGACGACGAGTACGAAATTGAGTACGAGTACGACTTTTGAATTTAAAGCCAGTCACGTCCCCAGAGCTGTCGATCCTTCCTGTTGCAAACCAGAAGATAAGAAGACTCTAGTTATAAAATTTGTGTGGTAAATGGTTATTTAGAGTACGCGAACTATGTTTTAAAAGTCGTACTCGTTCTCAATCTCGTACTCGTCGTCCGATCTAAAGTCCCCAATAACGAGTTCTCGGCTGCAAGTTAAAATCTTTCAAGGCGCACTACAAACTGCAGTTGTCAAACTAAGCGTTGGTAAACTCAAGTTGGCGTGTGTGAAAATGACACCAACAGTTGGCAACAAGATATAGAACTTGTTTCAATTTTCGCCAACTTTTCCGCCAACTGTTTTGAGTTGGTAAACTTACATTGATGTGGGAACATTTGCTGCAACTTCGGTTTATACAATCTCGTTTTCCGGGTCTTTTCTCTTCCCCCTTCGAGAAAAGAGGACCCCGAGAACGCGGTTTAGTTGTGTGGAAGTGTTTCCTGTGAAAATACGAGGATGCCAACATTATGGAGTTTGCAAACACGAGTTTGCCAACTTCAGATTCCCGTGTAAAGGCGCCTTTACCTTTACTTTACTTTACTTCACTTCACTTCACTTCACTTCACTTCACTTCACTTCACTTCACTGCACTGCACTGCACTGCACTGCACTGCACTGCACTGCACTGCACTGCATGCGCACTTTACTTCACTTTTCTTCATTTCACTTCACTTCACTTCACTTTACTTTACTTTACTTTACTTTACTTTACTTTACTTTACTTTACTTTACTTTACTTTACTTTACTTTACTTCACTTTACTTCACTTCACTTCACTTTTCTTCACTTCACTTCACTTCACTTCACTTCACTTCACTTCACTTCACTTCACGTTTCACTTCACTTCACTTCACTTCACTTTACTTTAACAGCAGCTCCTGACTTTACTTTAGCGGTTTACTTTACTTTCTCAATTTATTTTGGCACAATCGAAATACATTTAAAAACACTATCGATGTATACATTGATTCGTAACCAAGGAAACGTTAAACAAATATACCAAATATACAACACTTAATCTACTGTAAACTTTTATTTATTTTTATTTTATTTTTTTGCAACTTTGCTGCAAACCTTTGTTTCGTTTTTGCAACCTTGCTGCAAATCATCAGCCTGACGCAACCTATTCAAAAAACATGTGACAGATAACGGTTTGAGATTTGACGGGCGCCCAGTATTATAACCATTTTACCTTGTTTTTGTTCTTTCTTTATTATATTTAGTGGGTTTTTCTGCCATGTTCTACAACTATGATAAAACTAATCTCGTTCCCTGGCAGATCTCACTCGTGCCTGTGTGATAAAACAGTATATCGATATGTACATTGATTTTAATCAAGGAAGAATTACAAAACTTCAATCTACTGTCTTGCCTCGAGTTAGAAGGGTTTGGAATATTTTACTGTCTGAGCAGCGTATGCCACCTCACTGCTGGCCTTTAAGCCATTGCTGCACAGGCCATTCGTAACTTAGTCATTCCTCCCTATCTTAAGCGCTTATAATCTCCTTATGGCATTTATTGGTTTATTGTTGATTTACTCATTGCTTCATTGCTTTATTAATCTGTATTGTATAATTGTTGTTTAGTATCGTTAACTCTATTCGGCCTGGGCTTTTTTTGAGTTCCTGAGCCTGCCCCCCCCTCGTAACTTCAAGAACATTAAGGCTATGACAATGAAACCTAGAGGGTACATAGTACGTCCAAAACTGTCTCTTTTGCGGTCCGCACAATGGAATGATGACGTCATATGACGTAGTTATTAGGTAATTAGTTATACGGCCGCCAACTTGGATCCGCCATCTTGGATTTCTGAAATGTTTTAAATCTGGTTACCATGGAAACATCAAGTCACGTGATCAATAAATTGTCATATCAAATTGTTGCCAGATAAATTTTAGGAAAAGTCACAAAGTTTGATGGAGTTTGAATACATATTAAAGAAGTTATGAATGTTGAAAGTTACCGCGGGCACTTTGTGCCCCCCCCACCCCCAGGCCGAATAGGGTTAATATTTTAAGGTCCTTCTAGTATTAGTAAACTAAGCTAAATTCGAGAAGCGAAATAAACTAAGATTACTTATTATAATTATAATAATAATATAAATAATAACCTTTTGCAAAACTGCATATATGTAGCTTATAGCAACCTAGTTTTCAAATAAACAAGATTTGTGGCAGATAACAGTTTGAGCTTGGACTAGCTGACACTTAGTTTTATTGCTTTTTCTTCTGTCTTTTTCATAATTATTTCTCTATTTTTTAAATTCTAATTTTCGGGTAGTCCTGCATTTGTCCAAACGATGTCTGTGATTCGCTAAGAAAACAATAGATTTGTCCCGCTGGGATAGGGATTAGGGATAGGGGTTGTTCAAGTGATATATCAATCATATCGTTCGCCAATCACATACGTCATTTGGTCAGCAACGACCCCGCTCTTATAGCCCTTATCGTACATGAGTACGCCACACCAACATATCAGCGGTTTCTCGCTTTCTTGACCCTATAGTCTCGTTTTGATGTCTACGCTCATCATCAGAGGTTCTCGTAAACATCAAAACGAGACTATAGGGTCAAGAAAGCGAGAAACCGCTGATATGTTGGCGTGGCGTATTCATCTACGATAAGGGCCATTTTGGCATGTTCGCGAGTAAAACGAGCCAGACTATGATAAAACAGTATTATCCTTCTTTTGGACTGGCAAGCACACCGCAAATATTATCACTCTTATTTATGCTTTTAAAATCAAACGAAAATTTAAAACCGATAATTTTAAGTGAAAGACTGATCGGATAAAAAGAAGCGAGAACTCGAATCCGAGAAGGCGCTGGTAAGAGGATAATAGAAATAACCACGGGGATCCCATCTTCTGTTTGAGTGGTGGTCTGTGCTGTTAAGGTGATTGCTCTTCCGACTCCCTTCCTTCCTTATCCTCGTGTTATAAATAAACCTCGTTCAGAAAGAAAAGGGAAAAGCTCTGGGAACGAGGTTGGGAAGAAACAGACGTGATAACCTTTATTAGTGACATTTGTCCTCTTAATTTCTAACAAATCATTTTCTGTTATGTCATATTTCAAAATTTTTATATGTAACGGTCCTTTTCTGTCTGTATTCATTTTTCTTTTCTATCCCTCGTAGAAAGGTTTGTTTCGCAAACCGAAATATCAGACAAATATATAATGTATTCAACTGTTTCAATCTCTTCTGACTCCTTCTCAATCTCGCCTCCTTGCCGTAAGGATCAGTTTGCCGTTTTTACTTATTATTTCAAGGTTTTTCCTGATCCAGGTCTACAAAAGATAAGGCACTTTTCATTCTTGGCTTGTTGATGTAGTTTTGCCTTTATTAGACTTTCCTTACTAAAGGCAATACAGATTAGTTCTCTTTGAACAGAATTAGTGAAACATTCGTTGTTGTTTTCCTCTGCAGTTCCAGTAAATTGTATTCAGTATAACGTGTTCGAGTAGGCGTTTCCAAGTGAGGTCAAGTGACGGTCTAACTGAAGGTTCGTGACCAACCCCCACCCCCCACTGGGTGGGTACTCTGTATATTCTGGGGTAGTGGTATGCCACATTATAATTATTACATTATTCAGTGACTGGAGATTAATCCAATGAAAAGCGATATCCATCTTTCACTAGGTTTAGTAACTCTTAGCTTGAGTGTCTTGATAATTTCTAACCGATTTCGACCATCTAAATGAAAGCTTTAAGCGATTATACTTTATCGTGTAACTTCTAATATGTATAAATATGGGAAATTTGGGAATTTTTCTTTTCCAAATTTTAAGGCGAAGAGTGTTGGGCCCGGGGGGGACTCCAATATAAAAATGACAGGGGTGCTCGTTGTACCTTTTAGGGGTCAAAATTCAGTGTAGATTGGTACCACTTAGGGTACTAAAAGCTAAAATGACCACCGTTAGAATTATCGCGGTACCTTTAAGAGCATTGCGCCGAAAAAAATATGACAGAATATGACACGTGTTGTCGCGTTCGAAGAACGCAATCCTAATTTCGCGTTGGTTGCCCTGTGCCTTACATGCAGTACTGAAAATTTGAGATTTTTTGGTGTCCGGTCTTCCAAATGGCCGCCCATATTGCTTTTTTCAAGGGGCTCATTTCCGCCAGAAGTTCCTTCGAACGCGTCTCCATAATCTCCGATTACTGCTGATTTTAGAATTGGTATCTCTTAGGGGAAAGAAATTATTTTGAGCCACGCCCTTCAAACGATATTCTGGTACCTTTTAGGGTGTTTTTCGAAAATTTCCGACGAGCACTCCCGTCATTTTTATATGAGAGTCCACCCCCGGTGTGTCGGGCTGTACTGGGGACAAGAATGAGGGCTTAAAAGATACAGCTTTGAGTTGACTGGGGTCCAAACCCTTTTCAGTCAGTTCCACAGTAACGGAGATGACAGGGGTGTTCTGGAGGCGTTCCACTGATAAAGTACAGGACGTAAGGACCACAGTTCAGCACTTGAATGTTGATGGACCAAGTGCAGCAGTTTGAAGACCAGCTGAAACAGACCTGCCTGGTGACTTTACCTTCTTGCACTGTTGGATGAGCGCCGTTTAACCAGCCTGTGGCATGGGTGCCACATCTATAAGGAGAAACGCATGACGTAGGCATTTTTGTTCCCGCGTTACCTTGGAAACGGAACCATCCAGGTCCCAGTGAATTGTCACACAGGAGAGGCGATGAGCCGTGAGTCACTTTTCTGTTACTGTCGGTCACATTTTGGTAGTTGAAACATTCTGAAACTAGATATTTACAAATAAATTAATCCTATGGATTGGTAAGATTATTTACTTCTTTTTATCTTCACCTGCCTGACTGCACCGATACTTTAAGAATAACATAGTAAAAACATTTTTCTTTAAATGATGAGCTTTTTCCGTTGAAAACTGACCAAAACTTTTTGCGCCTGATCAAAATTATGTTGGCAAATGGCGCCGACAATTCTGTAGTTCACAGTTTTTAAACGCTTGGAACTTTTTTAGTAAACTTTCAAAATGTTTGGTAAATTGACAGTGTATTGGCAATATATTAAACTTTAAACAGTGAAAATGACAACCTTAACTTTTAAGTACTTTTGGAAACTAAAATGATCTAAAAAAATGTTTTTTTCACCTGTGCAAGTTTTCCCGTCACCAGAGAATCCTGACTTGCAAGTACAGAAATAAGAGCCTCGAGTGTTCGCACAGATGGCATTGACGTCACAGACAGAGGAAGACGCAGTGCACTCGTCAACGTCTGAATAAACAACAACAGAGAGTTCTGGTTAATTAACAAATTAAGAAAGCTAAATCACGACCACAAAGTTAGTTCTCACCTGTGCAAGTTTTCCCGTCACCAGAGAATCCTGACTTGCAAGTGCAGAAATAAGATCCTTGAGTGTTCCTACAGTTGGCATTGATGTCACAGACAGGGGAAGACGCAGTGCACTCGTCAACGTCTGAATAAACAAGAACAACAGAGAGTTCTGGTTAATTAACAAGTTAACAAAGTCAAACCATGTATTACGCCTGAGAAAGGTAGAAAGCTCTCAACGGCCGGCTCTTGCTTTCTATATTTTTATTGCGTACTTTAATGCCTATATATAGTGTTTTATGACAATACATTAATATAATTTAATAATGATTGTCGCCAAACTTTACCAAAATGTGTCTCAAGGATACGCTAACAGCTACTGAGGACGGCATCTAAAAATAAATGTCCTTGAAAAAATCGGAAATACCCGACAGATTCTTAGAGTCAAACCAGAAAAGCCCGCCAAAAATCTGGGAATTCCAGCCAAACTTGTTTCACGCTCATAACGCCATTTACGCCCCGCATTTACGCAGATTAGATTTCTGTTCTAGTTTGATTCCTGGATAGACTTAAGCCTTACACAGTTGCTTTTAATTCGACAAAATCTTATCAAATCATTCTGTGGTGTGCTCTACATGTATGGATACAGAACATTAGCGGAGATCCCAAAACTGAAACACTCATTTACCTTTCAGTTGCATTGGCGAGCTTGAGCTTCTGGCATGATCAGGAGACGAAACCCATTCGTGGCAGTAGACTAGCAATAATATTAACTTAGTTTGTAGGCTAGGAACATTTTCACAATTTATTCTTTAAGGTCTCTACTCCTGTGCCCAAGCTTTTGACGCGGATTCATTTAAGACAGTAGTAAATTAACATTAACTGTAACTTTGTAGTCTTTGTAGGGGTCTCTGCTCCCTCATGTAAGCTTACAGGCGGCGTGCCCAAGCTTGTGAGGCTACGAGATCCATTTGAGACAGCATTAAATTAACATTAACTGTAAGTTTGTTTGTCGACTAGGGAAATTTTTTTATTTTTTGCTGCGGAACGAGCGTAGCGAGTGAGCAGCAACATAATCAGGATTTAAGAGAAATATATGAGAAAAAAAATATAAGCAACGAAAAATCTCGATTTGATCACTTTTTACCAGAATTCACTGCGCTACGCACACATTTTGGGCCAGAATTCACTGCGCCACGCACACATTTTGGGCCAGAATTCACTGCGCCACGAACAATAGCCTCGCTTGCTGCTTCAAGCTGTTGGCTGCGAGATTTGTAATATTTTGGTCCAACATGTGCCAGTCGTAATCGGAACTGAAGTGTCGAAGACTACCGCGAGTTGAGCGAGGACTGTGAGGCATGGTGATAGGACCGTTGGATAGCAAAGATTTTCGAAGATTGTACGGAATAAAAGACAAATTTATTTTGAAATCACTCCGACAGCGGTTGATGAGACTGAGCTGAGCGCGTGGGGACGCGAAACCTGAGCTGAGCGCGTGGAGACGCGAATACGATACGGCTAGCTAGCAACGCAACATATTCATTATCAATAATTAAGTTAAACCTAAATTTTCACACCTTCCTCGTGGTGAACGCGTCCTTTGCTCAACAGACATTGCAAGAACTTGATGCGTGAATTACAAAACAAAATTAGTCTTATCAGCTGGAGTTTTCGTCGATTCATCCCGGTTACATTTGCTTTGCTTTCCCTCGAAAAACGAAAGAGAAAATTCTGTAATACCAGCGAGGCGATAAAACAGCATTATTACAACAAATTTACCGCAGCAATTACTATCTTTTGGATATAGTAGTAATAAATAAGTGTTTTGAACATATGGGCCTCCGCTCCCTCATGTAAGCTTATATATATATATATATATATATATATATATATATATATATATATATATATATAATTACCACCCGGCATTCCATGTTTCACTGTCACAGCTTTAATATTCGTAAGTTAAAGAGAGGGGCGGAATGGTTAACTTTTAGGAAAGTTGTTTTATTCATGTAAAAACGACACGCACGAACCGTTCTGAATCTAGAGGAGAAACTAATTTTATAATGGATTTTTACCTTCTTCGCACTGTTCACCGGTGAAACCAGGAAGACACAAACACCGATATTTTTTGTCTGTAAAACCGGATTGACAGGTTCCGGCGTTCTTGCATTGGAACACGTCACAGGCGCTCTTTAAAAAATATAAAAAATGCTTCTGTTTAACACTGATACGCCATGCTATCAGTGTATAGTACAAGTTTTGTTGAAAGCGACGGTTATAATCTTTGTAGAAAGATGAATAACAATAATAATAATAATAATTAAAAAGTAATCTATAATTATCAGAATAACCTTCCCCGAATCCTTTGCACCTCGGAAAATTTTCAATGCTAAATAACTCTCTCAATTTTGAGTCCTTGAGGATATTATATCATATTGTATTTACACCCACCATGAAATATCGCCGAAATCAAGTATAGTATAGTGACGTCATAAGTCACGTGACTATGCCCCAAAACAACATTTTGGCTCACTGTGCAAACAAGTCTTGATCAATTTTAATAAAATCAATGCAGCTGGAAGGACGTTGCTATGGGTGATATTGTAGTGGCGAGTTGACTTTTTTCTTTTGAAAATTAAGGTGGCTAAGCACCAGTGAAATTTTGGGGACTGGGCGAATTTGATTATCTCAAGCGCAAAACAACCACAATTTGCATGTTGATAGAGCACGCCGCGAAGATATTAGGGAGCTTAAGATCCACGACGACAGCATGGACGACGACGACCGGAAGTGAGATTCACGCGATTTTCCCGCGAATTCCGTCGTCGTCCTTTCGTCGACGACGACCAAGCCAGTAGTTTCACGTCGTCGTGCAAAGGAGTTGTTTAAACACAGTTCAAGGGTAAAAATTTACACTGACTTGTCACTTTTGTAGATAGATAGATGGATAGATAGATAGATAGATAGATAGATAGATAGATAGATAGATAGATAGATAGATAGATAGATAGATAGTTTATTTATATAAAAACGTCGCAGCCAATAGGCTGAATTATGTCCTATAATATTTACAATAATAAAACAATGATAAACTATAATAATAATAATAACAATGATATTTACAATTAATTTTTCATCCTTTATCTTTTGTGGTTTCATTTAAGCTTCTCTTTCTATTTTACGAAGCGAATTGGATTAAAAATTTGACTGCATATAACGTGCGTGTTTTCGTGTTGTTTACTAACTGGCGGCAAGACAAGACTGGGAAAAGGCGAACCGGTAAGTCGTAAATTTATTTTCCCATGAGGTTGTAAAAAGGAATGAAGAACCTGAATAATAATTATAAGTACTCAATTGTGTTTTGACTTGAGAACACAACTGTAAGTGCTTGCAGCATAACGTTTATCTTTAAAACTTGCCCTTACGGTCGAAACAACTAGATCGAAAAAAATTATTCATGACTGCAAGCAGCTGGCCGCAAGCCTTGAATAGAAGAATTTAATCACTTGTACTCTGGAATTTTCGCCTCTGTAATATGTAAAAATATATCGAATCTTTAGCAGTGAAACGTTTCATTTTGTAACTTTTTTGCACATGCGATTATTTAGACTCACTTACGGCCAAATACATTTTTTTTTTGCCAACTCTTGTAATGAATTGTGTATCGTGTTTATTTTTAGGAATCCAAAGTTTGTATGGAATTCCGAACACAATATACTAATGTGCCGGGAACTCGGCCAAACACTCGGACTCGCCCATTTCATCCAGCGCGAGCTTTCGATATTCTCCATGGGGAAAAAATCAGGATTTTTTGGCTCGAACAGGTCAAATAAAACTGGAAGTTCTTCGTCGTTAATAAAGTTTAATCCACGGCTCAAAAAAAGAAGCTCACTCATGTCCTTAAACGATGTCATCTTGAGCGAGACGTTTTCAACAAGCCAAGTCGAAATAAGTCGTCGTCGTCTACCTGCCGGCCGCATCTTAAGTTTTCATTTTTCCACCGAAACCGACGTCCTCAGTCCAGTCCTCCCGCGGTCTATAGACGTCGTCGTCGTCTCGTTCGTCGTGGATCTTAAGTTCTCTACTATCCATGAATGCCTTGCTTCCATGACGTCATGGTCACGTGATCAGAACGTGTGGAAAAAATCGTTATTGTCGAAATTAAGCTAAATAAATGACGTATGTATTCCAGTCATATGAAAGAACTGAGTACACTTTACGTCAAAACGACCATTATTATTTTTCCTTTTGAAAATAAAGAGGAATAAATGCAGGTCGAAACTTTGTTTCGTGTTTGTTTTGTCTCTTGTCAGTAATAATAATAATAATAATAATAATAAAAGATTTATATAGCGCTTTACAATGATCTAAAAAGTTAACTATTTACAAACAAAAAATCAGGCTAGCCACGCCTAAAGAATACCGTTCAGAAGGACGTCGGACACCTTATTAAGACTTATATAACGTAATGTCGACACTTAGAATTTTATTTTCAATAAATTTTTAAGTGTAAAAAAGAAAATCTAAAATCCCCCACTCAGGATTGAACCTGTGATCTCAGCTAGGCTTAGGCTTAGATAGCCTACCGTACCACTATACCACTGTACCACCTAGCTTCTCGGGTTGTTCAGGCCTAAATTTAACTATATAAACTGCTACCCATAACATCAACTGAAAGCTAACCAGTTACTCCGTTATATAAGTTTCAATAAGGTGTCCGACGTCCTTCTGAACGGTATTCTTTAGGCTTAACCCTGGCCCGGCGTGGCTATGATAAAAAATGCTGTTTATAAAGGCAAGTCTTGAGATTAGACTAACACTACAACTACACTTAGTACGCTCAGGGAGATTGTTCCACAGTTTAGGAGCGCACACAGAAAAGAATCGATCACCATAAGATTTAAGATTACTTTAGATTATATTATGGAACTTGTAAAAAGGCTATGGTTGATGACCCCAATGGCCTTGTGGGAACATATTTGTGAAGTACATGGCCAGAAATCGCGGACATTTGAGCCCGCGTACCGGTGCGCGGCTTCGCTTACAAAAATAGGAATTCAAGATGGCGGACAGAAAACGTACTCGCGACGAAATTGACTACGTCCAACTGAATTCTCCCTTCTATGCAGCCTTATATGTTGCTTTTTTACTGTATTAAAATCTAATAAAATGCTAAATTTAAATTAAATCCTAAGAATATTCTAAAAGGTGGATATTAAAACTTTGTTTTAATATCGATTACAGCAATTGCAGTTATACAAATGTAATATTACATTTTGTATACCCTGAGTAGAAAACAAACCAAAACTACCGTCGGTTCAAACGGTATCCCGTCGATCACTGCAGCATTAGAAAGCTTGTTTTTCACTGAAAATTTTGATACCAAACATGGCGGAATTTGCTGCAAAATGCGAGTTTTTTGCCCAAGAATACGACATGTGGTTCTCGGATCAACACACACGAGACGCTCGCGTGACATTTGATATCTTCGCTTTCGGTAGAACTGATTTGTGCTACTCTGAACTGTTTTTGAAGGCAAAAAGCAGGGCGAAGAAAAGAGCATCGAAGGTGAAAATTGGCCAAATGGTACATCATACGGTGCTTGTCCTCAAACGAGCGCGGCACTTGAGATATCCCGATCATGTTATCTACTATGGCGGATCAAATCTGTTCGGGATGCAAATATTGGATTTCAAGCCTCTGAAATACAGAGCATTGTATGAGCCAAGCTTCGAAAATAAACATCGATGAAAAGCAGGGCCAGTAACATTTGTTAATGAAAAACAACTAATCAGAATAGCCGAGGAAGCCGGCTTTCAAGAACTCGACCAAAGCGCGGCACTTGTTCCCGGTAAGACAGAACTTGCTCTATTTTATTTTGTTTTATCGGCTGTCATACATTTCCTTTAAATGTTTGGCGACCATATTGCCAAGTAAACCCGCACGTGCGCCGTTGCGATGACCGGAATTTCTGGCAATGAAATCGCGGATATAACAAGGGGCTTAGAGGTAATTTATTAATTAGAACTGAAGAAGAAGAAGAAGAAGAAGAACTTACATTTGCTCCATGATAGAGGTAACCACTTTTGTCTGTAAACTCGTTATCGTGCCCTCTGTGAGTTGCGTTGTTCAGCTCACATTTTTGAGTGTTCAGGTCATAATTGATACTGACGCAGTTGGCTTCATGGTAACAAAGCAGCTGACAGATATCAAAATCCACTCCATCTGCAGTTCTTATGGTGTGGTTAACCAGACGTTTGTGTTCGAAGAAGAAAGGCGCTGGAAATGCCAGTATTCGACATTCACCTAAAAGAGTCCGGTTAACACATGAGACAATAAAGAGATTGCCTTTATAGCGACTTAAGGCGCGTTTTGGGAGACATTTTCTAGTCATTCTGAAATCAGAATACGGCGCTAACAAAACTATGTTGTTTACATTCTCACACACCAATGGGTCTCATAGCCTTGCGTTTTGGGCAGTTACGAAGTCGTTTCAGATTCTCTGTCTCGGTGTCACATTTTACAGATTCAAAACGTTTCAGTTCACAGAAAAGAAATTTCAGTCTCGCAAAGATTGGAATTGATCATTTACTAAATAAAGTCGTTTTCAACGATGATGCCAAGTTCTGGTAGCGTTATATAGTTGACTTGGCGCCTAAAAAATACAATATACCATATATACTGCATGTTTAACATATTAAAGTTCTAAAGTGAGGTTGGATGTTAAGCCACCGTGCAATAGTTCAATGTCACTTGATCAACATCCACGTTTACGCGTGTTTTGACAATTCAATTTCGCCACACTTTGACGACCCACTAATGCAAAATAACATTGGTTGCTTGTAATTTAGGTGTAGCATATTGTTGCCAACATTGTATCTATAGAGATAGTCAAATGTTTTCTTTTGTTATTTTAGCAAAATTGCATTTTACAAATTAAGTATTGCTAAGACAAAACATTGAAATTGATACCGACGTTTATCTTATATTACCAAGCTTAAAATTTACTATCGAGACGAGGCGAGACAAGAGACGAGATTTTAGAAAAAGCCGGTTTCGGACAATTTCGCGAGTTTTCCGAAGATGTGCGAAAGCGGAATGAAGACACACGAAAGAAAGTCCGAGCGGGCGCTGCTCCGAATCCGAGCGGGCGCTGGCGACTTCATTTTCCTCTTTTGTTTAGTCTACAATTCAGTTAACCCTCAGTTTGATATTGATATGAAATATTGTTATAATGGTTGCTTCAGGAACGTTCAGCTTCTTTGAGACTCCAATAAAAATTAGTCGTTTGTTATTGGTATTGTTATAAACAAGAGAAAAATTGTTTACGGCCCGATTACCTATCTCACCTATCCTTCTTTATGTTTTGCTTTGAAAACTTCAGACGCAAATTGTTTTATAGAAAGCCAGTCTGATCAAGATAAAAAGCGTACTACGCAAGAAGGGTTGTCAATAGTTTCTCTAACAGAAAGAAAACAAACGGAAACACACAAAAAATAGCATTAGAGTTTCCCAGTCAAGTACTTCGCTTTTACGGATTAATATACTGTCAATTGTCCCCTAAACAGTACTGGTTCGAGTTAATATTCCGCGAGGAATTAATTGTTCGCCATATAGTTTAAAAAAATTCAAATCCAAAGAAAAGTAATAACTCGCAAACAAGCGTGGTTTATTGAACATGTCTTGTGCATGTATAATTTATTCCTATAATTGTGTTCTTGTGTCCCCATCATATGCATTTCAATTTGCTTTTGTAAAATGGTTTGCAGTGGCAGCTGCAGTGGCGGTAATATATAGTTTACAGGCTACAAATGTATAATGATTTACATTGTAAATGTACGTCGGTTGGGCGAAAAATCGGAGAACATTCAAGGAATTGCTTGAAAAAGGAAAATGATCCACTTGTAAATGTGACACTAGAATATTAAAATGTTGCGAAAAAGCGAAAACTTTAATTTCGAGAAGCTTCTCACAATTCTCGTTATATAATAATAATAATATTATCATTTAGCCATGCTTATATATTATTTACATGAACGTTAAGTTCCCGAATGAAGACTGGAATATTGACTGCATGTTGCTAGTTTTAAAAGTGTTCGAAAAGTTATCTTAGTTTTCAGTTTCAATTTCTCATCATGATAAATTTGTTATGCCGTTTATCACTACGATGAGTTTGTTTTCTTTAAATGGAATTTATCGACCTGTCAACTCTTTTGCAAATAATTATCACTTGTTGGGTAAATATTCCTTTTTTATTCACCGGAATTGTGCTAACCTTAAGTTAGTTCTTTCTCTTTTATTTAGCATTGATATTTTAATGATAAAAAGTAACGCAACAAAAAGACAAAAAATAGAACGGCCTTATGAAAAATGTAAACTGAAGTTTCTGAAACTGCGACAATTTCATTTTTTATATATGCAGCAATTGGCTCATGTTGTTTTAATTTTACTGTGCATGAAAAGCAAGCTACAAGACATTTGCGGGCACAGTGATAACGACTGGTATGATTTAAAAAATCAAAAATAATGTAAATATACTAGGGTAATGTCAGGTAAACAAGGAATTAAGCTAAGAACGTTCACTGTTAAGTTATCAAGCCATAATTAATAGTCCGATCTAAACTATTATATATAATTCCTTTTTGAAGTATTCGGAAAATTATGACGTTTTGCTAAAATAACGTTTGCGTCTTATACACTAGGGCCATAACGTGTTAATTGACTTGTTTTTCTTATTTAAAACGAGAAGAATTATTCAGTGATATGCTATTTCTGAGTTTTTAAAAGAAGAGTACACTTCGCAATTCTTATCGTTTGCTAGTTCTGTGAAATGAAATTCAAAACCTGTGTATGATTATTACGTCACCAAACTTTTTTCGCTCTTTTTTTCCGTCACAACATTACATTATACAATTTTCTGGTATTAGACAAGAAAAGGCAATTCTTAGATAAAAATGGGAACTCTTACCACCAAAACAGGCCAAGACATGCTTCAATGAAAACAGCAAAACGGATATACCACAAAGAAGAGAGGAATGCATTTTCGCACCCTTCGATTCTGTATCAACTGTAAAGTTGGTATGCAAATAAAAAGCTAATGATTTGGAATTAACGTAATAAGTTAAAGCACCAGTAGAGCTTTAACATCAGTTTTTATTTGTTCGCTTATAGAACCCTTAATAGCTGTAATTTCCAACCAATGGAAATTTGGTTTTCACAAGCACATCTTGTCTTGAAGCAGCTGCATGCATGTTGGTGACTGTCATGAGTTTTGAATCAAGCTTGTTATTGTTAAAGAATGAATAATAAGCATGAATAAAAGGAGACTTAAAGGGGAAGTATCACGGGGATTTGGTGTCATTTTAAAAAGCAAAAAATGTTATTGTATGATCAGAAACCGAAAAATAAAGCTCCAGTGCATGGTGTGATAAATTATCACAAAATATATGATAACTGTCGATTAGTGTCTCTGGTCATAGACGGACTGGCATGGCTCTCAATGAAATACAACTTGAAAAAAAATTAGCCTAATCTTTTTCAAATTACCACATTTTCGTCTCCAAATGGGCTACAACAGACCATAATCTGTCTCTCTTTCAAGAATTGGTTTATTTCACTCTCTTGGTGTTTTAGTATTATTTTGTAAATAAGTAAAGGTATTGTAAAATGGATTTGACCCTACGGCAGGTTTAACATTCTTGATTTTTTTTATTTACAGCCGATTTCGTTGCAGTGTACGAACCCGGGTTTTTTAATCCTCGGATGTACAGAGGGGGGGTGGGGGGGGAAGGGGGGAGGAGTGGGGCACCCCGTTAAGGTTTTTGTGAGATTTTTTCAAGAGCATTTATTGTTAGCTCATTTATTGTTAGCTCATAAACAGTGTTCATTCACATAGTAAACACTAACTTCCTGCAACATAGAAAAATCTATACTACAAAGATCGCAGTGCACCGCTGTGCAAAAACCAAGTCTAATTGTTACATTCCCAGACCGAGAACTGAATACGCCAAAGGTAGCTTACACTACAGGGGATCTGTTCTGTGGAACAAGATCCCCTTAGAGATCAGACAGCGGCCCAACTTGAACGATTTTAAAACCTCTTTATGTGTGAAAGATTATAATGAAACAATGATCATTTAAGTTTTTATAGCATTCTATTCTTACGTGTAATTTAGTTAAGTTTTATAGTTCAAAGTTTGATAAATTGAAGAAACCTTGATCGTAGTTTTCATTGTACTTTGTCTTTCTTAGTTAAGTAGTTCTACAGATAATGTACTCTAGTGTAAATTCACACGACTCCTAGGAAGACCATGTAAATCATAGTATGATACGATTTCGTGTATAAATAAAGATTGATGATGACGATGATTCTGTATCACCAGTTATTATTTCCCGCCATTTTCTCGTGTCACGTGGATGTTTCTATTTCAAGATGTAAGTATTACTCTTTGAGTTCATTTTATTGGCGAATTCCTTCACCATTGGTTGTCTTATATTTGGCGTCAATCATGACGGGCGAATCAAAGCCGGTGAATCATGTTTGAAAAACCCGCCTCTGCATACTGCAGTGAAATATGCTGTAAGATAAATAACTAGGATGCAAGCAATATGACTTAAGGGATGCTGAGATGACTATTGAGCTTAAGTGGTTCAGATGATCTGAATCGTGACGCTGACGAGATACAAATCAGAGAAAGCAGCAACATATTTATTAGCGCGGCAAAAACAAGTAATAAATTTTGTTTTGCAGACATTTTTAGATAAACACATAAAACAACGCTTACTTAGTTACTTACTGCCCTTATGCCTACTGGCACGTAGGGCAGCAACAAACGACTTCCACTCCTGTTTGTTCTGGGCTAGCTTCCGGATGGTACCTCAGTTATGCTTAAGTGTCATCAAATCTCCTTCTACAGTTCTTCGCCAAGTGTTTTTGGGGTCTTCCTCTCAGGAAGAAGAATTCTGAGAATTCTGGAAGGAAGAAAGAAGAAGGAAGAATTCTGAGAATTCAAGAATTCTCTTTCCTTCTGGTGTCTAGTGTAGGACCACGTGTGTGATGTTGTCAGGTTCTCTTCTAAGCACGTGCCTGATCCATCTCCATCGCCTTCTCATGAGGATGGTTTCCATGTTCTCTTGCTGACACTGGGCAAGCAGTTCCTCCTTTGAAATGGTGTTTGGCCAGAATACTCTTTTAATTCTTCTCACTCAGGTTCTTTGTGTGGAAGACTGATAGGTTGCGACCTCACCAAACTAGCATAAAACAACGCGCCCTCGCATAAATTACGAAACAAAGGACTAGAACCGAGCTACCTTCGGATACCTTTCGGAACTCCACTTTTCCAATTTTGAGAAATTTCTTTAATTTTTGACTCGTGATCGAATGCACGCAATAAACGAGCTATAGCAAGGTTTTGATGTGTGTGCAAATTTTCACTCGATCGGCTGTAAACCTTTTTTTTGTAATTCCGCTGACCAGTGCAGAACAAATAATTTTCATTCACATAAGGACCATGCTTTGTCCGATCCTCATCAACTATCACACGATAGAAATCTCAGGCTCATAATCTAATTGTTTAATAGACCGAGGGACATTTTTCGGTTGACGAATTTTTGCGATCATAGATGGACGTATGAGACAACTGAAAACCCGATTCCGTGCTTTCTGACCTAAATACGGTACGAAAAAGAAAACCAATCTATCCTAAACCGGATTTTAAACTTTGCGAAAAAAATCAACTGACATCATATCGGGTATTCCCTGTGGTGCATAGAAGACACACTCGCAAAAACGATGGCAGCTTTCTTGGAACTGAACGTTCAGTTGCAACAACCTTGCTAGTCTTTTAAGTTTCGCGCTAACTTTCAGCATTCATAACTTCTTTAATATGTATCCAAACGCCATCAAACTTTGTGACTTTTCCTAAAATTTATCTGGCAACAATTTCATATGACAAGTTTTGGATCACGCGACTTGATGTTTCCATGGCAACAAGATTTTGACAGCCATGTTTTTTGAAATTTGCATATTTATACCTTTGAATGAAGTAAAACAATGTTTATTGGTATAACTTTTTATATTTTTACATCATTTAGCGTTTATTTATTGGTTTTGATTAATTTTGAGTCAATTTGGATGGTTTTTAAGAGGTTTTAAAAAATTTCAGAAATCCAAGATGGCGGATCCAAGATGGCGGCAGTATAACTAATTACCTACTAACTACGTCACATGACGTCATCGTTCCATTGTGCGGACCGCAAAGGAGACTATGTACCCTCTAGGTTTCATTGTCATAGCCTTAGTGTTCTTGAAGGCTCAGAAACTCAAAAAAAGCCCAGGCTGAATAGAGTTAAGGAAAGGAAAACCCTGGCGGAGAAGAAAAACCCAGGCCCTCCACACCGGCCTTTAGGTAGTGGGTTGGGTGTGGGCCTAATTACCCCAACCCGGTAAAATACCGCCGATTACGGAGAAAAAAAAAGAAACAGACAACAATTTCAGTTAACAGCAAATTACAGGCATATGCATGTTTATTAATATCACACAACAAAAATGAAAACGTTATATTATACTGCAAAATATAGGATTTAACATGTGAATGCGATTATGGAGTAGTGATACGCATTTTAATACCTTATTCTTTATGGTATCTCACGACAGGTATAACTTAAATGGGCTGTGTCACCTAAATGTAAATTAACTAGTTCTATTAAGTTCATCTATTTGTGCACTGGAATTAGAAATACGAATCGTTGTGAAAGAATTTCCAGAAAAAATTGGGCAAAATTCTAATTTTTTAACTTTTCCTAGCTTGCATCTTGAAAAAACTGCTTAACAGTTGTGACGCTAAAACATACAAGTCCCTATGTCATGACATTAAGCCCCTTGAACACTTTCGTGATCTCAGTACAACAGTTATTCAAGATTAGGTTTCCTCACTGCAGCCATTAGTTAGCCTTTAGTTTTTGGCTGCAAGTTAAAATCTTTTAAGGCGCACTACAAACTAAAGTTGGTCAAATCGGTGTTGGTAAATTCAAGTTGACGTGTGTGAAAATGACACCAACAATTGGCAAATTTGCTGGCAAACAGTTGGCAACAAATAGAACTTGTTTCAATTCTCGCCAACGTTTTTGAGTTGGCAAACTTGCATTGATGTGGGAACATTTGCTACAGTTGGTTTATACAATCTCGTTTTCCGGGTCTTTTCTCTTCCTCCTTCGAGAAAAGAGGACCCTGAGAACGCGGTTTAGTTGTGTGGAAGTGTTTTCTGTGAAAACACGAGATTGCCAACATTTTGGAGTTTGCAAACACGAGTTTGCCAACTTCAGTTTCTCGTGAAGGCGCCTTTCGCTTTACTTCACTTCACTTCACTTCACTTCACTTTACTTTACTTTACTTTTGGCACGGGCGCGGCGTTACAATTAAAAACACTATCGATGTGTACATTGATTCGTAACCAAGGAAACGTTAAACAAATATACCAAATATACAACACTTAGTCTACTGTAAACTTCTATTTATTACGTAATTACGTTTTTGCAACCTTGCTGCAAATCAACAGCCTGAAGCAACCTATTCAAAAAACTTGTAACGGTTTGAGATTTGACGGGCGCCCAGTATTATAACTATTTTAAATTGTTTTTGTTCTTTCTTTATTATATTTAGTGGGTTTTTCTGCCATGTTATACAACTATGATAAATCTCGTTCGCTGGCAGATCTCACTCGTGCCTGTGTGATAAAACCGGTATATCGATATGTACATTCATTTGATTCATAATCAAGGAAGAATTACTGCAAAACTTCAATCTACTGTCTTGCCTCGTGTTAGAATGGTTTGGAATATTTTACCTCCCGAGGCAGCGTAGTGCCACCTCACTGCTGGCCTTTAAGCTATTGCTGCACAGGCCATTCCTAACTTAGTCATTCCGCTCTATCCAGTTAAGCACTTAAAATCTCCTTATGGCATTTATTGCTTTTTTGTTGATTTAATCATTGCTTTGTTTCTCTGTATTGTATTATTGTTGTTTAGTATCGTTAATATTTTAAGGTCCTTCTAGTATTAGCAAACTAAGCTAAATTCGAGAAGCGAAATAAACTAAGAACTAAGAACTAAGATTACTTATTATAATAATAATAATAATAACCTTTAACAAAACTGCATATATGTAGCTTATAGCAACCTTGTATTCAAATAAACAACATTTGTGGCAGATAACAGTTTGAGATTGGACTAGCTGACACTTAGTTTTATTGCTTTTTCTTTTGTCTTTTTCATAATTATTTCTCTTTTTTTTTAATTATAATTTTGGCACGTTTGCGAGTAAAACGAGCCAAACTATGATAAAACTATGATAAAACAGTATTATCCTTCTTTTCGACTGGTAAGCAAACAGCAAATATTATCGCTCTTATTTATGCTCTTAAAATCAAACGAAAACTTAAAAACGATAATTTTAATCGACAGACTGAACACGAAAAGAAGCGAGAACTCGAATCAAGAAGGCGGATGGTAATTAAGAGGATAATAGCAATAACCACAGGGTTCCCATCTTCTGTTTGAGTGGTGGTCTGTGCTGTTATGGTGATTGCTCTTCCGACTCTCTTCCTTCCTTATCCTCGTGTTATAAATAAACCTCGTTCAGAAAAAATGGGAAAAGCTCTGGAAACGAGGTTGGCAATAAACAGACGTCATGAATTTAATTAGTGACATTTGTCTTCTCAGTCTAACCAATCATTTTCTGTTATGTCATATTTCAAAAGTTTTATATGTAACGGTCCTTTTGTGTCTGTATTCATTTTTCTTTTCTAGCCCTCGTAGAAAGGTTTGTTTTGCAAACTGAAATATCGGACAAATGTATTCAACTGTTTCAATCTCTTCTCCTTCTCATTCTCTCAATCTCCTTGCCGTAAGGATCAGTTTGCCGTTTTTACTTATTATTTCAAGATTTTTCCTGATCCAGGTCTACAAAACTAAAGGCATTTTTCATTGGTTTAATTTGTTGATGTGGCTTTGCCTTTATTAGACTTTCCTTACTATAGGCAATACAGATTTGTTCTCTTTGAACAGAATTAGCGACTCATTCGTTGTTGTTTTCCTCGGCAGTTCCAGTTAATTATATTCATTTTTACGTGTTCAAGTAGGCGTTTCCAAGTGAGGTCAAGTGACGGTCTGACTCAAGGTTGGTGACCCACCCCCCACCCCCCCCCCCCCCCCCCACCCCAACCCCCCACACACACGCACAAACACACACCCCACTGGGTGGGTACCCTGTATATTTTGGGGTAGTGGTATGCCACATTATTACATTATTCAGTGACTGGAGATTAATCCAATGAAAAGCGATATCCATCTTCCACTAGGTTTTAACTCTTAGCTTGAGTGTCTTGATAAATTCTAACCGATTGCGACCATCTAAATGAAAGTTTTAAGCGGTTATACTCAACCGTGATACTTCTAATATGTATAAATTTTACAATGGGAAATTAAGGAATTTTTGTTTTTCAAATTTTAAGGTGAAGAGTGCCGGGCTCGGGGGGATCTCCCATATAAAAATGACGGGGGTGCTCGTCGTACCTTTTAGGGATCAAAATGTGTAGTTTGGTACCACTTAGGGTACTAAAATCTAAAATGACCACCGTTAGAATATGACATGTGTTGTTTTAGAATTGGTACCTCTTAGCCGGGTAAAAAATTATTTTGAGCCACGCCCATCAAACGAGATTCTGGTATCTTTTAGGGTATTTTTCGAAAATTTCCGACAAGCACTCTCGTCATTTTTAGATGAGAGTCCAGCCCTGGGGTGCTGGGCTGTACTGGGGACAAGAATGAGGGATTAACAGATACAGGTTTGAGTTAATTGGGGTCCAAACCCTTTTCAGTCGGTTCCACATTATCGGAGATTACATCGGTGTTCTGGCGGCGTTCCCGTAACCGATTGCGACCATCTTAATAAAAGCTTTAAGCGGTACTTTACCGTGATGCTGCTAATATGTATAAATTTTATTTACTAAGGGGAATTTGGGCATTTTTATTTTTGGGGGAGAAGAATTACTTTAACAGATACAGGCTTAACAGATACAGCTTTGAGTTAATTGGGGTCCAAACCCTTTTCAGTCAGTTCCACAGTAACGGAGATGACAGGGGTGTTCTGGTGGCGTTCCACTGATAAAGTACAGGAAGTGAGGACCACAGTTCAGCACTTGAATGTTGATGGACCAAGTGCAGCAGTTTGAAGACCAGCTGAAACAGACCTGCCTGGTGACTTTTCCTTCTTGCACTGTTGGATGAGCACCGTTTAACCAGCCCGTGGAATCGGTACCACATCTATAAGGAGGAACGCATGTCGTAGGCATTTTTGTTCCCGCGTTACCTTGGAAACGGAACCATCCAGGTCCCAGTGAATTGTCACACAAGCCAAGTGATGAGCCGTGAGTCTTTTTTCTATCACTGCTGGTCAAATTGTGGTAGTTGGAACATTCTGAAACTAGATATTTACAAGTAAATTAATCCCTAGGATTGGTAAGATTATTTACTTCTTTCTATTTTCACCTGTCAGGCTGCACCAATAATGTAAGAATAAAATAGGGCTTGATCACAGCATAGTTAATAGAACAAACTGGTTATGAAGCTCAATAAATTTCCAAAAGAGTGTACAAAGCTGCTTTGTTTTATGTTGAACGAACCGTGACCCTGCACATTGTTTTGTTTAACGTGTTAGCCCAAATGTTTCTACTGGTCAGTTGCTCATATGCATTTCAATACCTTTTGTGTTTTGTGCAGGGTCAAGGCAAACGAACAAAAGAAATGGAGAACAAAAACATATAACAAAGGACTGACTGAGTTTCATAACCAGTTTATTCTATTAACTATGATCACAGCTCTCATTTTACAAATTAACCTCGTCACCAGGGCCTACTCAACTTTCAAAATGGCGGACTGGAGGGTGAAACCCCTGGACAAGACTGCCACAATACTCAAAAAATTCCTGGATCATTTTGTCACGGAAATCATGATGACATGTCTTCATTTCTTTTGAACAACGGTTTCAGATTGCCGGTAAACAAGAAAACGCCATTTCATCTTGTGTCACGTGACAAAATACTCCAGGATTCTTGGAGTTATGTGACAGCCTTGTGCAGGGGTTCCTACGAACGGCCATAATATATACTTAAAACCACTGGTTAGTGTGTAACAGGAATTTACTAATCTGTGCGTTTCCCCGCGGGGGGGAGGGGTACTCGAGTTCAAAATTGACTGGTAGGGGAAATGACTTTTTGACGTTTGACT
>JAJLRJ010000011.1:526865-656865 GCA_024195265.1 Dendrophyllia cribrosa | reverse complement strand
TTTCCCGTCGCCATAGAATCCTGACTTGCAAGTGCAGAAATAAGATCCCCGAGTGTTCGTACAGATGGCATTGACGTCACAGACAGGGGAAGACGCAGTGCACTCGTCAACGTCTGGATAAACAACAACAGAGAGTTCTGGCTAGTTAACAAGTTAAGAACAGCCAAACCATGTGTTACGCTCGAGAAAGTTTGAAAGCTCTCAGAGTCCGGTTCATGCTTTCTATATTTTTCTTGCGTTCTCTAATCCCCGTAATGTTTTATGACAATATAATTAAATAATGCATGGTTGGCCTTAATCCTTTTTTGCTTTTTATAATATAGGATTTTAACCAAATTTCATGTTTCAATTTCGGCCGTTTTCCCTTTTCCAACACGAAATTTTTTTCTTCTCATTTTTTTTTAAATTAAAGCGTTTCTGGAAGAAAAGGCAAGCAATAAGAGACATTACTTTTTCACTATAGCTACGCGTGGTGTTTGTGGTTAGAGCTAGAAATTAAAGTCGCTCTTAAGACCATATCATATTTGTCGGGAAGTCTCATTTTAACCAAAAATTGATAAAAGGCTTATCCTCGCCCACTCTCACCCCCGGGGGGGGGGGGGGGGGGGGGGGGGGGACTCCCATATAAAAATGACGGGGGTGCTCGTCGTACCTTTTAGGGGTCAAAATTTGTAGATTGGTACCGCTTAGGGCACTAAAATCTGAAATCACTACCGTTAGAATTATCGCGGTACCATTTAGGGTATGAGCCGAAAAAATATGACAGAATATGACATGTGTTGTTTTCGAATTGGTACCTCTTAGGGGTAAACATTATTTTGAGCCACCCCCATCAAACAAGATTCTGGTACCTTTTAGGGTGTTTTTCGAAAATTTCCGACGAGCACCCCCGTCATTTTTATATGGGAGTTCCCCCCCCCCCCCCCCCCCCCCCCCGCTCTCACCCTGAACACCCTCCTAAAGTCCCACTCGCTACCGCCAAAGCCTTATTCTCAGTAATAAGTGGCCTGATACCAAGAACATAAGTGAGACTAGAAGAAAATACGTGGGTGCGGGGAGATATGAAATTTATCTTCTCGTCAGTCAACATGATTTCGCACGAGTGAGCGCATATCTGCAAGCAGCCATGTTTTGTTTTGTTTATTATATTACGGACACTAATTACGAAGTTTCAAGCAATTTTCCGAAAATTTTCCGAAGATTTCTGAAGATTCTCCGAATACTGCCCAAAGGCTGTACGAACGTTTCCGATGTTTCGATTTTGCTCGTTTAATTTGACATTTTATAAGGCAAACATGACAGCTAACGTGAAGATATTGATATCTTCCCTCTTCAAAATGAAGATAAAATTGATATCTTCAAAGATATGATTTTTGACTGAAATTTATATAATAAATATATTTAACAAATGAACTCACCAAGAGTCTTCATGTTGCAATAAGCTAGAACAGGCATGTCAGGTTTTATAGTGTAGAACCAGTATTTGCCGCTTACTGCTTGTCCTCTTTCACTCGCCCTAATTTCTTTACACGTCTCAGCTGGCAGTTCAGGAATGGAACCGAGAGAGACTGAATTATCAAAAACAGTATATTATTATACTTTGTTGGAAAGTTACCGTGGTTACTGGACCACACTAACTTCGATTGATGAAGGACTATGCTCGAAACGTTTGGCCATCGTTAATAAAGTGCAATGGTTATCAAACCTGAGAAATGTCTTTATTCGATGTTTTTGTTATCGTTTTTCGGCCTTGGCCATGTACAACCACAATGATGTTGAACTTTCGAGCAACTGACTAATAGAAAATGGTGCTATTAATTTATTCGGTCACAGCGTGTACATGGATCAAAACAGTCACAAAAGATGTGCACGGTCAAATACGGTTCAACATAAATTGTAGCTCCTTTTTTATAGCCATTGAAGTCTGCAAGGTTTCATAACCAGTCCCTCGATTAACTATGGTTTGGCTTATGTTTTCACGAGCCATGGTCCACAACAGCTAAAGCGTATTTATTTGTTTTCGTACTATAATGCGACCCGGGGGATACTCGATAGATGCTCGGGTCGGGGCGGTGTGGGCGGGCCGCTCAAACCCTGATCATGTTTAAGACATAACTATCTCATTTCCTACTCTATTTCAGACAGAATTCCGACTTTTGAGACCCAATCTAACACATTTACACATTTCCTACTGGCTTAGATTGCAGCGTTATTAAAGGGGCTATGTCGCAAGGTGAGTCTGTGCAATGCGTTCTTGTCATGTGACGTCACCTGACGTCACACATGTCAAATTTCTATTCCCTCCCGGATCGAGGCAAGTTTTATCGCGCTTGCACTGACGTGTCGAACCACGCGAGGTAAACAAACACACGATCGATTTCGCATTTTAAATTCCTCCCCAACTTCCACCACTACTCAGAAGACATCGAATTTTTCGAAGGTACGACTAACAAATCGTAGAAATAGTTTAACAAAAATCTAGCCAAGTAAATACTCTAACTAATTTGTAAACTTGAGATCTATCCTTCCACGCAATACGACGGGATGGAACGGATTGCAGCGAATTCGACAGTAATGGCCGCCAACTTGATAAAAAGCCACCGGACGTTTTTCAAGTTGTTAGTACCCAGTACTCACCCGCCATCCTCGCGACATAGCCCCGGCTTTAAGCTTGACGTTGATGCGAACAAGATACTGGTTAAAATTCGGCTGTGGTGAGGTTTCTATAAACTATGATGCTTATCTGGTTTAAAACATTACACCATACCTCCCCCGGGGATTCGAATGACACCCTCCCCTCTTCACAGTTTTGTGGAGAGGGATAGCGCAAACATAGTCTATCTATAGAAACAACACGACGGCAGAGTCCAGGGCTTACACATCCGGATCTTCATGTTAACCAGCTATTATCATTATTGAGTTCAGACTTCAATTTACCTTTGTTCATTTCTCGTCCGAAGTAAAATCTGTCTGGATTTGGAATATAATCCTCAGGTCTGGCTTCCTTAGTTCGATTACTGAACTCGCACATAGAGAGGGAGATTACCCAATTGAAACTTTGGCATCGATCGTCTTTACGACACGTCAATACGCAAGTATGCGGGAGTTCTGCAAACATTGTCTTGTATATGTGTCCCTGTAACATCCAGCCCAAGATGGATTTCTCAGATCCACCGCCAGTGCATTGCTGAGTCACTGCTTTGTAGAGCATTTGACCCAATACAAGCAGAACTGAGATACGGAAGACTTGTCTCACTACCATACCTGTGGAACCAAAACATTGAGAAACATTTTCAGACTCAATTTCACAAAACTTTGCCGTCCTATCAGCACCTTAAAAGACCATTTTGCTCCGCCATGAAATTTCTAGTCACCCAAATAATCCCTAAAGATGGATTGCACCTCAGTAAAATGTTGACTCCATTTTTCTGAGTTAATGAGAGAAATTTTAAATGTATCCTAGAAAGTTCCTGTGTTCTGTGACAGGTTTCAAAATTTAGAAGAAAAGATTCCGCACCGGGTGGTTAAGATGGTCTGAGCTGAGAGTTTGCTGTTAAAGTGATCGTTTTCGCAGAATCGTTTGGATGCTTGTTTTCAGTTCAAGCAACATCAGTGTTAGCTTATTATTTACCCAAGTTTAAAAGGCCTACTTTAATTACTATACAACCTTTTCCCTGGTGATAAAAACCTTCTTTTGATATAGATATATCCGTCAGTAAAGAATATTAGCTCGGGTCCACTGATTCGTATGTTATATATATTAACTTTTGTATATAAGAAAAGGAAAATTGGCCACCGAAAAGAAATTCAAAAGCTGACGCTTCGAGCGCTAGCCTTTAGTCATAGCGAATCGCCTTCAAATGTTTTCTTTTTTAAAGTGTTTTACGATTATCTCTTAGCTTTCTACAAGGATAAACACCTAACGGCTCATTGTTACATGTATGTAAAAGGTTGCTGACTTTTAGAACAAAGAACAAGTTGGACAAATTGAAATGAAATCGTCGACAACACATATCGGCCATAACAGGAAAAAAAATTGGAAGTAGACTGACCCAAGGTAAGAAATTAACACTAATAAACAATAAAAAACGCTTCAAAATGATAATACCGAACATAATTAAAAAGGAAAGTTTTCTTACTAATTTCTTGATATCTCTTTAAGTTGTTCACTTTGTGATGATTATCCGGAATGGGACCCAACAAAGCTGTAACCGCGAACTTATAAACAGATAATGCCGTAACATTGTGGGCGGTAAATAGATTCAGTGTTAATTATATTGACGTATAAATGTCGTTGTGACATGCACGTTTTTAATAAAATATTTAAACTGAGAGACATATATTTAAAGTCTGCAACGTTATCAAATATATTTTCAGTTACTGGTTTGACTCTGCAAATAAAACTTAAGGCCATTACACTGCTTTTCATCAATTCGCCCTTTTAATTTCTTGGTTTCTTATTTTACATATTTTACATATTTGATTAGATACAAAGGAAAATTGAATTCTCCTCGCCTGGGTATATTTCGTGGTTCGGTAAAACAAACCGGCTCAAGGTCGAAATAAGCACGTTTCGCAGGTGGACTGTTTACTGTCCGCTCTTCTTCAAATTAATTCAAATTCTTTTTCTCAGTCATGTGTAAACAAACAAAAACTGGAAGATTTTTTACTCCGCTTTATAAAATGAAAATGATCTTATTGACAAGAATTCATAATTCGAATGTTAAATCTCGGGTTCACGGTGGCTTTTATACATTGGCCGTGATAATTTTAAGTTTGTGGACTTATGGAAACAGCGAACACGTGAGGCTGTCCCTTTGCCATTTAAAAAAAAACGCTAAATTTAATTAAGAAGTGGTGTTTGTTTTGAATATGATGTTTTGTCGCATGTTTTCTAAAATAAATCGCACGGATTCTGCTATCAAATTTCATTCCTGTTTGAAAACAACTCCCGCCTTGCGGACACCTCATGATAACTGATAGAGGTGAAGGCCGTCAGTAAATTGGATTCAGGGATTGAAAATAACGTTCTCCCGTTCGACGGACTCTCTTAAAAGTGGTCACGAGAGTGATTCGAGTTACCGTTTTAGGGGTTCTTGGAAACTCTTCAAATATCATAGAGTTTAGTAACATCTGCGCCATTTGCGAAACGCGCATGACTAAGCACAGTATTACCATCCCATGTTTGTGTGGGGGTACTGTGCATCTGTAGTTGCCCTATCGGTCATGCGCCATTTGCGAAACGCGCATGACCAAGCACAGTATTACCATCCCATGTTTGTGTGGGGGTACTGTGCATCTGTAGTTGCCCTATCGGTCATGCGCCATTTGCAAAACGCGCATGACTAAGCACAGTATTACCATCCCATGTTTGTGTGGGGGTACTGTGCATCTGTAGTTGTCCTATCGGTCATGCGCCATTTGCAAAACGCGCATGACTAAGCACAGTATTACCATCCCATGTTTGTGTGGGGTACTGTGCATCTGTAGTTGCCCTATCGGTCATGCGCCATTTGCAAAACGCGCATGACTAAGCACAGTATTACCATCCCATGTTTGTGTGGGGTACTGTGCATCTGTAGTTGCCCTATCGGTCATGCGCCATTTGCAAAACGCGCATGACTAAGCACAGTATTACCATCCCATGTTTGTGTGGGGTACTGTGCATCTGTAGTTGCCCTATCGGTCATGCGCCATTTGCAAAACGCGCATGACTAAGCACAGTATTACCATCCCATGTTTGTGTGGGGTACTGTGCATCTGTAGTTGCCCTATCGGTCATGCGCCATTTGCAAAACGCGCATGACTAAGCACAGTATTACCATCCCATGTTTGTGTGGGGTACTGTGCATCTGTAGTTGCCCTATCGGTCATGCGCCATTTGCAAAACGCGCATGACTAAGCACAGGCTTACTATTTTTGTGTGGTTTACTGTGCATCTGTAATTGCCCTTTACGGTTGATTGGTTGAGCGTCATATGGCATTAATTAAATCTTCCGCATGAATAAAATGCAAAACCGATGACAATCGATGGCGATCGGGTGGCGATCGATATAATCGATCTCAATTAATGATTGATATTGATGGTCAATCGAATTATCACAAAAACATACGTCATCGATTGATCATCGATTTCCAATATTAATCGATTAATTGTTATCTATTGATATCAATTGATATCGATTGACATCGATCATCGATTTTATAGATTTAACACGCCGGGAAAATAAGAAAATATTGAAGATTTAGTGTATTTTTGAAATTGGAATTTGTAGTTAACAATTAACAGATGGACACCATGGTCATGGTCATAGTCTGCTTCACCGGCGTGCTGACGAGACCCAACCAGATCGAAACAGCCGGTCCACGGTTGCATTTTGGCTTTCAGTTTGGGCTTTATCATGTCGCGTTTAATATTCTACGTAGTATCAGCCTTGCTCCACTTTTATTGTATCTCTATTTTTGGCTGACTAGATCTGTTACAGATCCTACGTACACCGGCAGCATTTTCGTTCGCGGTCCTTTGCTTCTTATTTACCAAAATAGTCAATTCAATTCAACCTGGGATGCTCTTGCGTGGGTATTAACTGTCGGTTGGTGTTCCAAAAGTCTTTTTTTTTTCTATCCGTTCTTTAAACCTCTTAAAATTTCATTCAAATTCAGGTGTACACCCGCCTTAAGGCCTTCTGAGTTACTAAATCCTGAACAACCAGGTTAATTAAGGCGGGGCTTAACCTGAACGCCATTTTTCCTCTACTTGGCATGGCTTTAATGGAAATATCTCGTTCACGTTTCAAGCAATCCAAAAACTCTATATGCTCATCTCATGAATCTATATTATGGGGTGTTTTGTAAATTGTTGGGTGAAGTTTGGGCATGTTTGGGAGGATATAATTTTTCTCAAAGGATTTGTAAAATTAAAAGAAATAAGAAATATTGAAGATTCAGTGAAGTTTTAAAATTAGAATTTTTAGTTAATAATTAATAGACGGACACCAGGTTAGTCCACTAGCAACCTGGGGTGCCCTTGCGTGGGTAGCAACTGTCTGTTGGTGTTCCAAAAATCATTTTCTTTCTTCTATCCCATTTTTTAAACCTCTTCAAATTTCATTCAAGTTCAGGTGTACCCCCGCCTTAAGGCCTACTGAGTTATATATTACAAAGATATATTACATCATCAATGATGTCTGCATCAAAAGGATACCATTGCACTCCACGCCCGGGGGGGGGGGGGGGGGTACTCCCTATAATGGCCTATGCGAGGATGCTCCGCCCGAAAGGGGTACCTTTTGAGGCTGGAGGTATATGAAAGGGTAGGGATTTCACGAATTGAAGTATATGAAAGGGTAGGGATTTCACGAAGAATAGGAAAGGGCAGCGAAAACACGAGTTAAAGTATGAAAAAGGTAGGGAAAACCGCCATCTAAGTATTATAAAAGCGCCTTTCAAAATATATCAAACAGACGCGCGTAAAGGCTATATGAAAGGGGTACCATTTTCAATGAAAGGTATATGAAAGGGGTACCATTCTCAATGAAAGGTATATGAAAGGGGTACCTTTTCTGTCAAAAACGGTATATGAAAGGGTAAGGGTTTGGACCTCGGGGCGGAGCATCCCCGTACAAAACTTTGTTGAGTACCCCCCCCCCCCCCCCCCCCCCCCCGGACTCCACGTACGCACTTTTGCAGTATTTTGCGCCGCGCTTAACAAGAGAGAAAGGAACGATTTTCAACTTGACTCCTTTTAAAGCTCCTCTACGAGCCAAGTTAGAATCTACGTCGACTTAGATTTATCGAAAAATAGCCGATAGGTAAAAGTATTTATTGTGATTTCAGGCAGAATGCGAGCAAGTAATAACTATATCACATGGATTGTAGCTTGTTCTTAGTTATTCTTAGGCTTTTTCCACTTGCCAGTAAAAATACATCATGTTATACATATAGCATAGGATATCTAGTCAACTCATCAGTTGCAATATCGCTAGCAAGTATGAAGTACTTCTTAGTTCATTGGCAGTTTTCCCTCCCAAATCCCCGGGGGGGGGGGGGTATTCCCTATAATGGGCTATACGGGGATGCTCCGCCCGAAAGGGGTACCTTTTTGAGGCTGGAGGTATATGAAAGGGTCGAGATTTCACGAGTTGAAGTATGTGAAAGGGTAGGGATTTCACGAAGAATAGGAAATGGTAGCGAAAACACGAGTTGAAGCATAAAAAAGGTAGGGAAAACTGCAATTAAAGTATTATTTATAAAAGGGCCTTTCAAAATATATCAAACAGACGCACTCAAAGGCTATATGAAAGGGGTACCATTTTCAACGAAAGGTATATGAAAGGGGTACCATTTTCAATGAAAGGTATATGAAAGGGGTACCTTTTCTGTCAAAAACGGTATATGAAAGGGTAAGGGTTTGGACTCGGGGCGGAGCATCCCCGTACAAAACTTTGTTGATTACCCCCCCCCCCCCCCCCCCCCGGGCCCAAATCATCCGCGGTTTTCTTTACTTTATTTGTTTAGTTTTGACAGCCATATATAATTCAGCTATCATATGTTATTGTCCTATCTGTTGCATGAGTGTAGCCTGTGTAGTTTGTTATTATATTAGGTTTTCCATTTGTACAGTTTGTATTAATTATTTACCAGATAATTTAATACAGGCTGTCTGTTGTTCCCATGCAAACACTGCCTGCTGTATTGTTTTGTGGTTTAGGGGTGGCATCAGTCTTGGTGATGCATTTCTAAATCACAAACTGTGGGTATGGGAACCGGGCAACCTTTAAACTATTTCATAATTCGGATCACGCTAGCTTGCGACACTTTAAAAAACACAAGTGATGGCCTAGTCAGTGGATGACCAAAAACATACAATGGTTAGCCACTGCCTTTAAGAATGTAAAGAAATTTAATGCAGCTAGAACCTTCTGTTTCAGTGAAGTATGGCTCACAGTTTAAATAACTTATAAAAAACGTGCATCTTTTCAAAGAAATCTCGTTAAATTTACGTGTTATAACGACATAATTCCTCGCGAAGCGAGGGCCGAAGACCCGAGCGTAGCGAGGTTTATAAATTTGTCGCGCGGATTCGCACTGGTGATACAAACAAGGAATCTCTTGTTTGTATCACCAGTGCTACGTGGCTCAACATTTATTTGTACCCTTCACATTCTCATTGCCACGAATTACCATCTTATTACCCACGATCTGCTCCCGTACGGCCTCGTGGCTCAAGCGGTAGAGCGACGGAAGATCTAATCCGGAGGTCGTGGGTTCGAATCCCACCGAGGTCAAAGATTTTTTTCTTTCCCTCGTGTGGTCCCTCATTTCCTTACTAGGGCTAACGCTCAGTACAGGGAAATTTATGGGTTGCCTTAGCACTATAATTTACACAGAGTTAATTCTCTGATTCCTTGACTTGAAATTAACCACGAGCAACGAAGAAGAAGGCCACGACAAGAAACCATCGATTAGAAAAGAGTTCGAACAGCCCAGACACACCGATTGAGAACAGGATCGAAGTCAGCGACTACAAACCGGTGAATCGCTTTGACAAAACGAAACCGATCAGGAGAGGCGACACCGAAGTTGTCGATCAAAGTAATTTTGTTTAATAGACGCAACGACAGAGACGGCAAGAATTTAATACAAGATCAGCAAAATACTCGTGACGAATATGTTTCAAACGGTTGGAGAACAGTCGATCAGCATTTACTGCATTTACACTAGCAACATGGCAATGGGTTCAGAGTGAGATGGCCAAACTTCACGGTACTATAAACAGTTTACAACACCGACAATGTGTTACATGTTTAAAGGAAACTTAGCCTACAAAACAAGGTTTAACTCTCCCGATGTTTGAACGCCTTAGATGTAAGCGATATAAGGGAAATCCTAAATTATACCTGTTATACTCCCAAGAAAATGATATGGATCGGGTGCTTTACCTGTAGTGAGTAGAGCGTCTTTAGGCCTGTCTGATATTGAGGGTACTGTAGATTGATATATTTTTATTGATATTTAGTATCACCCAACTAGTGGACTAATGCAAATCCTGCATTTTGATTGGCTACGCTACTAGGGGTCTAATAGTAATAGTCATCGAGTAGCGAAATTCGCCGGTTTTATTTTTCGTTTTATTCCCAAATAAATATTTCTTCAACTTGCAATTGCTTTTTTTTATTATTGCCTTTTTCTGTCCGACTAGTTGGGTGATGCTAAAACAATTAGACCCTTCGCCCTCAAGGGCCACGGGTCAATAGCCCATTCGGCTTCGCCTCATGGGCTATTGACCCGTAGCCCTTTCGGGCTACGGGTCTAATTGTTAAATAGTTGTACCTCTGAAAATATTATCACAGAACAGTGATAGAATTGCAGTGAAGTTGGCCTCTTACCATTAATTTACATCTGGGTACCCTTTCAGCTTTTACACTGTATACAGCTATTTCAATTAACGTTGTCGGATGAAAGCTCAAAGCTACAAGCCAAGATAGTTGGGAGCGACGCAAAATAAACGTTTTCCCCGCTCGTCGCATCGCTCATTCGCGCCGTTTCTTTTCGTTTCACCGCTTCCAACTACCTGCATGCCTGGAACAGGCGCTCGGTTTACTCGTTCGCGGATCGGTCTTGACTTGTAGGCTTTGAGCTTTAAGTTTTCACCCGACAACGTTAATTGAAATAGCTGTATATAGTGTCAACATGTTACTTCTCTTTTAAGTATGATCAAAACTACAGATCACACAGGTGGAAATTATTTCACGAATATACAACATTGACATGATGTTAGCATAATTTGTGAATGACCAGTGATTGAAATATACATTGCATATCTTGAGTTTATGGCATTCCTTGTGAAATAGTTCAAAATAAATAATGTTCAAGTGTTTTAGTAAGGAGAATTTCTATTTACAATTTGGATAAAAATATTTTATTAGAAAAAAAGCAGTTTTCTGTTAGCAATTACCAGCTTATGTGTAGCAGCTATGTAGATGACACATGATTATATGTATTTGATGTGAAACATCAAAATTACTGCTTGAGTTCACTTTTAGAACAGTAATCAGCATCTTGAATCTCCACATAGATTATGGGAATTAAGAACCTGATCACCTTCAACATGAGTTGAAATGAGTTGTGGAAATTGAATACACATTCACTGTAATAATTGGCTATGTGAACTGTATTGACACCAAAGAGGCTAACTGGACATGAAGGCCTAACCTACCCCGAGCTTCGCGAGGTTCTGCGTTCCAAGGTAACGCGGGAACAAAAATGCCTACGTCATGCGTTTCTCCGTTTAGATGTGGTACCTATTCCACAGGCTGGTTAAACAGCGCTCATCCAACAGTGCAAGAAGGTAAAGTCAGCAGGCAAGCCCCCATTCTTCTCCCCAGTACCAAAAAAAAATGCCCAAATTTCCCATTGTAAAATTTATACATAAGCCGGCATCACGGTAAAGTACCGCTAAAGCTTTCATTTAGATGGTCGCAATCGGTTAGGAAGGCACGAATTTTTAGGAGGGTCCGGGGGCATGCCCCCCTCACCCTGGTAAATTTTTAAAATTGGACCTCTAAATTGCCATTCCATGCCTTCCCTGGACTGGCAGTGGTTAACCGAGAAGCACGAGAATTTAGTTTTATCGACTGAGTCGATAAGGTAAATTGACCACCGTAAAAAGATTCAAATAGCTGACGTTTCGAGCGCTAGCCCTTCGTCGGAGCGAATCAAGGAATTGTGGGTAGTGTGTGGTTTTATATAGTAAGCGGTGGAGCTACGCTATTGGTGGAAATTTGGTGACGTGAAAAACAAATGTAGATTAGTTGAATGAAAAGCGTTCGTTGATTCCGTGGGGTTTGAGAGTGCCGATTTGAAAGATGATTTTTTGTTCTAGGTTTTTACGGCTTTCTGTGTTACCCTGGTGTAGGGAAACGCCGCAGATTGTCATGTGTTGTTTAGAATGGTTAGTAAGATTAAAATGGCGCGCGACTGGTTTGGATGCGTCTTTGTCATTTTTTTCAACGTCTCGGAGATGTTCACGAAAACGGTCGCCCAGTCTCCTCCCTGTTTCGCCAATGTATATCTTTTTGCAAAAAGTACATGTAATGCAGTAGATAACATTTACGGAGGTGCATGTAAAATGATCAGTGATTTTAATAGATCGTTTGGGTCCTGTTATTTTGTCCGCGTTGTGAATGAAAGGACAAGTGTTACATCGTGTGCGTGTGCATTTGAAAGTTCCCGGTACATCGTCAGATTTCAGAGCGCTCGTAACTAGAAAGTTGCCTATGTTTTTGTCACGTTTGAATGAAATTAGTGGGGGTTGTGAAAAAATTCTGCCAGTTTCGGGGTCGTTTTGGAGTAATTTGAAATTTTTTAAAATGATGCTTTTGACTGTGTTGTTGTGTGGGTGGAAAGTGAGGGTGAATGGAATTCTCTCGTTCTCTTCCTTCTGTGGCGTTTGTAGTGCTGACTGTCTGTCGATCTGTTGTGCACGTTGTTGGCCCGTATTAACAACAGAGTCAGGGTACCCACGTTTCTTGAAAAACTGGCACATGTGCCAGTTTTTCAAGAAACGTGGGTACCCTGACTCTGTTGTTAATACGGGCCAACAACGTGCACAACAGATCGACAGACAGTCAGCACTACAAACGCCACAGAAGGAAGAGAACGAGAGAATTCCATTCACCCTCACTTTCCACCCACACAACAACACAGTCAAAAGCATCATTTTAAAAAATTTCAAATTACTCCAAAACGACCCCGAAACTGGCAGAATTTTTTCACAACCCCCACTAATTTCATTCAAACGTGACAAAAACATAGGCAACTTTCTAGTTACGAGCGCTCTGAAATCTGACGATGTACCGGGAACTTTCAAATGCACACGCACACGATGTAACACTTGTCCTTTCATTCACAACGCGGACAAAATAACAGGACCCAAACGATCTATTAAAATCACTGATCATTTTACATGCACCTCCGTAAATGTTATCTACTGCATTACATGTACTTTTTGCAAAAAGATATACATTGGCGAAACAGGGAGGAGACTGGGCGACCGTTTTCGTGAACATCTCCGAGACGTTGAAAAAAATGACAAAGACGCATCCAAACCAGTCGCGCGCCATTTTAATCTTACTAACCATTCTAAACAACACATGACAATCTGCGGCGTTTCCCTACACCAGGGTAACACAGAAAGCCGTAAAAACCTAGAACAAAAAATCATCTTTCAAATCGGCACTCTCAAACCCCACGGAATCAACGAACGCTTTTCATTCAACTAATCTACATTTGTTTTTCACGTCACCAAATTTCCACCAATAGCGTAGCTCCACCGCTTACTATATAAAACCACACACTACCCACAATTCCTTGATTCGCTCCGACGAAGGGCTAGCGCTCGAAACGTCAGCTATTTGAATCTTTTTACGGTGGTCAATTTACCTTATCGACTCAGTCGATAAAACTAAATTCTCGTGTTTCATCCCCCCACCGACGCAGCACCACAGTTTCTCTAGAAACTAACCCCATTCGTTAACCGAGAAGGCCTTTTTAATTAGATCGCTATTGTTAACTTTATCACACCTAGGGATTTACATCACGCATCAAACCGTTTGATTGACAGCCGTTGAATCTGCCAAGAGACTAGAGTATTCCCAAAGCTTAATCATTTGACCAATTACAACCGACTTGTTCTGTATATGCAAATTATAATGCCGCGCATCAAGAAACTGGGAACTGTAAGTACATGTCGCGAAAGACAATAGCACTCTGGGCGATGCATCACGGTAAAGTACCGCTAAAGCTTTCATTTAGATGGTCGCAATCGGTTAGAATTTATCAAGACAATCAAGCTAAGAGTTAAAACGTAGTGAAAGATAAATATCACTTTCCATTGGATAAATCTCTGGTCACTGAATAATGCAATAATGCGGCACACCGCCACCCCAAAATATACAGAATACCCAATCTTGAGTCAGGAGAACTAACAAAACCTGCAACCACAGAGGAAAACATTTTGCTGGTGAGAAAGTTGGATAAACATCCCAAAGGCACAGGCCACCACTCAAACAGAAGATGGTTTCCCTGTGAATATTCCTATTATCCACTTACCATCAGGCATTTGCCGATTGTGCTAGTAAAAGTGGCATATTATGCTAGTGGCAGTGCTCGTTTTTTTGCCCAAATTATGCTCAAATTATGCTCGCTTTTCAAAATTATGCTACTTTTTTAAAAAATTATTCTGTGCACAAACTTCACAACTCACAAGACAAGTTTGAAAATGTATTTTATTAACCCTGGCCAGACGTTCTGGGCCCGGTTGTTCAAAACCTGGGTAACTTTATCCGGTGGTTGGGCCTATACGGCGAATAAATCTGCTATCCAGCTATCCTCTCTGTTCTCGCTACCTTGTAAACTATCTGGATGTAAGTTCACTGCACTTGACTGGTTTGGCGTGGCGGCCGCCATTTTGAAACGAGCACTGGGAGTCGTGGGAGAAAGACTAAGGAGTCTGGGACCGAGACACAGACTTCCGGTTCCGTTTCATCGAACTCCCGCGGTATCTCAACACAAGTAAAAAAAAATCGAAAAATAGGAGTGGAAGCAACTGTTAATAGTAATCTATCGTTTTTAGTAGCTGAGATCTTCGTTTTCTTGAATTATTCTAAAATTGTGCTATTAAGACAAGAAAATATACGGATTATGCCAGCAGTGTTACTTTTGGAAAAAGGGCAAAAATTATGCTCAATTCCTCAGATTATGCCAAAAATTATGCTAGCACAATCGGCAAGAGCCTACTTACCATCCGCCTTCTTGATTCGAATTCTCACTTCTTTTTATGTTCAGTCCGTCGTTTGATTTTAGTCTTCGTTTGATTTTAAGAGCATAAATAAGGAAAGATAATCCTGTTTTATCATAGTCTGGCTAGGTTACTTTAGACAAAATATATGCAGTTTTGTCAAAGGCAATTATGAGTATAATTATAATATTAAGTAATCTTAGTTCTTAGTTTATTACACTTCTGAATTTAGCTTAGTTTGCTAATACTAGAAGGACCTTAAAATATTAACGATACTAAACAACAGTTATACAATACAGATAAACAAAGCAATGATTAAATCAACAATAAATCAATAAATACCATAAGGAGTTTTTAAGTGCTAATTTAAAGATAGGGCGGAATTACAAAGTTAGGAATGGCCTGTGCTGCAATGGCTTTAAAGGCCGACAGCGAGCTTCCTCAGGCGGTGAAATATTCCAAACCCTGCTAACTCGAGGAAAGACAGTAGATTGAAGTTTTGTAGAAATGTTTCTAATTCTTCCGTCCTTGATTATGAATCAATGTTCCGCATATCGATATATCACACAGGCACGAGTGAGATCTGCCAGGGAACGAGATTTATTAGTTTATCATAGTTGTAGAACATAGCAGAAAAATCCACTAAATACAATAAAGAAAGAACAAAAACGAGGTAAAATGGTTATAATACTATATAGGCGCCCGTCAAATCTCAAACCGTTATCTGTCACAATTGTTTTTTAATAGGGTGCTTTAGGCTGATGATTTGCAGCAAGTTTGCAAAAACGTTATTACGTAATGAAAAAAAGATTACAGTAGATTAAGTGTTGTATATGTTGTAGTTAATTTTTTATCTCAGGTAATTTTTATTTTTCCATTGTTTTTGGGTATGGTAATATATGCTAATGAATTTGAAACAAAGGAAAAACAAAAATTACCTAAAATAAAAAATTAACTGCAACATATATATCGATAGTGTTTAAAAAAATAAATTGAGTAGTATCTCAGTACTTAACAAATAGTCCATTTGGCCGTGTGTTCGGTTATAGATCACAGATGACGTCAAAATGTGGTAAGAACAAAAAAGTGGCACACGAGCCGCTGGCGAGTGTGTCACTGAATGTTCTTCACTGTACCACACTTTGACGTCTTCTGTGATCTATAACTGAACAGACACACGGCCAAATGGAATCTATTTGTTTTATACAATGAACAGAAAAGTAAAAAGAGTAAAATTACGAACTTGCCTCGTAGCGCTAGCACTCGACTGTTCGAAGATTTGTTCCAGTTCAGGTATTTTTCAAGTCGCCAAGAACACTTTTCGTCTTGGTTTCTTCTTTTTCTTGCTCGTAAACAGCTCCTGCTAAACATTTTTCGAGGCTTTCACTTGCTCAATCCAGAATAATCTCGCAAACATTTTCGAAACTGTGCGTAATTTTGGACAAAACAAAACAAACAGTTTTTCTATGAAGTAAGCCGTGCGTCTGTACTCGGATAGATCATAGGTAACGACAGAGCGCGTAGTATTCAGTTCATTGTAAAACATATTTTAGATGGTTTGAATGGGTTTTTACATGACAAACTAAAGTTTGCAAACTCGTGTTTCCACACGAAACACTTCTACACAACTTAACTCCGCGTTCTCAGGGTCCTCTTTTCTCGAAGGAGGAAGAGAAAAGACCCTCAGGAAAACGAGATTGTATAAATCAATTGTAGCAAATGTTCACACATCAATGTAAATGTGCTAACTCAAAAAAGTTGGCAGGTCAACTTGATTTTACCAACACGAGTTTGACAACTGCAGTTTGTAGTGCGCCTTAAAAGATTTTAACTTGCAGCCAAGAACTAACTAATGGCTGCAGTGAGAAAACCTGATTATAAATAACTGTTAGATGGGATCACGAAAGTGTTTAAGGGGCTTTGTCATGTCATAGGGACTTGTAGTTTTAGCGTCACAGCAGTTAAGCCTTAATTCTTTTCAAGATACAAGTTAGGAAAAGTTTGAAAAATTAAACTGTTGTCCAATTTTTTTTTTCTGGAAATGCTGTCACAATGATTCGTTTTTATAATTCCAGTGCACAAGTAGAGGAACTAATAGAACTTTTAACTAGAACTGGGCCATCCAGTTACATTAAGGTGAAATAGCCCTTTTAAGTTTCACCTGTCGTGAGATACCATGAAGTATTAAATCCTATATATCGCAGTATAATATAACGGTTTTTTTTTCTTTTTTGCAGTGTGATATTAATAAACTTGCTTGTAATTCACTGTTAACTGAAATTGTTACGACATAATTTTTAGTATGTACATGCAATCAAGATGCTGTGTAAAGACGCGTACAGCGGAATAAACACCTTTACCACACGCCTTTGACATATGTCATTGGTGGCAATGCCGTTTTTGCCAATTGACACGGTGTCAAAGGTGGCTAAGATCGTCTTGATTTAAGTCAAAGGTACCACACTTTTGACGCTTATCAAAGGTAAAGTAAAGGTGCTGTCAAATATTGCTTTGACTTGTACAAAGGTATCTTTGATTCGCCTGTGACTAGTAATTTTGACTTTTGTAGTACTTTTGACGCGCGTCAAAGCTGTATCAAAAGCAACTTCAAAAGTGCTATAAAACCTTTGATAACGTTTGATGCCTGTGTCACGCAACTTTGTTATAACTTTGATGGACATCAAACTAAGGTGATCAAAGCCAACTTTTCGTCCATCCGATCTGATTTTTTTAACTATAATAAAGGTGTAAGACACGGTTGTATCCTCTCATCACTTATTTTTAACTTTTATTTATACTAAATGAATTACCCTTACGACTTCATAAAAATTCGTAAGATCCTATCCCGCCCGCCCGCCCGCCCGCCCAGGGTAGTCCAGCACTTGTCCAAACGATGTCTGTGATCCGCTAAGAAAACAATAGATTTGTCCCGCTGGGATAGGGATTAGGGATAGGGGCATTGTTCAAGTGATATAACAATTGTATCGTTCGCCAATCACAGACATCGTTTGGACAGCTACGGGGTCGCCCATCCTCCTACCAGATGGTTTTCAGCTTAATTGTCTTCTTTATGCTTCGTTTTACTTTTAATTTCTAATTTAACATAGTCTGAATAGATTGTCAAAATATTGTCAGGATTGGCTACTCAGTATTAATCCAATCAAAAAAAGTGTTCATATTTCAATAGAAACGTAGAAAATCCATAAGTGAATTTTTCTGCTAATAGAAGTTTCACTAATCATGAAAAATATTGATGAAATGTCTTCGTTTCGTTTGAACAACAGTTTCAGATTTCTATATAAAAAAACACGGCTGCCAATCTGTGTCACGTGACAAAGATACTCTACGATTTTTTGAATATTTTTTAATATTTTGACAGACTTGTCCATGGGAAGACCTTAGATAACAACGGCCTGGACCATCTCGGACGCCTTATTGAGACTTACATAACAGAGTAACTGGTTAGCTTTTAGTTGAGGTTAGGGTTAACAGTTTATATATAGTTACATTTAGGCCTAAACAACCCGAGAAGCTGGGTGGTACACTGGTACGGTAGCCTAAGCCTAGCTGAGGTCACACTTCAATCTTGATTGGAGATTTTAGATTTTCTTTTTTACACTTAAAAATTTGTTGAAAATAAAATTCTAAGTGTCGACATTACGTTATATAAGTCTCAATAAAGTGTCCGAGGTGGTCCAGACCGTTATTACCTAAAGTCTTCCTTGTCCATGGGTGTCTTCGCCTGACCCGCCATTTTGAAAGCAGAGAAGAGCCTGGGAAAGAGGTTGACTTGACCCGCCATTTTGAATGCAGAGAAGGGCCTGGGAAAGAGGTTGACTTGACCCGCCATTTTGAAAGCGGAGAAGGGCCTGGTAAAGAGGTTGCGGTCTCTGAGAAGTTCAACAGTTTCTATCTCGTCAACATCATTCGGGTAAAAAGTAAACAATAAACAAAATAGAATTCCGAGAATAATGCAAGTAATCTTGCTAACATTGCCTTCATAGTATTTGTGTTTTCCATCCTTTTAACTTTCAATTCTTTCATGAAAGTTTATAACAATACGCGCTCTATCAGAATGCAACGAACTATGTGGGATTTTTCTTGAATTTTGATTCACGGCACTGTTTGGAGTTCCGCAACTCGAATCCAAAATATCAAAAACAGTTCCCAGCAGACAAGATCAGCCATCCCGAATCGCAAAAATTTGTTCCCGCAAAATGCCAAAAATTTCCAATTCGCAAAATGAGTCAAAATAAAACTCCCACAAGATGATGGCGAATTTTACCGCGAAAAGGTTTTTTAACAGTTAACCTCAGTTTTGGCTTTTTTACGGCAAACGGTTTGTTTCATCCCGTTACGGTCAACAGAAATCTTAAATTTCATTTCCATTGTTTCGAAAAGTTAAAAAATTATTTCTATTATTGCGTCGACGAAGGAGACGCTTCCTAATCTTGTCGTCTAGGCGGAACGAATCGAGAATAGTGTCGGCACGAAATCTGCGCCATCTTGAAACGTCACAATAGTATCCAGCATGCTTAGCGCGTCGTCTAGGCGGAACGAATCGAGAAAAGTGTCGGTACCAAATCTGCGCCATCTTGAAACGTCACAGAACCAGAAACATGCCTGAAACGCGAATGCCATGTCACAACGAGGTACCTAAGGAGACGCACTTTAATCTGTGATTACCTCTAGTTTTAAAAAGTAAAAATTAATTCACATTTAAGGTCTCAGGGCATTCTGGGACTGCAAGACACAAACTCACATAACAGCATAACAGTCTTACATGTAACAATGAAAAATTGTGCCTAGAAATTATTTTTACGGTTAACATTTTCTACGGCTAACGGTTGATGTTTTCAATTTTTACGCCAAACGACTTAATTTTTCGGCCGTTTTACAGCCAACGGTTAACCCTATTGAGACCCTCTTACCAGTGTTGGTCACTAGTCTGGATACCAGACTCTCGCGGGTCCTCCGTGCTCCAGTGCACTGATTGTGTATCGCATGACCACTTACATAGCATAATTGTTGGACGAATGGCCGGAATCTTTGATCGAGTGATCACCAGAGAGTCGGTGCGACAATCACTACAGAAAACTCACTCGAACCTTTAAACACATCTCAAGTAATATAGCAACATCGCTACCACAGGAGATTTATGGTAATCAACAAAGACATAACCTTCGAAACTGGGACACATCGCAAAGTTCAACGAAGTTTTAAAGTTTCAAGGACAATTTAAGGTAAGAACATGACTTTTTTATTAGTTGATGTAAATTGAAACTTCGTGAAGTCATTCTGACAAAACAGTCAAAAGATCTGCCGGAAAATTGTTGTCGCTTGTTCGACAACTTAACACTGAATCTTCTCTGCTATTCAGTACAGTTTGCCCTGTCATGTTGACGTTTGTGAAGAAAGAGTTAAGACGTCGTCTATCTTTTAAGATTAAATCGATTATCACGGACAGAATACATACAGCTGTATGCAGACAGTTATCGACTTGTTCGTTGAACTATCCCGTATCTCATCTAGTGCAGATTTCTTCCTTAGGCGTTTCGAAAAAAAAATGTACATTCCACAACAACCGTGGGAAAATAAGTGTAGAGTTGAAGTAATAACATGTCGTATTTACTGAACCTAAAGACAGTGTTTGAGTCAACAATGATCTCAGTCATTGAACACACAAGAAACTGAATAATTTTCCATCCCATTTTTACGGTTTAAACCTTTCAGAAGAGGACCGAAAGTTTTAGTTAAAGAATACTGACATAGTTGAAAGCGTCTCCGAGTAGAAACGTTTCATGCCCATTCACTCTCAGCTGTCTCAGCAGTGAGCAGTCTTAATAAATTTGATTCTGACTGTAGCGTGTGACTGAAATTGCATTCATAAAAATATTTTACAAAATTAATTAACCTCTTTCGCCTTTTTTCTTTAGCAAAATGGCAGTTAAAGTGTTATAACTGATTAACTTATGCTCACTATAAGTTTTCATTGTTTTCTTTGGAAAGCAAAGCTTTTACACAAACATTTCTGGAATTTGACGTTCTGTTCATCATTTCATTTGTTCAAGCATGACATGAAATTCAGTTGTTCTTCGTGTGATTTTCATGTCTTAAATGAACTTAGTTTGTGCAAAAAACAAGGTTCAATAAACCGAAGAATAAAACATCGGATCTTAAAAGAGAGAATACTTAACTCTTCCCTATTTACTTCAATTTAGTGCACGCGTTATCAACAATGTCAAAAGTAATTAATGCGAACAAAATTGTCGTAGAAACATCAAAGGGGTTATTAAAATAATTTCATAGTAGTTCAGTTTACTTAAAGGACACATTTTTCTTGTGTAACGTCATCCGTGTTTGTTTTAAGGGATATTAAAGTGTCGATTTTTCTTCTGTGTCAATCATTTGTTCCAAGATTGAAAAAAAAAACATTTGACAGATCAGATCAGCGTTATCCTCTAAGCTTGCAAGAAAGAAACATTTTGTAACTAACCACACATCTTGATCATACAGGACGCCTCGAGATATATGCCCTGAATTAAGTGAACTATTCAAATCATAAAAAATTGCCACGAAATTTTATGTGGATAACTGTTTTAAAAGAAACAGTACCACAGGATATTAAAGATTTCTTCTGAATCAAAAATTTTCATTTAAAGCACACTTTGGAATGTCATCCACAGACTCAATAGCATGTGGTGTACTAATCAATAACTTTTAACTGAACAGACACACTTGCTACTTTACAATTAAATCAACAGACTCAAAAGTTGAAATCAAGTCACGTTATTTAATAAGAACTTTTTATCATGTTTAATTTATAACGTAGGTAAAGCAGAGTTCCGCCCAGGGGCCAAAACCTAAGGTTTCGGCCAGTTGTACAATTACAGCGCCTTATTGATTTATAACATCTTAGCCTTACAATTTAGCACATATTCATCCTGTGGGCGGTTCTTGGGAAGGATCCCCCCCCCCCCCCCCCCCCCCGCCCACACACACACACACACACACACACACACACACACACACTTATCTTGAACTTTATATAACGTAGTTCGTAGTTATAGGGATTTTTCCCGGCCAAGGTTTCCCAGTTTTATACGGAGTTGCATGCAATCTTTATAGCGCCACTGATTGATTTATAACATGTTAGCCTTTCAATTTAGCACACATTCATTCCAGTGGGCGGTTCTTGCTCCCACTTACTTATCTTGAACTTTATATAACGTAGTTCGTAGAAAAACCTTTGAATGCAGAGGTCCACACGACGCAGAAATTAAACTAGCTGGTAGTTGCCGGATCTTCCGTGTGAAAGATCTCGTGCCAGGCGTCACTTGAATGTGAAAAAATACAAAACTGAATGCAAGACTGGCACTACGGCAAAGGGCAGATTTATTAATGGCCAATATTTCGACTAATAGTATTAGTCTTCCTCAGGGCCAGGGCTGTAGTTCGTAGTTATAGGGATTTTTCCCGACCAAGGTTTCCAGTTATAGAGTTGCATACAATCTTTATAGCACCATATTGATTTATAACATGTCAGCCTTTCAATTTAGCTAATATTAATTCCAATGGCGGATCTAGGGGAGGTCCCCGGGGAGGCTTACATACCTTCACCCCCGTCCCCCTCCCCCGTATTTTTTCAGTCTCTAAGAGTTTCACTCAGGGACCCCTCTCCCCCTAATTAACACCGGGTCCCCCACCGGTTTCCCCCTCCACTACTATTACGATGGAATGTGGATCCGCCACCGCATTTTCTAGATATCCCGCTTGAATCTGTTCCGCTGTGAAGTTTAACATATTCAGCGATTTTCTTTCGTTCTGGCTTCTATTTTCTCGGCATCACCTGACTAATTGTCGACGATGAAGTTGTTGATCATTGTTGCGGATTCAGGGGTTAAGAGGTCACATTTCTGAGTGAAATTTCAACACATATATATCTCTCCAGTTTCTCCATCTTCTGGAGGTTCGACCTCAGGCAGCCATCTTCAAGAGTTCATAATGATAACATCGATGCATTTAAGGTAAGGGCCACTTTGTTCGATTCTTTTGCAGACAGCAGAGATACGTGCATTTCACCTCTGGTATAAAACCTTTAGTCATGCGACCGAGTTCTGATCTTACAATAGCCTCTGTCAGTTTGAAACTCTATCGTTCAATAGTCGGGTGAATTACTCCGTACAGAACAGTACTTTCCTGTGGTACTGTTTATTACGTTATACGAGTTGTCCTGTTTGACTTTAAAGTTTGAGGGTGTGGTTCATGAAATGAAAACTGACCGACCAGTACTTCCCTGTGGTGCTATTTATTTATCTGTACGGGGTGCTTCTAGCCTTGAAGTCTTTGGTTGAATTGAAAGTTCATTTCTGAAAGCTACAGCTGGTATGCGTTGATCAGTGTATGTCAAAGCCTAATCTAGTAGCTTTTGTCAATATGTGCTAGTGGTTTTCAGCACTCTTTGAACTGTGATGAGGCGCTCTTTTTTCGAAGCGCGAGATCGCGAATGCGTGAAAGTTGGCGGAAGAGCGCTCCGCCGACGTTTATTCGGAAAAGAAAGCGCCTGATCGCAGGTTAAGCACTCTTAAGAGTAAATGGGTTGAATAAGTAATCCTTATTCATCTTCCTTACTGTTTACCTTTTTTAACTCCCAAAATATAGGAAAACAAATGGTACCATGCAAAAGTACAGTGGAAAAGGTTTCGTTTAAATGGTCACACCATAGGATTTCGCCGACAGATTCAAAAGTTAGAACTACATCATATCTCCAAAAATGAACATACTTGTCTCATTCAAATATGAAATTACAGCAACGTAACTATAAAAGAGGATTGTTCTTATACGATAACACCTCACAGGCATGTACAAAAATATCCCCTTTATGATATACGGTATGTGGGAGCCGAATCAAACTGTTGTCATTTTGCACTCTCAGATCCGCTTCGACCCGGTTCAATATCAGTGTTTCTTCTTTTATTCAACATCGGCATAAGGTTTTGCCCAATGTTATGGTCAATAGAATTAGCAAATTTCCACCGGTTTTCCGTGGTGTGGACTCTTATTTACCACGATTTACGTCATCACATGGTCAAAATTTGTTGCTGACTCACTCGGCTGCGCCTCGTGAGTCCACAACATTTTGACCATGTGATGACGTAAATCGTGGTAAATAAGAGTCCACACCACCGGAAAACCGGTGGAAATCTGTTTTTTACCACAATATTTAGAAAAAAAATACAAGGAAAAATCGAAGTTTCGTTACAAAACGTGATGCATTGCGCGAGCAAGCGTTGTCTATAACTTGCATTGCGTGATGTTAGCGTCAGCACCGTTGTATGTACTCTCATTTACCACCCGCATCGACCAATCAGATTGCGAGATTACCGGCAATTGTGGTAAAATATAGCGTGGCTCGCTTCGCAGGTCTTAATCTTAAAATCAACAACAGCTAATTAGAAAGAGATTACCTAAACGCCCCTTGTCATATTCAGAGATCCGCTCAACCGCTTAACCCCAAGGCGGCCGGAATCAAAAGTCACGCAAGAAAAATAGCGAATTTCCTCTCGAAAAAGTATAAAAGAACCTCACTATTGTTGATTTGAGCCACCTTGTATAGCATAATAAACAGCACCACAGGAAAGTACTACTCAGTAGCTTTCATTGCAATGGTCACACTTTAGGATTTCATGATCATCCACAGACTTCAGAGTGAATTCTTATTTCTCTTGGGTGAAATTCTGTACACTACTTACATCAACACCTATCATATCACAGCTGCTAAAACAATTTTGGGTTGAAATGCTAAATAATTCTTAATTGATTTTTGTTTCAAAAGAAAATAATATCACCTACTTGACGCACAGAGCACGAAAACAACATAATAATGAGATAATTATTACTTCATTCATAAGAACTAAAAGAAGGGGTTCTAAGCAGAAGTTTCCTGTGATGCGCACTGCGTAACCTGTGGGTGAGAACATAATATATTGTTCCGGCTGTTGCGGAAGATGAAACGAGAGCCACACGAATAGTCCCTTATTTCCCTCAGGGACAGTAAGAGGGTAGTCACGTAAGCGAGCGCGAAAATCGCCTCCTGCTAGGAGATGTACCTTCATAGACGCGCCAAATCTAAAAACTATTTATAGAAATCATGCAGACGCTATATTTCGTAGTCTGTCTGTTCCATTTTTATTTATAATATTTAGTTTGTTAGTCTAAACAACAAGTTTAGTTAGTTTAGTTAGCATGTCTTAAAAGCGGTGTTTGCCATAAGCTAACATGGCGCAACATCTTAAACTTAAATAGGAATTTAATATCAATTCATACGCAACAGTTGAACCCAACAACCTTTCATCTCTACATTAACAACGATGAATACAATCTGGAGAAGGTTAAATCCAAAACACTGTATCGCATTTTGGTCTCGAAAATTGCAAAAAATCCAACATCGGTCAAAAAATATGATGAAACCTATAACACTGATTGTTTTCAACTAAATTGGAAAGCTATATCCCTTTTACCTATTCAAATAACCTTGAGTACTAAACTGCGCGAATTTCAATACAAAATATTAAATAGGATCATGTATACAAATGATATGCTTTACAAGTTTAAAAAAGTCGAATCTCCTTTGTGCTATTGGTGCAAAACAGATATCGAAACTCTTGAACACTTTCTTTTCCAATGCCCAAAAGTTAGACTATTTTGGAATGAAGTGGAAATGATATGTAAAGATAAATTAAAGCTTACCAAGAATTTAGAAATTAGAGATGTTATTTTTGGAATTGATAATCTAGAAAGTAATAGCAATTTAATTAACTATATTATCTTGGAAAGCAAATATCTCCTTCACTTCTGTAAACTTAGTAACAAGATTTTAACTCCACAATTATTACTTGAGCGAATTAAAAATACATACCAAATAGAATACTCCATAGCGAGCGAGAGAAATAACCTTAGTTATCACTATCAAAAGTGGGAGCCCCTAATCGCTCTTATTTCTTCTTAGATTTTTGTCACCAAATATATCATTTTTTATCTCAACTCAAGCCGCTTTAATTATAAATTATACTACTTTAGGCAGTTTTTCGTACATTTGTCATTTTTGTATTTTTAGTTTCTTTCTCTTTCATGTACTTAGATTGTGTAAATGTGTTTAAGTGTTAGTTTTCTTACAAATGTAATATAGACAAAAATAAATAAAATACAAAAATTTTGATCTGTTATTAAACTACCAGCGACTTTTGCTGAAATTCACGAAAATGTCTTCAAGACAACTTTTATACTTAAATCACATGCGCTGCGCTCGCAAACCAAATCGCTGTGAAATCGCAGCGAAATGTTTTGCGTAATTTTTGCTACACTTTTCAATGCATTTTTTGTTGCACTGGAGTTCTAACTTCAAATTGTGTGACACTGGCGATTCGGAAGACGTAGTTAAAATTAACGCTAAAAAAATCCTTTAAAATTCGCATCAAAATTCGCCGTTTGTAAACGGCGCTTACACATCCAGCCCCAGTACTCCGCAAATTGAATTGTGGTTGCCATAGAATTTTGTGGTCTGATCCATTCAGTTGTGCCAGAACTGCTGGTCCCCAGGCGTCACTCTTTCTTGGAGCACGCTGCGCGATAGCGCAGTCTGTTTTCCTTCGCTTTGCGATATCTGGGAACAAGGCAGAGCAGTTACCAATACTCTTCGTCCTTTCGGTTGCAGCAGAATCAAGCAATAGTTTCGTATGTGGTAGAACTACTACTTCCGGCGGAAGTGAACCTGCAACTCTTACCATGCTGTGGTGCTGGGCTGCTATTCTATTGTGTACTACAACACAAGGTAAAGTATAGTGTATGTTTGTTGTTATTGCGTTCGACGATAGGAAAACGCTTCCTAATCTCGTGAAGGCAGGCTTTTTTAGCGCGACAAATTAGCTCTCCCGCACGTTTTTCAGAGGCACCTCTCGGCTGAAAACTGGTACCCAGTTTAATTAGTCCATGCCTCGCTTTCGTTCTCGTACTCAGACTTTCTCCGACACGCACTCTTTTAATCTGTGATTACTACTAGTTTTTGTTGTTATTTGCGGAGGCACGGCGGTGTTGTGGTCAGGAACACACTAAAAACACTAAAAACCTCATCTAAATGATGCAATGTAACCGCTGTAATTTACAATACATAAGAGAGACTAAACGACGTTTAACCTTATTCGGCCTGGGCTTTTTTTGAGTTCCTAAGCCTGGGGGGGGGGGACACATTGTGCCCCTCCCCCCCCTTCGTAACTTCAAGAACATTAAAGCTATGACAATGAAACCTAGAGGGTACATAGTACGTCCAAAACTGTCTCCTTTGCGGTCCGCATAATGGAACGATGACGTCATATGACGTAGTTATTAGGTAATTAGTTATACGGCCGCCATCTTGGATCCGCCATCTTGGATTTCTGAACTTTTTTAAAACCTCTTAAAAACCGTCCAAATTGACGCAAAATTAATCAAAACCAATAAATAAACGCTAAATGACGTAAAAATACAAACGTTATACCAATAAACATTGTTTTTCTTCATTCAAAGGTATAAATATGCAAATTTCCAAAAACATGGCTGTCAAAATCTTGTTGCCATGGAAACGTCAAGTCACGTGATCAAAAAATTGTCATATGAAATTGTTACCAGATAAATTTTAGGAAAAGTCACAAAGTTTGATGGCGTTTGAATACATATTAAAGAAGTAATGAATGTTGAAAGTTAGCGCGGGCACTTTGTGCACCCCCCCCCCCCCCCCCCCCCCCCCCCAGGCCGAATAGGGTTAATAAACCGCTGCCTTTGCTATGACATCTGCAAATGGATAGACCTTCGCGTGGCTCGGATGTCCACGTAGAAATGGCGGTCCCGTCTCCGTTGGGGACGTAAAAGAACCACTGAGGACGTAACTGAAATCCCTGGCTGTGGCCACCCTCAGTGCCATACATTGTTCATGGTGGGGTGGGGGAGATGAGATCAACAATGGACCGATAGCGGCTGCCTGAAGTGCCTTCATGAGCTGACCTCCGATCTCATTCTCATAAGTCTATGTAAAGCGCCATGTGACACGTGATATGTGCGCTATGTAAGTCTCTTCCTCTGTTTAACGAACACCGCCGAGCCATAGATAACCCTAACACTAAATCCAAGCCTATTACAGTTGCAGAACATTTCCTCTCCTCTCCTTACCTCGCTGTTAACGTCATGCAACTAATCCCCATCGAAAAAATCTTCTCCAACAGAGGCTCAATCCGAAAGGCCAGGGAAGCTTTTTTAATAATGAAAGGCAGAACAATTGATCCCAATGGTTTATTTTCATTATTGTATGTTTTATTATTCATTGTCATAACTGTATATCAAGTTAGTTTTCCGTATTTCCGGCATTACTAATTGTCATGATCTACATACAGTATACACACCTTCCAATGTAAATTCTCATTGTACCTGAAGATGGCTGGTTTGCCCAGCCGAACCTGACATATAGTACACCAAATTTAAAATCATTCTACGTTGTATCGGGTCCCTGTTTTTTTATTCCTAGTGGTCAGCGCATGCGCTTCGGACCTTCTGATCTGAAGTTTTCTGCCATCATGCCTTTTTCTTATACCTTATTATAGGAAATTAACGGCGCTCCACGAAATCAACGAGAATTTTGAAAATTTAAGTTAACTTAAGTCGCGTTAATTTCAAATACCTTAATTAACTAGCAGTAATCACAGATTATGGAGACGCGTTCGAAGGAATTTCCGGCGGAAATGAGCCCCTGAAAAAAACAATAGGGGCGGCCATTTGGAAGACCGTCTACCAAAAAATCTCAAATTTTACTGCACATAAACCACAGGACAACCAGCACGAAATTAGGATTGCGTTCTTCGAACGCGATAACGCGACTTAAATTCACGTTGATTGCGTGGAGTGTTATCTTCCTATAATGGAGTATAAGGAACTCTATCATCCAACTCCAGTACGAAAAACGCGCGAGGCAAGCACAAATTTACCATTTAAGTCTTCGCTCAATGATGAGCATTTTAGACTATTAATTAATTAATTAATTAATTAATTAACTCACTAACTGGCTAACTGAGTACTAACATAGAAACTAATAAAAAGTGGAGATTGCTTCCTTAAAGAGTGTCAGGGATGTGCTTAATGCAATGTCCCTAGGCACCTGGTTCCTAGCAAGGCGTGTTCTGGGGTAAAAGAATATTTAAAATAGCCACAACTGGCAGTTGGGAGCTTGTAAGCATGCTCGGAGGAACGAGTAGATTTATATGTAATTGGCTGTAGCATGTCATTGTCGGCATAAGTCAGGTTAATCCGCATTATACCGCATTATACCAGCAAATATACCACGATATTTGTATAGTTAGTTACTTGTAAAGAAAAAAACGTGCGAGCTTATTGATAACCTGTATGTACACTTGCAGTTTATGGTGTGCACGTGACAAAATACGCCACGATTCTAAGAGTATTTTGGCATCGTTGTCTAGGATTTTCTACACCCGCCATTTTGAAGGCAGAGAAGGCCCTGGGAACGAGGTTGAAATTTATCTGCTTATTTGTTGTACTTCCATTTACGCTGCTTTTTTACTTTCCTTCAGCACTCAATGTCAGCCTGCAATTAACGGGAGGACCAGTTGAATATGCTGGGAGAATACAAGTCAAATACAATGGGACCTTGGGCTCAGTCTGTGATAACGGCCTGGACATCAACGTGGGTCACGTGATATGCAGACAGCTTGGTTACCCAGGAGCCATTGCCATCCCATGTTGTAACGCCTTCGGGGCTGAAAGCGGTCATTTCTGGTTAACTGGCGTGAAATGCCAAGGGAATGAAACCAGTTTGCTTGATTGCAAGCACTGGAATTGGGCAGTGAATAGTTGCAACTTGTTTGATGTTGCAAGCGTTGTTTGCAGACCACCTAATACATCAATCTGTAAGTAATACACCTTACCATTGTGACGATATTTCATGTATGTTAAATGAAGTGTTTTTCAACTGTTTTGATATAGCCCGGATGTAGGCGTGCTCGTGTGATTTAGATTAAAGTTAGCCTTCGAGATGTTTGGTTCTCCTTCTCAGTTGGTTCTTTCTTTAGCTAGCCTACGAGTTCTGTTTGGTTCGTCTGGCCAAACACATCGTTACAACCATATGAATCAAATGTCCGTCCAAAAGGGGCATTCTGAATGGTTCTCTCATCGGTCCAAACTATACTATACGGACCGCTCAGATGGACCACTTACAAATGAGTTTCACTGAATTGTGTTTTCATAAAAAATAAACCGTTAAAGGAAAACTGTAGAAACGTTTCTGAATGTCTTTGCGAAAATGTTTGTATTTAAAGCGGTTTTCAATTCAGTGTCGTAAAATCAAAACCAAAACAATCACTGGCCAATCACAACACACACAGGCAATCCAATGAACCAATCAGACGTTCTCGTAGTAAATACATGAACCGCCGCCAAGCGCGGGAAAACGCGTGCAAGTAAGTCATGCTATTTTAGAGATATTTTAGGCAGTCACGAAATGAAGCAATCGCTAAGTTACTTTTAACACTAAGTTGAATACCGTTCTAACTGTGGGGTTTAAAAGTAGGTGTGTTTTATTCAGACAAGTTAATTTAAAAAGGAAAAAGCCCTGCTAGATTAACTAATAAAATTAGGTATTGTATTATTATATAATGGGACCTGCAGCACGTTATTTGAAAGCATGTCACAAAGTTGTTACCCTTTAACCCTTTATGGAGACATGTAAGGTGATTCTAACTTTTGAGTCTGTGGATGAAATCCTAAAGCGTGACCATCATTCAAATGAAAGTTATTGAGCAGTACGTTTCTGTGGTGCTGTTTATTATGCTGTGCTAGGTGGTTCTAACTTTTGAGTCTGTCGACAGAATCCTAAGGTGTAATCATTCAAATGAAACCTCTTCAGCAGTACTTTTGCATGGTACCATTTGTTCTAACTTTTGAGTCTGTGGATGAAATCCTATGGTGTGACCATTCAAATGAAACCTCTTCAGCAGTACTTTTGCATGGTACCATTTGCTTTTTAATATTTGGCAAAATGGAATTTGGGATTTTTCTAGAATTTAATGTTTGGCACTCTTGTGAGTTAAAGGGTTAAATTGACCTTACTGATTAAAAACGAACCAAAGCTTTCTCGGCCTTGCCCCTAAGTTACATTTCACGCTTTTGTTCTAAAACATGATCGTACGAGTGACCAGTGCTTATATTTTTTTCTCAGCATACTCCCTGCCACCTCGTCTCTCCTACGCCCCAGTCTCCTATGCAGGATGTGTGGAAGTGAATTACGCAGGAGTCTGGGGCGATGTTGGGCAGTTTCACTGGAATCAAAAAAATGGCCGCGTTGTCTGTAGGGAGCTTGGTTACCAGGATGTTGTAACAATTTTATGGAGATGTAGATTCATTCTAAAACTTAGTAATAAATTAAACACGGTCACTTGGATGGATAACGTGCATTGTCATGGAAACGAAAGCTCCCTTACAAATTGCACTTACAGGTGGCAGACGTTCAGAAGCTCTTGGGGCTTAGACGCAGGCGTAGTGTGCACAAATAGAACTGAGACGGGTACGTATAAACCACAGGCTCACCATCTTCTTTTTGTGTGGTGTGCTGTGCATCTGCAATGGCCGTATATCGGTTTATAAAACTAATCTCACTAAAGGCGAAATTTAGAGCTCTGAAAATTAATTAAAATGAAATGAAAACTCTCAAACTCACTACCATGCTTATTTACTTTGGTTTTCTGTGTTTATTTTAGTGACTTGTGGCTCACGAAAACGGTATTTTCAAAATAACAGTGCGACTCGCTTACTGAAGTAGAGAAAGAGAACGAGTCAAACTGTTATTTTGAAAATACCGCTTTCGCGAGCCACAAATAACCAAAATAAACACAGAAAAACAAAGTTAAACAACATGACAGTGATTTTGAGAGTTTCCATTTTTATTAATTTTCAGAGTTCTAAACTTCGCCTTCAGTGCGGCTAGTTTTATCAACCGATATGGCCATTACAGATGCACAGCACACCACACAAACAGAGGATGGTAAGCCTGTGGTGTAAGACTAGTTTACAGATGCACAGCACACCAAACAAACAGGGGATGGTAAGCCTGTGGTGTAAGACGTTGAAACTTACATTAAAACAACCACAAACCAAAACTCGCTGTTTTTAAGTACTTAGAATAAAAAACTATAATGAGAAAAAACAGCGAAGAAAAAATATACAACTAGAGAATGAGGTTTCCCGATGTTTCGGACAGTCAAGCTGTCCTTCTTCAGGGGATTTAATGGAGATACGGAAAGTCGTTACAATATTTTATATAGTAAACAAATTGTAAAACGGTTATAATTTGATATATGATGTGGTGTAAGGCTAGTTTTATAAACCGATATGGTCATTACAGATGCACAGCACACCACACAAACAGAGGATGGTAAGCCTGTGGTGTGTGGCTAGTTTTATAAACCGATATGGCCATTACAGATGCACAGCACACCACACAAACAGAGGATGGTAAGCCTGTGGTGAGAGGCTAGTTTTATCAACTGATATGGCCATTACAGATGCACAGCACACCACACAAACAGAGGATGGTAAGCCTGTGGTGTAAGACTAGTTTTATAAATCGATATGTTCATAACAGATGCACAGCGCACCACACAAACAGAGGATGGTAAACCTGTGGTGTGAGGCTAGTTTTATAAACCGATATGGCCATTGCAGATGCACAGCATACCTCACAAACAGGGGATGGTAAGCCTATGGTGTAAGGCTAGTTTTATAAACCGATATGTCCATAACAGATGCACAGCGCACCACACAAACAGAGGATGGTAAGTCTGTGGTATAAACTAATTATAGCATAACATTATGTATCAGAAGTAGTAGGGTTGTCCAATATACACGTACTGTACCTGTCAGTATAAGCGATGTTTCGGTCCGTATGATTCGTACGGACCGTAAAGCTTTCAGTCAGTCCGTATGAAGCTTAAGACGGTCCGTAAATGCATTTCATTAGTGAGGCTTGGTATATTTTCATGCAAAGAAGAGTTGGGACATACGGTTTGTCGATCTGTGTGGAGCGTACAGACCGTAAACCATTTAGTTGGTCCGAATAGAGCTTAAGACGGTCCTGATTGCATCTCATTATGTTCACCGACTCTCCCCTCTCATAGGCGACCGGCTACACCGACCCCCACCCCCTGCGTCTAACTCCTTACCCTCCACTCCTTCCAACGCCGTACCCATGGGTAAGGCAGGTGACCATTACATATTGCGGGCTCAATGTTAACAGGGGATCAAACGATCAAGCGACCAAGTTAATTGTTGTGCCACTGTTAAGGCCGATTTACACGGTACAACTTTATTGCATACGACATGCTTACGCCATGCTTACGACACGCTTACGCCATGCCTACGACAAGCTTGTCGTAAGCATGTCGTAAGCATGTCGTAAGCATGTCGTAAGCATGTCGTAAGCATGGCGTGAGCGTGTCGCATGCGACATAGTTGTACTGTGTAAATCGGCCTTTATAATTCATTCAACGCTTTGCGTATTCACGACTTAAATGGAGCTGGTTTTTACCTCACTCCGTGGCCGTTGCTAGTCCTTTGGTGCCATTAAGAAAACATTAACATTTAGGAATTGATTACTTCTAGTTTAGGTTTATAAGGTACATTATTTCATTCGCAGATCTCCACATTCAACTAGCTGGTGCAACCGCGACGTATGCCGGTCGTGTAGAAGTTCGTTTGGCGGGAATATGGGGCGCAATTGACAGGTACACCTGGGAATTCCCGGATGCTCAAGTGGCTTGCAAGACTCTGGGTTTTTCCGGTGCTGAAATTGCGGTTCGTGGAGCGACGTACATTTTTGGCCCCATTGGGGTCGAAGCAATGAACATGCAATGGATAGACAATGTCCAGTGCCTCGGTACTGAGTCTCGGCTTCATGAATGCCCTCATAATGTGTCCTTTACTCCTGGCCGTGTACTTGAAGCTGGTGTCGTTTGTAAATCAAGAAATTTAGGTATTTTCTTAATGATGTCATGAATAACTGTTATAGTTGATATGAAGAACGTATTTATACACAAGAAAACGGGATATAGTTCAAGAAAAAGCAATACTTAAACTCTTTCCTGACCAGAGACAAACATTTTGAGTGACTCCATCTCGTAACACGGAGCCCTTTTATTGAACCGTTTTCTAGAGTGTATGGCATTTGCTGATGGGACAGTCAAATTCAAGTCAGATTAAAACAATGCAACCTTAACAATTTTCATTTGGACCCACCTGTAGGAATTACTAGTTTTGAAGACAAACGTTAAGTTTTTTAGTTTAATTCTGATCTCGATTGTAAATTTTAAAATTGTGATGCCAAGTTTTATGTTGTTTAATTTCATTTCCAAAGTAACTAAAATCAGGCTCGCTGGTGGCAACGTCTCTTATGCCGGCCGTGTAGAGGTTTACATGGCGGGAATCTGGGGCACAGTCCGTAACCAAGGCTGGAATCTTACGGCCTCAAACGTGGCATGCCGGGAGCTTGGTTACCAAGGAGCCGAGTCCGCTATATTGTCTTCCGTTGAGAGATTTGGAAAGGGGAAAGGGCCTGTGTGGATATCGGGGATGAAATGTGAGGGACACGAAGAGTCGCTTTGGAAGTGCTCTTGGCCCAGAATAGCTGGTATTTTCTGGGACCATGATAATGATGCTGGAGTGGTGTGTAAGTACAAAATGACATGGCATATCATTGCATGGCATGGCATGGTTTTGCCTGGCCAACATTGCATTGCATTACATGGCATATCATTGCATGGCATGGCATGGCATGGCATGGCATGGCATGGCATGGCATGGCATGGCATGGCATGGTTTTGCCTTGCCAACACTGCATTGTATTGTCAGTTTAATTTTATCATATGATCTGTACGGCCTGTTGCGCCCGGTTCGTAAGCCATAGGGGAAGCCATAACCTTGAGCTAAATAATTTCCCATCCGGCCCTCATACTCAGTCAATAAATGCATAGTATTTGCAGGGTTTTCGACCGTTTTGTAAAGTAGCGAACATATTTTTTGAAAGCACCGGACGTGGAATGGTACTTTGGTACTTTGGTATCAAAGTACCGGACGTGGAATGGAAAACGACCGGACGAAACGTCCGGCCGGCTCCGGCCTCAAACGAAAACCCTGTATTCGAGAAAAATAGTTTTAAACGTACGAGTATATCTTTAAAATTGTAAAAAATTCCAAAGATACAACATAATATATTTTAAAATGACTGATCTAAACGAGTTGATCGAGGTTGTCCATGCTGAAGCAAAGTTTATCTACAGTGGTGTCCATATTGCACTGGTTACCCAGTGACTGATCTATTCAGCAAAGCATTTGTAAAATGAAACGGCAATAGATTTATTTTAAGTGTTGTTTGTGCTTTCGACTATTTCCCATTCGCGCGCTCCCAGGGCAACCGGCTGTCGAAAATCGGACTACATTTGCGCGAATAGCCAGTCAGACTGCGCGTTATCGAAAGTCGGTCAGTGGTATCCAAACATTTTGCTTACAAAAGGCTATACCGGTTTATCTTTTTAGGTATTCCAAGTGGTCCCACTTCTGAAACAGGTAAGCTGTCTGTGGTAAAATATGTCTTTAAGTGTATTTTCCCGCGCATGTTACCATGACATTTGACATTTTACATAATTGTCACGAAATGTCTCAAAGTGCGGTTACAAAGCAGAATCGACAGTCCGTCATTGACTTTTATTTTCTTAGTTTCCTAAAGAAGGACAGTTAAACTGACCAAAACGTCGATTTGACATCGCTTTTAAGCTCAGAAGAATCCCGATAAACAACTTTTAATTTATTCATTTTCAGTGTAGGTTATATTTTCGACTATTTTCCATTCGAGGGCTCTTAGGGCAACCAGTCGAAAGTTGGACTACTTTTGTGCGTGAAGCCAGTCATACTGGGCTTTTATCAACAATCGCGCGGTCACTGAGATCCAAACATTTTGCTTACAACAGGCTATACCAATTTATCTTTTTAGGTATTCCAAGTAGCCCCACTTCTGAAACAGGTAAGAATACGCCACCAACTGAAATATTGTAAAAAAAAAAACACCCATTCGTTAGAAATTAAAATAGACCATAGGCAGGAGGCTGGAGGCAAATTGTTGAATGCACACAGCAAGTCTTGCGTTTTAATAGCCATACTTACAATTTACGGCAGAAAGATTTTTATCAATCTAGTTTTAACACTGTTACGTACGGAAAACACTCAATCCGATACTGAGGTCCAAGGCTCTGGAGTAAGATATCAAGCACAGACAGTTTGGCTACCAGTCTTACGCAGTTTAAGACCCGGATACGAAGTCTTGATTTGAGTGACATCTTGGATGGATGTAGTGGCTGCTTCCTTTGCAATTCATGATTTTAAATTTTCTTAATTACATTTTTAATTAATTGATTTTTTAGAATTTTGATAATTAGAATTAGAGTTTTGTGGTGTTTATGTTAGTGAGTTATCAATGGTAGTTTTTAATTCTAGTCTTAGTAGATTTTGGTCTCAAATTTTTATTGATTTGTTTTTGTATTTTTAATATTATATTTTAGATAGTTAGGTGTCCCCTATTAGCAGTGTGGAATTCCCTCTGCTAGATTTTGACTGACACGTTAATAAAGTCATTATTATTATTATTATTATTATATATAATAATATATATATTAATATATATATAATTATATATAATTATATATATATAATTATATATAATTATTGCTATTTTTAAAAATTATTATTATTATTATTATTATTATTATTTAAGAATGATACTGTACAACCCACCATGCCTCCTGATTAGTCAAGAAAAACTAACGCCTGTTGCCTATTGTCCATAGAACACATGAAAAGATACCAGATTCCCATTTGGGGATTTTTTAGGTTATTTATGGAACACCCGTAAAATTCCCAAATTTGGCAAAGTGAGACAAGTCCCAACCAGGGAATCCCCAACCAAGTTCCCTGGTTGGAACTTGTCTCACTCTGCCAAACTTCTTTAAATATCCAAAAATGGGAACCTGGTATTTTTCCTGTGGAAATTACCTGACGTTAAATGACATCATGTTTTCATGACAATGTTCGGTTTTTAGGTATTCCAAGTGGCCGCACTTCTGAAACAGGTTAGTCGTTTGTAAAGGGAAACGTTAAGGTTGTTACATACTTTCTAGCGGCGTGCCTTATAGATTTGATTTTCTTTTATTTACAACGTCTGTTTCTAGCAGTAGAGGCGTGTTCTTCAAGTCATCACTATTGTTATAAGTTAAGAGCTCACTTTCCGCCACGCAGAATACAATTTGAGAAACGTAGAAGGTAAAAATGCCTTTCCTAAGCTAAGCCGCATACAATTTATTTGAAAAGAAGTTTCAGCTATAGTGAGACCTTTTATGGAACAGTCTGTCCCAAGAACCAAGAAATGCTGGCTTTATATACTGAACAATTCAGACGAAAGATCATCAACCAAATCTCTGACATATCGGATTCCCTTAACCATTTTTAATTTTTTTTGCTTAATTGACGATTTTAACCATGTTTAAATAAGGATTATGTATGTACACATGTATATAAGTATTAAAAAACTACAAGTGCCGAACCCGATAAACTGCTTGGTTGTTTTGGATGGGATACGAATTGAACTTTACCTTAAAATTTATACTGTGATCTCCATTTCCAGGACGAACCAAGAAAAACCTCGCCCTTGTGATAGCACTTCCGGTCGCAGCGGCTGTTATCCTGCTGATATTGATGCTTGCGGTGTACTTCCGCTTTTACCGAAGAAGGAGAGGGCATTTTGATCCCAAGAAAGAATTCGTGCACATGAGTGAAGTTAGCTCCGTATGTTGAACTTTATGATGTTATTAATTATGCTAAATGCATATTTAGCCATATCTGAAATATGGCAGCCACTTAACTCATTTCAAACTCCAGCCTTCATTTGAGATGCGCCCTACAGTCAACTGTTAAAGTCTGAATCTCAATAACCCTTTAAATCCCAAGACACACCATAGACTATGGACACACCATAGGATTTCGTCCACAGACTCAAAAGTTAGAACAAATGGTACCATGCAAACGTACTGCTGAAGAGGTTTCATTTGAATGGACACACCATAGGATTTCGTCCACAGACTCAAAAGTTAGAACAAATGGTACCATGCAAAAGTACTGCTGAAGAGGTTTCATTTGAATGGTCACACCATAGGATTTCATCAACAGACTCAAAAGTTAGAACAAATGGTACCATGCAAAAGTACTGCTGCAGAGGTTTCATTTGAATGGACACACCATAGGATTGCGTCCACAGACTCAAAAGTTAGAACAAATGGTACCATGCAAAAGTACTGCTGAAGAGGTTTCATTTGAATGGTCACACCATAGGATTTCATCAACAGACTCAAAAGTTAGAACAAATGGTACCATGCAAAAGTACTGCTGAAGAGGTTTCATTTGAATGGTCACACCATAGGATTTCATCAATAGACTCAAAAGTTAGAACAAATGGTACCATGCAAAAGTACTGCTGAAGAGGTTTCATTTGAATGGTCACACCATAGGATTTCATCCACAGACTCAAAAGTTAGAACAAATGGACCATGCAAAAGTACTGCTGAAGAGGTTTCATTTGAATGGTCACACCATAGGATTTTGTCAACAGACTCAAAAGTTAGAAATACACTACATATCTCCATAGTTGACTCCGGGAGTGAAAGGGTTAAATGTTTAATTAATATCCTCGAGAGTAAACTCTTTCTTGTTTGATCACCAACCCTAATGCCTTCCTCGCTTGAATTCCGCTTACCTTTCTTTCAAGTCAACCTCGTTTCCAGGCTCCTTTTTTCTTTCCTCGCTAATACTGGGAACAAGGTTGCCTTCGAGTGACGACGATTACTACTCACTTTTCTTAGTCCACAGATGTTGGAGTGTCAAATCCCGGATTCAAGGAAAATGGTGCTTCCTATCCAGCAGCGTTAGAAATTAAGAGCAACAACGTAATTGACTGGTGCGAGATTGCAAGGGAACGGTTGTCCCTTGGAGAAAGAATTGGGTCCGAGCTGGTGGGGGTCATGTTTCATGGACAGCTCTCTCTGGAGACTGGAGATACAACAGACTGTATTGTGAAAGTCACCAAAGGTAATCCATGTCTATCACTTTAAAAACTGCTATGAAAAATGCAAAAAGAAGCCCTGGGAAGTTAAGGGATAAATTCCGACCAGAACAGGGAATGCTGCGAATCCCAGTCTCAAACTCGTGTTCAACAATTTTTTTCCAGCTGCTTTCACGGAAGAAACAGGGCTATCTGATGATGAGAATGATCTGTTAATCGAGCTTAAAATCATGAGCTGCCTGGGCAGCCATCCCAATATACTGAACTTGTTTGGTGCATGCACAATTAAAGGTGAGTAAGTTATATAATCAGACGGTACACGTTCATTACACGAATTACAGTACCCGGCTTCTTGCGTATGACTCTCCAGTGTACCAACGATAACTCTGAGGTTTTGGTAACGAGAAAGAGGTAAAGCTTCAGGAGGATATGCCTTGATATCCTTGGTGGAGTACCCGTTTTTGGATCAAAATTGTGGGTTTGCCTTATCCAATTAAAGACCCTAAAATTGATTTCTGATTTCAGACCTCCCTGTGAGTGATAACTAAAACGTTTCTTATACAATCCAACCCCAGGCGGTGTGCGTCACGAGATTTGACCAATAGCAAGCCGTTGTTTAAACAATAGTCCTCGCGGCAAACAAGAAGCTATTTCTGCGCGTGGAGTTGAAAAAATTGTTCTTTTTGAAGGATTTCACCGATGTCAATTAAAAATGTTTTCAGGCAGAATTAAAGAGAAATATCCCTTCTTCGTTATGGGTACAATTAAATGTTACATTCGATCACAATGACTGCATTAGCTGATCTCAAAGTAAACCTACTCGGTTCAATTGCCACATTATCGTAAACTGAACTTTCACACCTTTTCTCAGACTTCTCATTCCTTTACACATTTGTTTTTCGTCAATAATTTGGGACATACAGGTAATTTAGCCTTTTTTCTTTGAGAATTTCGGGGTCTACCCGGGTCTACCCCTTTTAGTTTTCTTGGTTGAAGCCGTTCAAAATTGATAAGTTCACCAACTCGCCTAGGTCTCCTGGCGAGTAACAACAATTTTCTGCGCCCACGCGGCGGTCACGCGCGTCCTTCATCATCTTCTTGTTTTGTCTTTTTTCAGCCTATTTCTCCTCAATTATAGTTGAAGGAAGAAAACATTCAAACGTTCATAGGTTTTTTTGTTCAAAGTGACATCTTTTGTCGGCGTTTGCAGTGCTTGTTCTGCATAATACGTGGAGCGGTCTTTGCGTGATTTCAGGTCTCGTGGCGTTGACCCGTGCGTAAATTTGATCTTTCCGGTTGTCTTGTTTATTAACCGATTGTATGTTTCGATTCAAATCAGAATAGTGTCTCTGAGAAAAAGAAAAACCGGCCTTTACGAAGTAGTTTCCCGTTTGTAGACTTGTATATTTGATTACTTTACCAAAGAAAAGGCGCTAGATTTAATTTCAGGCTAAATAACGCAAACGTAGGAGATGCTCACTCCGTCGAGACACAGGGAAAATGAGCCGCTACACAAATTAACCCATGGAGCATTGCAAGTCGTGACGCACGCCGCCTGATCCAACCCTAAATCAAGTCGGAAGTGCATAAACCATACCCAATTTCAGATCATTAGGGTTTAATATGTGTACTTAATTTCTAACCGAAACGACTAAAAAAAGTATAGCCCAGGGGCGGATTTAGGGGTGGGCCGAGGAGGCAGCGGCCCCCCCTTTTCAGCCTGGGATTATTATTATTTTTTTAATATTTTAGTTAGCAACGTCTGTCAGATGGTATTTTGCAGCTTTTGCTTTGTTTCCTGAGATATATTTCCTTCATTATCAATATGAACATTATCAAGCGTTGTTCGAATCAACCCGCCTTTATAAATGTTGCTGCTTTGGCGCGAGGTTGCGCTCTCGCCGCAATTGCTGCGGCTCATGTTTGATTTAATATTATTGTTAAGTTGGAAAAGGTCATGTCATTCATCAAAACACGCATCATTTGCTCAATTGCTAAATTAAGGCGTCCAGAATGCACCAGATTGCATCTCCGAGTACTCCAATTATCAAAATTTTTCGGGGGGGGGGGGGCATGCCCTCGAACTCCCGTAGATTGTCGCGCCTTCGGCACTCCTGATGGGCGCGCCCATATTGTCACTATAAAAATTGCTCCGGCCCCCGCTTTATAGATTTCCTGGATCCGCCCCTGTAGCCTTATGAGGGTTGTCCAATACTCGAACAAATTTATGCATAGCATTGTATTGTCTTATATGACCATAATAATAGTTTAACAATACATTCTAGAACGGCACAATACAGCACAATGCATTACAGTACAATGCTATGCATACATTTGTCAGAGTATTAGACAAGTATGCAAAGTGTAACCTACTATGCTCATTTCTGAAAATAATAAACTTTATCTAGGTCCTACGTATCTCATATTTGAAGACGCAGAACACGGAAGTCTATTGAATTATCTTCAGCAAAATCGAATGAATAATGACAACAGCTCTACTCAAACAGTGTGCACGTTATCCAAAGTGGAGAGGTTAAGAATTGCTCTTGATGTGGCAAAAGGGATGAAGCATATAGCCGAAAAGAAGGTCAGTGGGTATGTGGGGGAAGATAATTTGTAGAAACACATGCATTCACTAGAGCCAAATCATTTTCTCGTTTACATTGTCTCGCTCCAACAGGATAGACCATGACTTGACTGGACCTCCCATGAGATACCATAAGATCTCAACAATGGCCTATCGCAACCTCCCAATCCGCTCTGCTTCATCCCACTAGGGGAATGTTTTCAGTTCATAACTTTATCATAGCAGTCCTGACTTAACTGATACTATATTTTACATCAATTATCCTTTACAGTGTATCCATAAGGATCTTGCAGCTCGGAACATTCGTCTGGGTAAAAATAGGGTCGCCAAAGTGACCAACATAGGAAGCTCATGTGACATTTATGACCGGACGTTTTATGAACACGTCTCATCGGTAAGTCTCGTACGAGTCTCATTTCGTTAGAAAATACGGATATTAGACGACTGCGATGACGATGATAATGACGATGACGATGACGAAGTTAATGACGATGACGATGATATGACAATGACGATGATATGACAATGACGATGACGATGTTGATGACGATATCGATGACAATAACGTTGACGTCGACATTGACGATGATAATGACGATGACGATGATGATGACGGTGACAATGACGATGATAATGACGATAACGATGACGATGACGATGATGATGACGATAATGATGATAATGACGATGACGATGATGATGCTGACGATGACGATGACGATGACGATGACGATGACGATGACGATGACGATGACGATGACGATGACGATGACGATGACGATGATGATGATGATGACGATGACGATGATGACGATGACGATGATAATGACGATGACGATGACGATGACGATGACGATGACGATGACGATGACGATGATGATGATGACGATGACGATGACGATGACGATGATGACGATGACGATGACAATGATAATGATTATAGTAATGTTTTGATTGGTATTTTATTTACCTGATGTATTTCTTTTTTAAACCGTGTATAAATAAATGTAAATAAATAAATGATGATGATAAGCACGATCACGATCACGAACACGATCACGTTGACGATGAGTGAAACGACGACAATGAAGACGAAGACGATATATATAGTGGCGACTACGAGGACGATGCTGATTGTGATGACGCCAATGACTGGGATGATGACATTAATAACAATTTTTGTGGTTTACAGGGAAAGTTGTCAACAGCAAAGTGGATGGCACCGGAGACGTTAGAAACCATAAATTTCTCAGCGCAGAGTGATATGTAAGTACCGACATCTTCTGCAAAGTTACACACATACATGCATACATACTTTATTGAGAGCTTCAAGAAAACTGTTCACGAATAATTAGGGGGGAGTTGAGGAGATGAGGTGTTGTAGTTTTTAGCAATCTGAAGATTAGTGGTTGGAACTATGGCGTCCGACGTCACGTTGTTTCTTTAAAGAAGAAACTTTTCTCCGCGTTGTCTCTCTCTACCCAGAGGTATAAATGAGTAACGGCGAAACATTGCTGGAAGAAACCATGCAATGAACTAGCACCCCATCCAGGATTGAGTGGCAATACTCCTAATTGCTTCATGCTACAGAAACGGGCTAACCTTCGGTCGTTTTGGTCGCCTGTGGCTCGTGTATGACTATACCTACTGCTACCTAGAAAAGAGCAACGAAAAAACGCCGAGTGTGTAATTTCTCTTGACAAACTTCATCGGTATTTTTAAGTTTAGTATGTTTTATGAATTCAATTTTAAGTTTAGTCTGTTTTAAGATGTGTGCTTTTTTATCATTTATCTTAGATGGTCATTTGGCATTTTGTTGTGGGAGATAGAAACTGGAGGTGAGTTAAAGCACTAAAACAGATGAAATTACAAGCGAAGTTATGATCCTAGATTGACCAGACAATTTCTTCATTTGCTACTTTGTAGGAGCTATCCCCTATCCTGAGATTGAAGCAAAAGATCTTTTACAAAGCCTCAAGTCCGGCTACAGAATGAAGAAACCTGACGAGTGTCCGGATGTCATGTAAGTGAAGTGCTTTCTGACTGTAGATTCAATCCCGACCGGATTATTGGCTGGACTTGGAGAGGATATTCTTCCGCTGTATAAGCTGTTTAGGAATGTACGGCCCCAAAGGGTTTGGTTTGTTTAGCCCCTCCCCCCCCTCCCCCCCCCCCCCCCCCTCCCTCCCCCGTCACCCCTTATTTTGATAAATTTTCATTACTTTATTGGAAGGATCTCCGCAGAATATGACAGTTATAGTCGAGCCTTCACGAGACCCCCCTCTCCCCCTCCTTAACTAAAGGTCTGGATCCCCAACCGTGATTGGACACGGTGGGAATCGCAATGTCTTCTATGGTTTCGAAAGGGGTTTCAAATATGGTTTTTTCTTCCTGGACCAAAATCATCCCACACGCTTTAGAATGCATCTTGTCAATCAGGTGTGACCCTGTACGCAATGATACATTAACGCTCGTTCTATAACCCTCATGTGCTCCTTACGTCTGGTAATTTTCACGCTTGTTATTTTCTTACAGCTATGAAGTAATGGCCAAATGCTGGCAAGCTGATCCCAGTGAAAGACCCAAGTTCAGTGAATTGTCTATGGTACTCGACACACTTGTTACAAGAGAAACCTCTTGCTAAAAATGTCTTCAATCGGAAAACATGCGCGGCCTGTAAATTCAGGTGTTTACGCAAAGGAACGAAAGGGCCTGGTGCGAGTCAATAAAGGCATACTCAGGAACGCTCGTTCGCTCGTTTTATAGTTCTGTCCCTCGACCCCAGTCTCGTCGATCTTGACCTCAGAGACATAGAATAGTTGTAAAGAGCCTATTTAACTCGTGAATACGCGAAGCGTTGAACGAGTTATAGCAGACGAGGACAAATATGCAAATTTTCACTTCTATCTTTCGACTGTAAACTGAGGAAGAGTTCAACAGTTCAATAGCCAATTAGCAATTGCATGGATAAGTCTCCTACGTTAGTAGTATAGTGGGGATGTTTTAACCTACTTTTTAACTCGTGAATACGCGAACCGTTGAACGAGTTGTAGCAGACGGGGACAAATATGCAAATTTTCACTTCTATCTTTCGACTGTAAACTGAGGGAGAGTTCAACAGTTCAATGGCTAATTAGCAATTGCATGGATAAGTCTCCTACATTAGTAGTATAGTAGGGATGTTTTAACCTACTTTTTAACTCGTGAATACGCGAACCGTTGAACGAGTTATAACCACGGGGACAAATATGCAAATTTTCACTCCTTCCATCTTTCGACTGTAAACTGAGGAAGAGTTCAACAGTTCAATAACCAATTAGCAATTGCATGGATAAGTCTCCTACGGTAGTAGTATAGTGGGGATGTTTTAACCTACTTTTTAACTCGTGAATACGCGAAGCGTTGAACGAGTTATAGCAGACGGGGACAAATATGCAAATTTTCACTTCTATCTTTCGACTGTAAATTGAGGAAGAGTTCAACAGTTCAATAGCTAATTAGCAATTGCATGGATAAGTCTCCTACGTTAGTAGTATAGTAGGGATGTTTTAACCTACTTTTTAACTCGTGAATACGCGAACCGTTGAACGAGTTATAACCACGTGACAAATATGCAAATTTTCACTCTTTCTATCCATCGGCTTTTAGTAATTCCGCTGACCAGTTCATAAAGCTTGCGTATATATTTTGCCCGTTTCCAAATGCGACAGGTAATGGTCACCTGCCTTATCCATGGAGACGGCGTTGGAGAAAGGTGAGGGAGGGGAGGATCGGGTGTTGGACGCAGATGGTGTAGGGGTGGTGGAGTAAAACGCGTAGGTTGTTTCGTATTCACGAGTTGGCTCGTAGGAGCCTTTGATTTTTTAATTGGGTGATGTTAAAGCAAAACCAAAGTTTTTACTCTCGTTAGTCACATGTACAACTTTCCGGGTAATCAATGAACCAATCAGAACTTGATACAATCACGTGTGTGTAGGTGAAGCTAATCGCGAGAAAACGTGGGGAGCAATTAACTACATTTATTGGCTTTGGTTTCATTTCTGATTGGAAATGAAAGAAGCGCCATTACAATCTGCTATTGTCGTCTTTTCACTCATGATTTTGTCATTCTCAGCCACGTTTCACAAGTTTACTATTCTTGTATCACTTTATATATTTCATGTGGGAACCTTGAGCCTGCTTGCTAGTATAAAGGCTCACTTGTTGCATTTTTTGGTAGCAACAGTGTTACTTCCCTCCCAATGTCGCTTTAGTGCGTATGCTTGTGGCTATTAGCTTTCCATTTTCACTGATGACTCACTCAAACCCCCACGTGCGACCACCTCTGGTAAGCGACCATTTCGTCTAAGCGACCACGTTTCCAAAATACCAAATTTCTTCCAGTCAAATCACTATAGTCCAAACCTCTCGAAAGCGACCGCGACCACTTTCAACGCTGGTGATTTTAATTTTTATATTTCTTTTAAAGTGCAACTGTGATCAAAAATATACATTTTCTATTCTCTTTATGTTTTGAAAATATAAGTACTCGTTACTTATTAGAATTACTCGTTAGAATTTTAGAATAAGAATTAATTGAAATATGTACTAGGATTTTAGGATTTTGTTGAGTCGATGTAATGCGCAGATGAAAATTTCTTTCCCTGGATAGATATTTGCGCAATACAAATCAATAAATATTAATATTATTATTGTTACTTACCTTGCAAAGTTTCAAGTCAAAACTCGTACGGGAACTGCCATTATTTTAACTTATTTATTATTTCGAATTCGGCTTGCCACCATTACTCAATTCAAAAATGACCGGGACCGAACCCTGAGAGTTGGATCGAGTTGGCCTAAAGATTTTGTGACGTCAATGACTCAACACTTGCCTTTTGGCTTTGTTGTCTGTGACCCGGAGGTCGAGGGAACCGCGTTGAGTCATTGACGTCACAAACCAAGTCACGTGTACCAGATCGCAAACCAGTAGAACGTGGGCTCGGATTTATGAACGGAGTAATGGCGGACGGATTTTACGTGATTTTCGTGGGTTTTCGGCCAGCTATTTCTGGGCTGTGTAAGAATATATCAATCTAATTTATAGCAATTCGCATTTGTCTAAACCTATTAGATACATTTGCGTTAAAAAAAGCGGAAAAGAGATGCAAAAATTTTCGTCGTAGTGGCACTTTAAACTCTGGTACGCGACCACTCGCCCATATGTCGATGTCACTACAGATGCAAATTGACTAATATGTTACAGTACAACTCCAATATAACAAAAACTTTGTCCCTTACATCAAACTTCAATATATGATACAATATTTTGTACTGAAATTACTACACGTTCATTCCGGGGGGAACTCCAATATAGAAATGACGAGGGTGGTCGTCGTACCTTTAACCCTATTCGGCCTGGGGGGGGGGGGGGGGGGGCACAAAGTGCCCGCGCTAACTTTCAACGTTCATAACTTCTTTAATATGTATTCAAACGCCATCAAACTTTGTGACTTTTCCTAAAATTTATCTGGCAACAATTTCATATGACAATTTTTTGATCAGGTGACTTGACGTTTCCATGGCAACAAGATTTTGACAGCCATGTTTTTGGAAATTTACATATTTATACCTTTGAATGAAGAAAAACAATGTTTATTGGTATAACTTTTGTATTTTTACGTCATTTAGCGTTTATTTATTGGTTTTGATTAATTTTGCGTCAATTTGGACGATTTTTAAGAGGTTTTAAAAAAATTCAGAAATCCAAGATGGTGGATCCAAGATGGCGGCCGTATAACTAATTACCTAATAACTACGTCATATAACGTCATCGTCCCATTGTGCGGACCGCAAAGGAGACAGTTTTGGACGTACTATGGACCCTCCAGGTTTCATTGTCATAGCCTTAATGTTCGTGAAGTTACGAAGGGGGGGGCACAATGTGTCCCCCCCCCCCCCCCCCAGGCTCAGGAACTCAAAAAAAGCCCAGGCCGAATAGGGTTAAGGAGTCAAAATTTGTAGATTGGTACCGTTTGGGGTGCTAAAATCTAAAATGACTACCGTTAGAATTATCGCGGAACCTTTTAGGGTATTTTATAATTGGTACCTCTTAGGAGTAAAAATCCATTTCAGCCACGCCCATCAAACGAGATTCTTGTACCTTTTAAGGTGATTTTTGAAAATTTCTGTCGAGCACCTCCGTCTTTTTTATATTTTTATATGGGAGTCCCTCCCCCCCCCCCCCCCCCCCCCCCCCCCCCCCCCACACACACACACACACACCCGGGAGAAATTACTAGCGCCATTTGCATGATTCACAGTTAAAACCCCCTGTGGTGTGACCAACTCCCGTAAGCGACCACCTCGCTTTGCATTTTGGGTGGTCGTATATCACGGGAGATTAAACTGCGGTATTAAATAACTACGTATTTTTTAAAGTTCTATTTTTATGACGCCCCTCCGCAAAACGGTAGTAAGCAGTCCGCGGGCCGCGCCAGGAATTTTTTTTTTAACGAAAGAATATCAATTATTAATCAAAAAACAGTTATTAGATACATCTTTATATATTAGAAAGCTAATGTTTTGTCAATTATTTTGAAATAAATAAAGAAGCAATATTATATTATTATGAAACTGCTTGTTGATTTTCTTTAAAAACTGGCTCCCTCGTTTTTAGCTCGTGGATGCGCGCATGCGCTGGAGCAAGTTATTGTGAAGAGAGGTAAGCTGGACGGATAGCCAACCGGGCAGCCATCCGTTAGCAATTCTGTCGGGATTCCATCGCTATCAAATCAAACATTATTCGGAAAGGGAGATGGAGCGAGTAACTTATTTGAAAATGATTTTGAACTACATCCTTTGCGTTTAAAATAATTAGTGAAAGTTTAACTTCATCGGTTCCACAGTATTCATGGCGAATAAACCGGGGAGAAACACACAGCTCAAATATGGAGAACCGAAGCACGCTTCGGTACCTTCCGATCCAACGAAGTTCTTGCACGAGTTCTTGCCAGCTACATATTGACTGGGAAATTTAAAACAGGTATAAGCCGATTTGCAATTTTTGACAAAACCGTTTTGCAAATATGTAATCGCTCCCGGCTATTATTCGAGGAAATACGGTAATTTAATTCGATCGTTACCTTTAAGTTTATATTATTAAGAAACATTAACTCCAGAATATTATTTAGGAAAGCGCTAGACGTTTTTTACTTGTAAGGTTTTATAGAGTTTTAATATTTTTAACTAGAGTTTTCTTATTTAGTTAGTAATGCTAGAAGATTTTTACTTGTAAGGTTTTAATGAGTTTTAACTAGATTTCCGTTTTATGTACCTTATTCGTACTAATTTTCGCGGGCACTTAATTTCGCGAATTTGGAACACGAATATTTCGCGAGCATTAATTTTCGCGATTTTGCAAAAAATGATAAATTTAGGGCATTTAATTTCGCGAAAATTGACAAAAGACAGATTTAGAAAACCGTTTTTTGTTGAATGATCACTTAAACGACGATTGATTTGCAATCATGATTTGCAATTAGGTAATAGAAATAGCGTTTATAATCCGCAGACTAATCAAGCAAATACTGCAAATCAATCAAATGCTAATGCAATATTGTACTTAATAAAAGTCAATTATAAAAATATGATTTTAAATACCTATGCCATACAGTTCTGTAATGATTATAAATGCTTAACACCCTTGAAACAGAACAAAACTATAGATGAATAATAATGAAATACAATTTAAGTATGTCTTCCGATACAGCCTTGTGCAATGTCTATATTATTACTGTGGTGCACTGTCTATATCTTTAAATGGGTCCTCAGACGGAGCTAAGAGCTTTTGTTGGCTAATTATAAAAAGCCTGACCTAAATGGACATTTTGATGACTGCACGAAAGATGTTTTAAAAGAGCTACATGTACAAGAAGAAGAATGAAATGAGTGATTCGGATGAAGAAAGTGCTGAAGTAGAAGATAAATAGACTGATGACAATTACCATGTAGCTATAAACGCAGTTAATCATTGATTAAAGCAATTATAGAAGTGTATTAAATTTCGCGTGTTTAATTTTCGCGTATCCTAATTTTAGCGAGTCTTTAATTTCGCGATTTTTTACAAATCGCGAAAATCGCGAAATTAAAGCCTCGCGAAAATTAGTACGAATAAGGTATATCTTTTTAGTTAGCAGGACCCCGTTGATATCAGTACTATGGTACTGAAGGGTTATCCTGTATAAATAAATATTCAGGATTATTATTATTATTATTATTATACAAACTCGGCTGGAAAGCTATTACGCCTGCTTTGTCGGCTGATTCAGCCGCCTCTTAATTACAACGATTATTGATGTCCGTTATTCAGGCAGCCTCTTAATATATGGCTCTGATGATTTTTTCCATATGTCATTTTTAGCCAAAAAAAGATTGATTTACTTTTAAGTCGAACTAGATTGTGAATGTTGCCTGATTCGTTTGTGTATTAAATGAAGTTGGTCCACATTAACTTTCTGGTGGACTAATGAAGGGTAAAAAAAACATTTTTACAGCGGTTATAAATAACACGCGACCCACCGCCTTCAAAAGAGGCGGATAAAGTTGAGTTTTAGTGACGTCAATCAAACTGAGAAAAGCCGTTAAAATTATTTTGGATTCTGACAGGATTTCAAGAAAACAAAGCTACTAAAGAAAACAAAGCTACTAAAGATCGACAATTTTACCGACGAGAAGGCGGATCACAAATCATAAAGCCGCCGCTGCACGTAGCGCCAATTTTTTTATCATGTTGAATGAAATTTTATCTTTAAAACTGTAACTGACTTCGAAATTGGTTGTTTTAAAATTTTTACTATTTTCACTATTTCTTTTTGGTAAAGTTGGTCGAAATCCAGTCGGATTAAAAAAAAATGTTAACGGCTTTATTCCTTGTTTGAATGAATAAATAAATGATATGATTAATATGGCTTGAACTATGGTTTCCCTTTGAACTATGGCTTCCCTTTGATTGGCGTCCACCCGGAACTAAACTTGAAGTGCGATGGGTTGGGTGTTTATGGGAATACTTTTCCGCGAATGACAATGCGCAACTCCAATAAGTATCTTACTGAGTTAAACGCGATAGGCTTGTAACCGTTTGTCTGGTTATACCCCACACAAATTAGAACAAAAATTAAACTGCAATTACGTTGGTGTTTTAACGATACCTTTCGGTTTCATATAACTTGATGAGCTTTGATGATAAAACTTCCACGTTTGTTATCAACAACTACAATTAATAAAAGTAGTTTTAGGGTTAGGGTTAGTCTTGCTTCACGACTGGCCTTTTTGACATCGACAATTTCGACAACTAAATAGTTATCGATAACAATTGGACTAGTCTGTCGAGGCCCTTATACACAGTTTGCGACATTTCGGCTTGTTATGTTTACCGTATTTCCTCGAATAATAGCCGTCCCTCGATTGATCGCGCCCCTCAAATCGCTCCCCTTTGGTGGAAATAATTCGAAAAATCGTCTCCTTTGATTAATCCAAGTTAAAAATTCACTTCTTGTGTAGGAAACAATCGTTACAATTACAGAAAACTGACAAAAGCACCGGTTTCATATAGTTTTTCTGTAGTGACGTTCGTGTATTTGACTCTTTCCTTTACTCTTGGAGCTCTTTAACAAGTACATTAGCACATTAGCATGTTAGCACTTCCAGCGAGCAATATTTAAAATAATCGCTCCCTCGAATATTAGCCCCCGACTAGTGATTCGAGGAAATAACGGTATATTATGCAAACTCGGCTGGAAAACTATTACGCCTGCTTTGTCGGTTGATGCAGCCGCCTCTGATCTTATAACAACGATTATTGATGTCCGTTATTCAGCAGCCTCTTAATATACAGCTCTGATGATTATTTTCCAGTTAACAAAAAAAAAATATTGATTTACTTTTAAGTCGAACTAGATTGTGAATTTTGCATGATTCGTTTGTGTATTAAATGAAGTTGGTCCACATTAACTTTCTGGTGGACTAATGAAGGGTAAATGAAAACATTTTTACAGCGGTTCAGTCAAAAACACGCGACCCACCGCCTTCAAAAAGGCGGATAAAGTTTAGTTTTAGTGACGTCAATCAAACTGAGAAACGTTAAAATTATTTTGGATTCTGACAGGATTTCAAGAAAACAAAACTTATTATATAAAGATCGACAATTTTACCAGCTAAGAGAAGGCGGATCGCAAATCATAAAGCCGCCGCAGGTAGCTGCACGTAGCACCGATTTTTTTTATCATGTTGAATGAAATCTTAACTGACTTCGAAATTGGTTGTTTTAAAATTTTTACTATTTTCACTATTTCTTTTTGGTAAAATTGGTCGAAATCCAGTCGGATTAATAAAATAACAATGTTAACGGCTTTCCTTTGATTGACGTCCACCAAACTAAACTAGTGCGATGGGTCACGTATCAATGGTAACACTTTTCCGCGACTGACAATGCGCAATGCCAATGTACGAATTGCCGTCCACACTGAAACGATAGACCTGCGTTTTCAAAAGTCTCCACTCTGAAAAGCGTTTTCGAAAACCTCCGTTTCATAGATAAACATCTCCGTTTTTGATCGTTTTAGTGTGGACTATCGGTAAAAACGGATGAAAAAGTATGCGTTACTTTTCAAAAAACGAATTAGTGTGGACGAGGCCTGAGTTAAACGTGATCGAGTTGTAACCGTTTGTTTGGTTATACCCCACACAAATTAGAACAAAAATTAAACTGCAATTACGTTGGTGTTTGAACAATACCTTTCGGTTTCATATAACTTGACGAACTTTGATGCGTAGATTCAATTAGATCGTGACGGTGATCTTCTTTTTATCGAAGATAAAATGTATATTTAAGTTAGCCATTTTTATGATAGACGGGATGTAAAACACCTGTTACAACCACATAAAAACAAGAACAATAGAACGAAAGATCGGTTTTTAACCATTTGGTGATAAAGTTGCGCTCGCTCACTGAGCCTGGGAGGTGTACCTAGAAAGCTCGTCTTCTGAAAAGAAAACCTCAGTACATTTATAAAAATTAACCTTCAACCGGCAGAGCTCTTTTACACAGTTACGTTCTACACAATGGCACAACCTGAAGACCGCAATTTGTCGCTCATCGCTAACTGCGTCTTGAACGCCTTCTTATCTTGTACCACCATCATGTTGAACATTGTAACAATACTCGCGGTGAGAAAAACCTCCTCATTGCCGAAGCCTTTAAAGACATTGCTCTTGAGTTTGGCTGTTTCTGATCTTGGTGTTGGTTTAGTGGTCCAACCTTTGCACACTGCATTTTTTGTCATGAGGATCGAACAAAACACTGAAACGCAAACTTTTAAGATCACGATAGTCGCTTTGAACCTCACCGGGAGTTTTCTTTATTATGCTTCGTTCTTTGGTGTTGTGGCTCTAAGTGCTGACAGATTCTTGGCCATCCATTATTATCTCAGATACCAGGAACTTGTGACTCAGAAACGTGTTGCTGCTGCGGCGATCTCAGTTTGGGTGTTCAGTGTAATTCTTACGTTGACTAATGCTTTCTGCGGGTGGATCCCGATCGGTGCCACCATTACAGTAACTATAGAGTGTGTTTGCTACTTAACTACAGCATTGTTTTATTTCAAGATTTATTTAGCCGTACGACACCACAGCAATCAAATTCACGTCATGCAAACACAGCAAACACAGAATGGCGATGTGATAGCAAATGTTGTGAGGCAGAGAAAATCTGCAGTTGGTACATTTTACGCGTATCTCGTGTTTGTGGCGTGCTATTTACCACAACTTTGTATATGGGTCATCCATCTCACCACCGGACCAAGCACCGTGACAGGGCATTTGAAACTTTATACTCACACGCTGCTGTTCCTGAATTCATCTCTCAATCCACTGATCTACTGCTGGAAGATGACAGACATTCGACACGCTGTCATGGACATAGTGCGAAATATATTTCCATGCAACAACGACTGAGAAAAAAGGCTGCTCTTCAAGAAGGGAAAGCAAAACAGCGAAGTACAACAGCTTCAAATAATTGTTTTAGATTTTAGTTTTTTCTTAGGTTCCATATAACATTTACTGTAAAATTCATTGAGCTGCTTTTTGTACATGCTGGACTGAAACCGTTCATTTTATCCTCACGGACATTTACCGATACTTTTAACAGTTTCCATCGTATTTGAAACGCGGACTATCCTTAAAAGGTGACCCAAATTTTCTGCTGTGACAACACTCAAAACCTCCCCAACTCAGTGACAGCCCGGCTGGAGATATCTAAAAGCCTTTTTTTTAAGTCCAGCTTGAAAAACTAATGGGATTACGTCTTGTCAATATATAGTTAAAAGTTACAAGTGAAACTGACTTTGCGAAGTCAATCATCAATATCTAAAACTGAAATAAAACAAATACGAAGATGTCAAGAAGACCGACGGAGACGTATCAAGAAAAACCAAAACCTTTCCCAGCTTAAAAGAAAACATGTATGTGAACTCACATTAAAATTCAAACGAAGAAAAACTAAACTGAAATAGTTTTTCTTCGAGACACTGTTGATCGACAAAATGCAAACAGTTGAGGTAGCGCGATAGTACCGCTATACATTGGGTAGTTTTACTAGAGACTGAAATAACTTTAACCTCAAAGTTAACATTTGTGGGGGGACTGGTCGGTCGGTGTTAGCGCGTTAAACGCCGGCTTCGGATAACAGTTCTATAGTTTGAATTATTCTTGTATTTAACTCAGTTTATCGATATTACTAGTGCTATATTGTAAAACTTACTAAGGTTCTTCTTGTAATGCATGCCGTGCGAAACTCGTTATTACGAACACTTTAATACTGTGTACTTATGAACAATTTCCATCGTGTTTGAAAAGTGGACTAACAGTGAGGCACACTACTGTTCTTCATGCATGACTCATTTTAAACTGTTCAGTGGAAAACGATTATAGCCTACTTGTAAAACTAGAGAGACTAGATCTTTTTTAAGTAAAAATTTCAGAATAGTCATTAATATTGTAAAAAAGGATGTATACATGAAAAAATAAAGTAAAAAATAACAATAATAATAAAGTGTACATGAATGTAAAAAATATCGTGGTAATATTATGAATAATTAAAAACCAAGCCCTTAAATCGATCTTTCCAATCAGTTAAAATCCGTGAAAGCAAAAGAAAACCGTGTTTTGGTGTATTAATTTTACACAAGAAATTAAGATACAGTTTGGCACACGCGCTACATTATTTTTGTCATAACGAAAAAAACCCGCAGTAATAAAAATGTTTGAGATAAAGAAACTTTAATTGGGCACCACGCTTTTCGCGATAACGAAAGTGAGGATAGACATAAACCATCCCTCAGCGAATACATGGCCATACCATGTTAAAATGTCTTAAAAAATGAGCAGCATAGTCGGATCTGAAAAGACCTACGGTCCCAAATAATACAATAGTAGAACAAGGAGCAAAGGACCGCGAACAACGTAGACGACGACGTGATATTTCAAATTCTTTGCCTATTACTCATGGTCACGCGCCGCTGTGACGTGGGTCAATTGGCAAACATTTGGATTCGAGCTCTCATTGTTGCCATCACCACGTGCGATTTGGTAGAGAATTGGCGTTCGCGCTAGCTTTTCTATCTTTTTGCTGCTACACCGTGCTGACGAGACCCAACCAGGTCGAAACAGCTGTCATTTTGGCTTTCAGTTTGGGCTGTATCGTGTCGTTGTCGCGTTAACTGTTCTACGTAGTATCAGCTTTGCTTACTATGTTTGTATAAACATTGAGCACGCGATATATAATGGTCAGCTGCCTTACCTTGGGGACGGCATTGGAGGTCGAAACCTCGTTCCCAGTGCCATCTCCACTTTTTCAATTCAAAATGGCGGGTCGGGCGGAGAAGACCCTGGACACGGCTACCAAAATACTTTAAAAATCTGACGTATTTTGTCGCGTAAAACAAGATGAAATGTCTTCGTTTCGTTTGAACAACGGTTTTAGATTGCACCAGAAAACAAACACGGCTACCAATCACTGGAAATAACCTCTGAAAACACCATTTCATTGTGTGTCACGTGACAAAATACTCCACGATTCTTAGAGTATTTTTGCAGCCTTGTGCAGGGTCTTCTCCGCCCGGCCTGCCATTTTGAATTGAACAAAACGGAGAAGGCCCTGGGCCGAGGTTGGTCTTGAGTACGGCCCGAGGCCGCAGGCCAAGGGCCGTACAGTTTTTCCTATACGGACCGACCAAGGCCGGTAAATAACGTTTTTTTTCCTATTTCAATTCTGCGATTTGCCGAGAAAAACTTGATACTGACTTGTACAACTTTCCAAGAAATGTCTTTACGCGCCGCGTTAAGCAAAACTGACACAACGCGTGCAAAACCTAAATTATATGTAACTCAGTAATCTTCACAACTTTTTCATTTATAAACAAAAAATCTTTCTTTGCAAAGTGAACTCATTTCGACCAGTTTATGTCACTCGGTAGAATAAACGGCTGTTGTGTTTGCCTCCGGTGTCGAGCGTAATTCATTCATAGCAGTGCGAAAGCTTAAATTGAGCTATTCTAATTTAAAAATAATATTTTCTTGAATGAAAACTTACAGAATTTACATGAAATAAAAAAGAAATAAAAGCATACAAACCGAGCAATGTAGTGAAAGTACGAATTTTTTCTTAAAATCCGATCGCGAAATTACGTTAAAATTTATATTGACAACAAGCCAGTACAAAACTAGAATGACATATTTTACTAAGCAAGACTTTTTAATGAAATGTCGACAAATAGATTCACGGTTGAGCGCGTGTCGTTCTCGTATGTTACTCGTGTATGTCCGTATGTACTCGTATGTTACTCGTATGTTACCCGTCTCACCCGTGTGTACTGTAGTTTTAGTCATGATCTATAAAAGTTTAGCGAGTCGGCGAACTTCAATGGAATTCTCTCGGTTGCGGTCAATCATTTGATAATACGAGAATTTAGTTTTATCGACTGAGTCGATAAGGTAAATTGACCACCGTAAAAAGATTCAAATAGCTGACGTTTCGAGCGCTAGCCCTTCGTCGGAGCGAATCAAGGAATTGTGGGTAGTGTGTGGTTTTATATAGTAAGCGGTGGAGCTACGCTATTGGTGGAAATTTGGTGACGTGAAAAACAAATGTAAATTAGTTGAATGAAAAGCGTTCGTTGATTCCGTGGGGTTTGAGAGTGCCGATTTGAAAGATGATTTTTTGTTCTAGGTTTTTACGGCTTTCTGTGTTACCCTGGTGTGGCACCGCGGCAGAACGTTTGCGCATGCGTAAACTTCAAGCACTTCCGGTCCGTTAAACTACCAGTCAACATCGATGCGAACAGCATAAAACAACACTTCTGCATGAACCAACAGACCTAGATTTTCTAGATGCAATGATGAAAGGACCAAAATCGAAGAAAATTATGGTACGTACACGATCGGTTCTTGGATGAATACATTTCGAGATGGAGTGAAGACTTGTTTTTTGTGAAAAAATGCGATGCAAAAATTATTTGTTCATATTTCGTTGTTGGTGCAAACACCAAACCCCTTGGTGCAAACGCTTGAAACTTGAACGATGAAAAAACTTTTCAACGAAACAAACTTTTTCTCTACCTTTGTTTTATAACTCTTACTTTTTGTTTTCAAACTTCGCGGTACGGGAGTTTTATGTTGTTTATGTTGTAGTTCATTTTTTATTTCAGGTAATTTTTGTTTTTCCTTTGTTTCAAATTCATCAGCATATATTACCATACCCAAAAACAATGGAAAAATAAAAATTACCTGAGATAAAAAAATTAACTACAACATTTACATGGGATTACAGTATGTCACCGGAAATGCGTAATTCACCGGATGCTCAGTTTTCTACTCATGCGCAGTGCGTTCTGCCGCGGTGCCCCCTGGTGTAGGGAAAGGCCGCAGATTGTCATGTGTCGTTTAGAATGGTTAGTAAGATTAAAATGGCGCGCGACTGGTTTGGATGCGTCTTTGTCATTTTTTTCAACGTCTCGGAGATGTTCACGAAAACGGTCGCCCAGTCTCCTCCCTGTTTCGCCAATGTATATCTTTTTGCAAAAAGTACATGTTATACAGTAGATAACATTTACGGAGGTGCATGTAAAACGATCAGTGATTTTAATAGATCGTTTGGGTCCTGTTATTTTGTCCGCGTTGTGAATGAAAGGACAAGTGTTACATCGTGTGCGTGTGCATTTGAAAGTTCCCGGTTTATCGTCAAATTTCAGTGCGCTCGTAACTAGAAAGTTGCCTATGTTTTTGTCACGTTTGAATGAAATTAGTGGGGGTTGTGAAAAAAATCTGCCAGTTTCGGGGTCGTTTTGGAGTAATTTGAAATTTTTTAAAATGATGCTTTTGACTGTGTTGTTGTGTGGGTGGAAAGTGAAGGTGAATGGAATTCTCTCGTTCTCTTCCTTCTGTGGCGTTTGTAGTGCTGATTGTCTGTCGATCTGTTGTGCACGTTGTTGGCCCGTATTAACAACAGAGTCAGGGTACCCACGTTTCTTGAAAAACTGGCACATTTCTTCTGATTTGTTGGAAAAATCAGAGTCATCACTGCATAGACGTCGAAGTCTGAGAAATTGAGAATACGGAATAGCGTTTTTAACGTGCGATGGATGTGAGGATGAATGTAACAGATAACTGTGGGAATCTGTAGGTTTGTAGTGCACACTTGTGGATAAACTGTTACCGTTGATTGAAATATTAATGTCAAGAAAAGCGACTGAGGTTTCGGAAATTTCCCAGGTATATTTTAGAGCTGGATGAAAAGTATTGACAGAAGTTATGAATTGATTAAGTTCCTCTTTACTGGAAGAGGTAGCGCCAATGCAATCATCGATGTAGCGGCCGTAGAGTTCGGGTTTGGTTCCGTGGTACTGATTAAAAAATTTGTCTTCGATGTGGCCTACAAAAAGGTTAGCGTAGCTTGGTCCCATTTTGGTGCCCATGGCGACTCCATTAACTTGTTTGTAGTAGTTTTGGGAAAATGAAAAACAGTTAAGTGTCAAAACTAATTCGGCTAAGCGGAGCAGTGTTTCTGAGCTTGGGTTTTGAATGGAGCGCTGGTCGAAAAAATATTTTAGTGCTTGAAGTCCTTCGTCATTGGGGATGACGGTATATAAAGAGGTAATGTCCATAGTGAAAATTAATTTGTTTTCGCTGGGAAAACTGAAATTCCGGAAAATTTCGAGTGCGTGATTGGTGTCCTTAATGTACGAGGGTAGTGATTTGACAATGGGGGCCATGATTTTGTCTAAATAGCTAGAAATTAGTTCGGTAGGACAGCTACAAGCGGAAACAATTGGTCGGCCCGGATTGTTTGGTTTATGAATTTTAGGTTTGAAATAAACGCGTGAGGTTCTAGGAGTAGTGATGATGAGATTGTTGGCGGTAACTGGTAATTGTTGTTTAGTAATGAGGTCTTGGATAGTTTCTTTGACAATTTTTTGGTTGCTAGAAGTGAGATCTTTATCAACTTTGGCATAGAAAGCGGTGTCAGAAAGTTGCCGAAAAGCCTCTTGTCGGTAAAGGTCGGTCCGCCAAACAACTACCGCCCCGCCTTTGTCGGCCGCTTTGATAACAATGTCGCGTCGTTTGCTAAGACTTTTGAGCGCTGCCCACTCTCCTGTTGAAAGGTTGGAAATTTTGGTGTGGCGGTTAAATTTAAGTTTTTGGACATCGTGACGACATTTTTTGACGAAAAAATCTAGAGAAGAAAACTGGCCCTCTGGGGGAGTCCATTTTGATTTGCGAACGTTGAGTGTTTCAAAAACATCTTTTTCCGAGGTGTTAGAATTGTCTTCTTTGTCGTGGAAAAAAGCTCTTAATTGCACGCGGCGAAGGAATTTTTCAACATCTTGTTTGACTGAAAATTCGTCGGTTTGTTTCGCTATAGGAACAAAGTTTAAACCTTTACTAAGAACAGACCTCTCTGGGTTAGAAAGCGGCAAATTTTCCGGAATGGTAACGACGCCATTGTGACTATCGAATGAATGGTCGCCGGATAATTGAGGACCTATTAACTGTTCAAGTTTTTGGGTCTTGATTTGGTTAAGGCTGTTGAACAGTTTAGCATTGAGTTCTTGAATTTTAGCGCGAATTGATTGTACTAAGACAGCTGGACAAATTTTGGAAAGTTCGGAACGGTATTGGATAATTTCCTTTTCGAGATTGTTACGTTTAAGGCACATAGCTCTGATGGTGATCCTCATAATATTACGCGAGAAAGAATTTTGGGCATGGTGAATTTCGTGAAAATATTGTTGATTGGAATCAGAGAATGTAGAAGCGTGAAAATTTGAACGAAACCCTTTAGGAATGACTTTGGATTGGAGGCAACGGCCGATGAAATTGATGTGACTACAAAACCTAGTTTTGGTAAAGATGTGAGTGGCTAAACGAAAGGCTAAATTAGTGGAAATAGGGGGAAAAGGAATAAGATAACTTACGATTTCCTGGCGTAGCTCCTTGGTGAGTGTCTTGAGGTTAGGCATCGTTGTCTTCGGTTCGTTCGGTGAGAAAGCTGTTGAGTAAGAAATATTGATGTAAAAAGTTAATGGTCGCAGCGAATAAACAACAAATGAATGGGGTTAGTTTCTAGAGAAACTGTGGTGCTGCGTCGGTGGGGGGATGAAACACGAGAATTTAGTTTTATCGACTGAGTCGATAAGGTAAATTGACCACCGTAAAAAGATTCAAATAGCTGACGTTTCGAGCGCTAGCCCTTCGTCGGAGCGAATCAAGGAATTGTGGGTAGTGTGTGGTTTTATATAGTAAGCGGTGGAGCTACGCTATTGGTGGAAATTTGGTGACGTGAAAAACAAATGTAAATCATTTGATAAGGCTGTCAAATTGGAAAAAAATCAGACCAAAATGTCTCAGTATCCGTTCAAGTAGCGTTTCGCTTTCGAATGGTTCTTTTAAAACCATACTCTCGAACCAGAATCCAGAACCCACTGGATTTTCCTTTTACGACATTTTCTTTGTAACTGAAAAGAATGCACCTCCGTTCTTCTCCTCCTGCTTCTCTTCTAATTGTAAGCATCTTATGCTTTGTTGAAATCGGTTCCCCCGTTGTATGAAAACCAGTGCATAAACACACACTGATGTAAAGAAGGATATACATGCGAACTTCGTCTCCGTTTCCCCGGGGGGGACTCCCATATAAAAATGACGGGGGTGCTCGTCGGAAATTTTCGAAAAGCACCCTAAAAGGTACCGGAGCTTTATTTGATGGGCGTGGCTCAAAAGAAGTTTTACCCCTTTTGAAGAGGTACCAATTCTAAGACAACGCATGTCATATTCTGTCATATTTTTTCAGCTTAATACCCTAAAAGGTATCGCGATAATTCTAAGCGGTACCAATGTCCAATTTTCGACCCCTAATAGGTACGACGAGCACCCCCATCATTTTTACATGGGAGCCCCCCCTCCCCCCCCCCCCCCCACCCCCCCCCCCCCCCCCCCCCCCCCCCCCCCCCCCCCCCCCCCCCCCCCCGTACGTTTCCCGCCATATTCTTGTTGTTTTTATCCGCTCGCCTCAAATTACTTAGATGAAATATCAGCTTACGCCTTTAGGCATCGTGAAACAGTTTGCGATATTTCACATTTCGGGCTCAGCTTGTTATGTTTATATTGTATACTATTTGTATGCTCACTGCCAGTCGTTAGCCTGCGTGCAGACGAAATAGGAGACGTCTGAGCGCAGGCTACCAATCATAACAGGGTGATCTCGCTAATAAACTCGGCTGGAATACTATTCTTGGTTTTCACTGTCACGCCATAAAATTTTAAAATCGAAACGAATTAGCGAAGGAAGCCAATAATTTGTAATGTTATAAAAGAGTAACAAATAAACAACTTCGCGAAGTCTCAGATCTGTGCAATATTCCGTTGTTGAATTATTCGCCGAAGCATTCGACTCAAATTTACAGAGCTTTGTATGGAAACGCCATCCCGGAGGGACACCAAGATATAATGTTTTAGAATCGAAACTATTTAGTGAAAGAAGCCAATAATTTGTAATGTTATAAAAGAGTAACAAATAAAAAACTTCGCTAAGTCTCAGATCTGTGCAGTATCCCGTTGTTGAATTATTCGCCGAAGCACTCGACTCAAATTTACAGAGCTTTGTATGGAAACGCCATCTTGGTGCCCTTCCGAGGGGCACCAAGATGGCCGCCGGAAATCAATAAAAACATCTGGACTTCACTTTCGCTCTGAAAGCGATTACTTTTCTCTCGTGAACTACTATTCATTCGCATAAACTGCATTCCTAATACTTTAACTGCCCAAAGTGCCAAAAATCACGAGGAGAGGCCCTTGTTTCATAGGAAAAAGCTTTGTCACGGACGCCATGTTGGTGTCACGTAGGGTGAAAAGTCAGAAATTCAAAATGCTGTATTTTCAAAACGAAAGACGCTACCGGGTTGGATACTTGTGAAAAGATTTATTTTTAAGTCATCTTCAACCTGGTGGACATATAAATTCAGAAGGCATTACAATTTATGATTTTCGAATTTGATGACGTCACGTGAAAACCAAGAATTGCCACCTGCTTTGTCTGCTGATACAGCCGCCTCTAATTGCAACGATTATTGATGTCCGTTATTCCCCCGTTGACCCCCGGGAGTTATTCAACAGCTTTTACGGCTCTGATGATTCTTTTCCCTTTGTCATTTTTAACAAAAAAAAACATGAGCTAGATTGTAAATGTTGCCTGACTCGTGTGTATTAAATGAAGTTGGTCCACATTAACTTTCTGGTGGACTAATTAAGGGCAAAAAACGTTGTTTTTACAAGTAATTTATCAACAATTTGCGACCCGGTGTTTTTCAAAAACACTTTAACTTAATAGGCTTAGCAGCATTTGTTTGGTCATACCCCACACAAATTTAATACAAAATTTAAACTGCAATTACGTTTTAACAATACCTTTCGGTTTCATATAACTTGACGAGCTTTGATGCATATAGATTATTGGATCATGACATCTGCTTTTTATCGAAGTTAAAATATATATTTAAATTAGCAATTTTTATGATGGACGGGATGTAAAACACCTATTATAACCACATAAAAACAACTGAAGGCAAATAACGCGCGAATGATCGGTTTTTAACCATTTGGTGATAAAGTTGCGCTCGCATACTGAGCCTGGGAGGTACCTAAACAACTTATCCGGAAAACCTCAGTACATTACAAACTTCAACTGGCAGGGCTTTTACAAGGTATTTCTACATAATGGCACAACCTGAAAACCGCAATTCGTCGCGCATCGCTAACTGCGTCTTGAACGCCTTCTTATCTTGTACCACCATCATGTTGAACATTATAACAATACTCGCGCTGAGGAAAACCTCCTCATTGCCGAAACCATTAAAGACTTTGCTCTTCAGTCTGGCTGTTTCTGATCTTGGTGTTGGTTTACTGGTTCAACCTTTGTACATTGCATATCTTGTCATGGGGATAGAACAAAACACTGAAACTCAAACTTTTAAGATCACGAAAGTCGGTTTGCATCTCACCGGGAATTTTCTTTCTTATGCTTCGTTCTTTGGTGTTGTGGCTCTAAGTGCTGACAGATTCTTGGCCATCCATTATTATCTCAGATACCAGGAACTTGTGACTCAGAAGCGTGTTTTTGCTGCGGTGATCTCAGTTTGGGTGTCGAGCGTAATTATTTCGTTGATTGCTTTCAGCGGGTGGATCCCAGCAAATGTCAGTACGATCATTTCAGCAACTATTGAGTGTGTTTGCTACTTCGCCACAGCCATCTTTTATTTAAAGATTTATGCGGCCGTACGACACCACAGAAATCAAATTCACGTCCTGCAAGCACAGCAAGCCCAGAATGGCGAAGTGATTGCAAATGTTGAGAGGCAGAGAAAATCTGCAGTTGGTACATTTTACGCCTATCTCGTATTTTTGGCCTGTTATTTACCACACCTTTGTGTCAACCATTTTATCACCAGCCGACTAAGCACCGTGACTTGGCATTTGCAACTTTATACTTTCACGCTGGTATTCCTGAATTCATCTCTCAATCCTCTGATCTACTGCTGGAAGATGACAGACATTCGACACGCTGTCATGCAAATACTGCGAAATATATTCCCATGTCACAACTGAGAAAAAAGGCTACTTTTCAAGGAAAAGCAAAACAGCGAACTACAACATCTTCAAATAACTATTATATATTTTGGATTTTTCATTTATTCCATATAACTTTTTACTGTAAATGTCATTAAGCTGTTTTTTGTATACATGCCGTGTGAAAATCGTTCATTGTATCACGGACATTTACCGATACTTCTAACAGTTTCCATGATGAAACGCGAACTATCCTTCACCCAACGTTTCTGCTATGACAACACTCAAAACCTCCACAACTCAGTGGCAGCCCGGCTGTGAAATATACAAAATTCTTTTTTATAAGTCCAACTTGAAAAACTAAAGGGATTAAATCTTGTATATATATATATAGGTTATACGTAAAACTGACTTTGCGAAGTCAATCATCAATATATCTAACAAACATAATTAACAAATTCGAAAACGTATGAATCATGCAAAAAAAAACCGAACACTTTCACAGTCAGGCTTTATAAAAACGTATAAACGTCGAATCCGTCTTTCTCAGTTTAGAACAATACATGTATATATGAACTCACATTAAAAATTCGCGCGAAAAATAAATTAAATAAGTAAAATCCGAGATATGGCTGGAAAAAAATGGTAATTTAGCTTAGGGCATATAATTAGTTTACCTATATCTTGCCCTTCTCCATTTTTTTGTTCTTATCTTGCTAACTTCAAAAAACGTTTGTAATAATAATAAATGGAGTATAAAAAACGGGAAAACTGGAGTTAGCGCGATAGCACCGCTATACCGTGGGTAGCTTCCACTAGAGACATAACTTTAACTTCAAAGTTAATATTTGGAGGCGCACTTTGGTCGGGAGCGATTAGCGCGTTCATGTTAAATCTGCTGTTTGAGTAAAAGTAAAACAGCGAAGTTAAACGGCTTCGGAAAACTGTTCTAAATTTTGAATTTTTCTTGTATTTAACTTAGTTTATCGATATTACTAGTGCTATATTGTAAAACTTCTTGTAATACATGCCGTTCAAAACTCGTTTTGTAAGAACACTTTAATACTGTGTACTTAACAGTTTCCATCGTGTTTGTAACGCGGACAAACAGTGAGCACAGTGTTCTAGATGACTGTATGACTTATTTTAAACTGATCAGTGGAAAATCATAATATCAGGGACTGAACTAGTTTGTAAAACTAGAGAGACTAGATTTTGTAAATATATAGTTAGTTTTGAGTAAAAAATTCAGAATAGTCATTAATATTGTAAAAACGGATGTATACATGGAAAAATATTAAAGAAAAAATAAATAAAACCTACATGTATGTAAAAAATGTCGTGACAATGTTATGAATCATTAAAAACCAAGTCCTTAAATCGATCCGTTCCTAGCTGTTAAAATCCGTGAAAGCAAAAGAAAACCGTGTTTTGGTGCATTCATTTTACACAAGAAAGTTAATTTAATTCAAATTAATTTAATGCAATTCAGACTTTTATTTCGCGCGCTATATTATATTTGATATAACGAAAAAGCCGCGCAGTGTATGTAATGTAATTAAAACGTTTGACATAAACAAACTTTAATTGGGCACCATTCTGATCGTTACTTTGCAACTTCAGGATCAGTGAAAAGAAATTTTCCTGGTTGCCAAACTACTTGCTTTTTATCGTTCAATTTAGTTTTTGCTACCCTGCTTGCAGAGTCTCCTTCTAGGAAGATCGAAGGAGACTTTGCAACTAGGGTAAGTTTTTACTAAAGGAAACACACACCATTGCTTCAGATTGGTGTCCGCTTTGAAACAGGTGCAGCCTTATTCATAGCTGAAACGTAATCCGGGAACAATTTATTCCATTAACTTGAATAGAGGCGGAAATATAAAGCTAAATGGTGAAATGATATCGCTGGTTTTTATTTACCACCATATAACCACTTTGTTTCTTTGCGCGGCATGCTGTCGCGCAAATAAATAACACGAATTAAAACCTATTTCCTTTTTTTAAAACTAGCATACGAGGAAAAGTATGCAAATTTTAATTCGACTATAAACATTGAGCACACGATATATAATGGTCAACTGCCTTACCCATGGGGGCGGCATTAGAGGGAGGGGAGGGTGAGGAGTTGGACGCAGTGCCGGGTGTGGAGCAAAACGCCTAGGGAGGGGAGGGGAGGGTCCGAATGTTGTTTCGCATTCACAAGTTGGCTGTAGGAGCCCAGTTTGATTTCTTTTTGCGAGCCGAACTTCTGAGCAACTTTTTTTTGTTCATTTTTTGGCTGGTTATGTCTCTCGCAGATCCTACGTATATCGTTAGCAGCGTTGTCGTTTGCTGTTCTTTGCAGATTTTACTTTTATTTCTATATATTTTGGGACCATAGGTCTTCACAGATTCGATATGCTGTATTTTCTTTAAGTATTGTTTTGCCCATGCTTTTAAATGTTCAGATCTTTGCGAAACATCCGTTACGACACTGTGGGCTCCTTGTTCCCCGGAATACGTGATGTGGCAACGCGTGATTCGGGTGACAAGTGAGTACATAGTAAAAGGCCCGATCAAACGGTCATGATAGTTGATGATAGTTCGCTTATCCCAACTATCATTCACTATCATTGCCTATCATGTTTGCGATCAAACGGTCCATAGTTGATGATAGTTTGTCGAAATCACGCAATGTGCTCACGCAGCTAACTGGTGCCCAGTTTCCTACCGCGTGAAATTGTAAACAAATATGGCGTCACTGAGGTGGCTCATTGAGCCGGCCTGAGACGAAAATGGCTGTGTATCGGCCAAGAAGAGCAGCTATTGCCACCATTTTAGTAAATATAATGCAGGATGAAGTTTGTGAAGAGTCGCTGGACCGCCACTGGAAAAGAGGAAGGACGAAGGAGTGGATACGAAGGAGAGATGAGAAGGGAATGTATCGACTTGTCGAGGAGTTGCGAGCGGAAGACACGGCAGCGTACAAAGAGATGATGAGGATGAATTACGAGACATTCATCGAAATTCTGACGGCTATTGAGCCACAAATTACCAAAGTGCAAGTAATAGGCGGACATAAAACCATCAAGCCAGCAGTGAGGCTGACCCTAGCGCTCCGTTTTCTGGCCACCGGCGAGACATTTTCATCGCTACATTTCCAGTTCCGAATGGGAAAGGCAACAATATCTTATATAGTTCGCGAGGTTTGTGAGGCTATCTACAAAATTCTCGGTCCAAAGTTCATGTCAGTTCCCTCGACTGTTGAAAAGTGGTCCGAAATTGCGAATGAGTTTGAAACTCGATGGCAATATCCGAACTGCCTGGGAGCAATTGACGGGAAACACATCAATATCCGTCCACCCACAGGAAGTGGGTCCTACTATTATAACTACAAGCACACCCACTCAGTGGTGCTGATGGCCGTGGCAGGACCGAATTACGAGTGCCTGTACGCAGATGTGGGGACGAATGGCAGGATAGCGGATGGGGGAGTTTGGAATAAGTCTAGCTTTCAGCAGTGCCTTGAAGAAGGGAAATTGGGAGTACCAGGAGACAGGCCACTCCCCTTCGGCGAGGAGCCTCTTCCACTCGTCTTCTTGGGGGATGATGCTTTTGCACTTCGTCAATTTGTAATGAAGCCTTTTCCCCAAAGAAAACTTACCCTTGAGAAGAGGATCTATAATTATAGGTAGGCTATAAAATTACAAAGTCATTATGTTACACAAACAGATTGTATGGGCTCCCTGTGGTCCCACAAAACTGAAGTTCCCGTGAGTGAAAACCATCTATATCCTACCTGAGGGTGTCAGAAGTCTTGCAAACCACTGTGTATATACATGTATATGGGCCGCGCTAAATGAAAAGTAACCTTGTACTATATTTTATCAAATTTCTGCTTTTAGTAGTCTGAGACAGCAGAGTTCTATATCTAAACTGTGAGCACATCATTAAACCAATGTTGGTTTGGCATCCTGTAGATTCCCTCATCTGAATTTTCAAATTTAAAAACCTTTACAGCCTTAGAATTTTCCTGAATTTTTCTCGAAATTATGAAATTCTGTATAAGGTCCCTTAATTATATTATGAGTTGCACTCTAAAGGGAACAGGTATTAATATTGGCTATTTATTGTTAAATTATTACAATTCCAGGCACAGCAGAGTCAGGCGGCTGTCAGAGAATCTCTTTGGTATACTTGCCAACCGGTGGAGGGTTTTCCTGACAATAATGATGCTTGCACCATCCTTTGTAGAGATCATTACTTTAGCAGCACTGACACTTCACAACCTGCTCTGCTCTAAGAAGGCTTCTAGGCAGATTTACTGTCCCAAAGGTCTGAAAGATGAGGAAGATGCTGAGACTGGAGAAATGATTCCTGGATCCTGGCGCAGTTCTGCAATGCAGATGTCATCTCTTCCCATACCATCTACTGGCCATAACCCCAGCAATAAGGCCAAGGCAGTGAGAGATGCTTTTACAGAATACTTCTGTAATGAAGGCAGTGTGCCATGGCAGTGGGACAGGTGTTGAATACAGTCAACTCTCTCTTAACGACCACTCTATTAAGCGACCACCTCCATTAAGCGACCACTTTGTAAATAACCATTTTGTTTTTCAGTCAAATACTGTTTAGAAAACTCTCTCTTAAGCGACCACTTCTCAAATTTCTTAAGCGACCGCGACCACTTTCGAGGTCAAAAATGTGACAAATTCCTTTGTTTTGTGTTTCCGTTAAGCGACCACCCTCAATGTTATGAAATTCTGGCGTTACTCAGATGTCACAAAGTTCAGTTTTTAATCAGAGGTTTTTAATAGCGCTGACAGATATTTTACACAACTGAAAAACTGCGGCTAGATCATGGTTACATAGTATTGAAAACTTCAACAGTTACAGTCAGAACGATAAGAATCAGCTGAAGAATTTTCTATTCCACGTGAAATAAGCGAGTAGCTTAATATGTAGTACATTGTCCGCTTTAGAATAAGTTTTTTCTCAAAAGAGCTTTGTATATTTGCTTCATTAAAACTGATAAGGCAATACAGAATGGTAATAATTAGTGGATTCTTGCAGTTTTTGGCTTATTGTCTTGATTTTTCTATTAAGCGACCACCTCCATTAAGCGACCACTTTTTCCTGCACCAAGGGTGGTCGCTTAAGAGAGAGTTGACTGTACTCAAGTGTGTTAAGGCTTGACTCAACCAATAATTTGGTGGATTTTTATTTCAAGTAAAAGCATTTATCTTATTTTTATGAAACTTGGCAAGCATTTTGTTATTCGCATTTGTATCCATTTGATCAACTTTTTCTTGTCAAGTTTGGGTCACGTGATTTGCATTTGCCTCATAACAGTTAAAATCTTTCATGAGTCCACAACATTTTGACCATGTGATGACGTAAATCATGTAAATAAGAGTCCACACCACGGAAAACCGGTGGAAATTTGCTAAATATCAAGAAAGAATGAGGTTCTTTAAAGTCTCTGCAGGGGGTCCTTTAAGGTTAGAAAATCCAAGCCTTAAGTCACTTGAGTAACATGTCCTAACGTACCAGTCAGCTGTAATTGTACTTTCATGGATTCTTAAGTTACACATAGGTACATGAAACTTCACAAGGAATATGCCTTATTATGAATTTTCTTTTTTTACTCTTTGGTTTTTACATTATTATTCTCTATTTTCGAATTGCCCATAATACACTTTGTTTGCCCCCAAAATTTTGCATAAACTATTGTTTATAAATGCTCTTGGAAGGACTGCATATTCCCAAGAGCATTTCAAAACAATAGTTTATGCAGAATTTGGGGGGCAAGCAAAGTGTATTATAGGCAATTCAAAAATAGAGAATAGCCATTTTGTTCAATAATTTTCTTTAAAAAAGAAAAATATATAAACATTTTTATTCAACTTTCTTAAAATACTTCCAAACCTTTTGGAAATGAGTGATACCTTTATTTAAGTAGCAATATCATGGGATTTTGTTTTGTTTTTTTTCGGAGGGAAAGTCGGTGGAGAGCGGGGAGGGAAGAAAAGAGGGGAGGGAAAAAAAGAACGCCTGATACACTTATTTAACGACCCCCGTGCCACCCCCAAATTAAGAAATCTGTCAACTGTCAAAATGTAGCCAATCAGATTTCACCGGATATCACGTCGCTTGTTGTTTACGGTTGGTGCTTGGCAGGCTTTGCGACTTGCCACCTTCGTATAATTTCTCAGTGCTAGTGAAAATGTTTGGTTTTCCGATCAGTAAAAAGTGGCAAGTTGAAATGTCGCTAACGAAATCATTGGACAAGCACAGCTACTTTTGCAAAACCATTTTAACCGTAGGTGCACTGTGGAAAGAGCTGTGGAACAGCTGAAAGAATTATTTCATCAGATTTGATCAAGAGCGTCGGAATAATAAACATTAACATTCATTCTACCTTTCTACAGCAGCAAGCTCACAAAATTGGCAGAGAATTTCTTCGCAAGGATATGCAACTGACATTGCAACAAAACGGCTCCACAATAATTCGCCAAGCAGATAGACTCCAAGTTCGTTAGAAGCATAGAATATTTTATGCAAAAGAAACGCTCTTTGAATTATTAAAGTTCTACCAGGCTGGTCAGAGCGAGAGCGTCTTCTCGCAAACAAATAATTCGTCTAAAACATTCTTTCTGGTGTCCTTCAAGGACTTGCGAATGAAATCTCAAAGGGACAAATTCGAAGCCGATGATAATTCACTTTCAACATTCAACGCGACAACCGCAACGATAAACTGTTGTTTTGGGCACATGCATGCTTCAGACCGGAAGTCATAATTCTAACCCAGGTAACCAATTAGAAGGCAGCTCATTGATTTCTTTTGTTTTACGACCAATCAGAAAAAAGTCAGATTATGACTTTTTTGCAGAAGGTTTATTAAATAATTATATCAGGCTCTCTTTTTCCCTCCCCGCACCCTTCCGTCGACTTTCGCATGTTCGTGCTCTCTCACTCCAAAAAAGAAAGCCTGATCGCAGGTTAGGGATTTTGTGTATGCTAATTTCTAAAAAAATTAAACTGCCAAGTTTAATGTTATAAATATTATAGATTTTTTTAAATCTGTTTGGCACAACCAGCAAGTGGTGTATTTGTAGGATATATTAAAGAAATAAAAAACGCGCCGAGTGCATTATTGAGTTATAAAATTGCACGCGGGGATTTTTAAGAACACGAGAGAAGTGCAGAAAAGCACGAGCCGAAGGCGAGTGCTTTTCGCACTTCTCGAGTGTTCTTAAAAATTCCCAAGTGCTTATATAACTCAACAATGCACGAGGAACAAGTTTTTTTATTTCTTTTATAAAATGAAAACGGTTTTAATGAATCTTACGTCACGCGCGTGCTTTATCGAGTTTATGAACTCGGTTTGACCAATCATAGCGCGCGCATTTCCTTGAGCATTTTATAAAATTATATACATTCAGATTCCAAGGTTCTTATAAATATAAAAATATGGAGAGAAATATTTTTTGTTCAACTATGAAATAATATTATTCCTTAACTTAATTCTATGTAAATAAAAGATTACAATAATATTAAACAAGCATGATGTTTTTTTAAAGCAGCCAGCAAATGTACACCATACCCCAATATCAGAAATAATGTCTGAGAGAAACTGTTATCTAATCAGCATTAAGAAAAAAAATACATGTTATGTATGACATCAACCTGCTATGAGAGTAAACAAAGTTTTTGATTGGTTGTAACAAAAAAATAGATGCTGATAGGAATTACAGTACATGCTTTCTTTTAGTTTAAAACTCTTGCAGGGTAATATTTTAATCTTGAAAACCAATCAGATGTCAATCAGTTTGCACCTCACATGCATTTTGCCTGGCTACAACAGATTAACTTTGCTTGCATGCCATGGATAAAGGGTAGTGAGTTCAGACTGTCCACCAGCTGTACTCAGTGAGGGGTGGTATCCATCTGACACACTTGAGGAAGGGTAGCCAGACTGTCCATGTGATGCACTGACTGTGGGGTATGTAGACTGAGGTGTGTAAGTAAAGGATGTGGCCATACTCTCCATCTCCATTTCAAACAGGATGTCTGTCATCCTCTTCTCTGCTATCATCCTCTGCTTCCTATCAAGTGCTTTCAGTTTTTCAGCAACAAAGTTGCCAAAGATTTCCTCAGCAGTGGGTGGGGGAGCATTTGGAGGTTCATTCACTTTAAGTGCATTAATGCACTCCTTCATCAATTCTTCTTTTACCAGTAAGTGGTTGTTTACTTTTGTTTTTGTTTGCCTCCTTGGTTTAACAGCTTGAGGATTAGTGTCTTCGTTGTCACTGGCAATTACTAAACTAGGTTTGTCAAGGCTCTCAGTGGCAAGGGTGTCACGACTCTTTCTGGGATTCATGCAAGGCACAAGAAACTGGAGCTGCTTCCAGTACTTCCATGTGGGCTGGAATAACTCATCTGTACTTTGGCCAGATTTTACATTCTTTATTTTGTTGATATTTTGCCCAAGAATTTGTCTCAACTTTGTAAGCTGGTTGCTTATGTCTTTCCAGGATCGGTTAAATATTTCCTGAAGAAGAAATAATCATATCTTTGCTTACATGTAAGAATACTGCTGAGATTGAGGAAGGCAGTAAGGGCCTGTTTACAAGGAGGGAGGGTAACCCTAGTGCTAGGGTTACCCTTCGGCTAGCACTCCCACATTCCTTCTTATTTTAAGCGATGTGTTTACAAGGCAGCTAGGGTTACCCTAGTGCTAGGGTAATCCTAGCTGCCTTGTAAACGCTTTGCCATGGGTCAACTCGCCTACCCAGGACAACTTTTACTTGTTTCCAGACCCTTTGAAGTATTGAAAACAGCAAAATAAATTTGGAAATGTCAAAATAAATGCCTCAGTTTATCAAAACAAGAGATATCTTTCGTACAGAAGTTAAAAAGTTCAAAAACGCCCAATTTCGGTAATTTTTTATGTAAATTTTATTTATCGCCAAAGGCCGCGATGACAGTTATTTCCTGTTTTGACAGCCAAAAGCTGTAAATGATTGCTAAAAATTATGTCTGTAAAGTTGTGGTGATTAGGATTCATTTTAGTGACGTCAATCAAACTGAGAAACGTTAAAATTATTTTGGATTCTGACAGGATTTCAAGAAAACAAAACTTATTATATTCATTTTTTAATCGATTAGCAAAAATTGGTTTTGGGACAAAAATAAATTTCCGTTGCGATTTTTCTTTACTCTATTCACTGAAACATGGGGGGGGAAATTTGCATTTAGAAATCAACTGGGCTTACAATTGCAGGGAAATTTGTGTTGGCAATTTCTCAATGTGCAAACGATAATATTAGGGTGTTAACCAGAAATTTATAACATTCCAATTTCAAACACGACAGTACTAAACTATTGAAAATGGGAATAACAGCTCAAAATTTTTAGAGACCTACGTAACATACATTTTATGTAAATTATGAAAGCTTACATCTGGGCTTCAGTCTCATACAGTTCGGATAGTATGGTACAAAAATGTACATGTAATTTGCAGCTACTTTGCCAGTAAATGTATCCCAAACAATTCCCTGATGATGCGCAACATGGGTGCACGGACGATTTTCTTCGCATTTTTTTCGTTGCGAGTTTTTGATTCAGCTTCAAGAAACTTGCAACGCAGAAACACGGCGAACACGAGAAAGACTCGGTCACCGCGATGAACAAAGAAGCTGATGAGAAAAAACAAAGATTCTTTGACAAATACAGAAATTCGCCAGGTAAACAGCGTTTATTAAATCTTAAGGCCCGATCAAACGGTCATGATAGTTGATGATAGTTGATGATAGCTCCAACTATCACGTGCGTTTGAACACAATTGGAGCTATCATCAACTATCATCAACTATCATGACCGTTTGAAAAGGAAACATTTTATGGGGATGGCCTTTAACAAGTGAAAATATATTGAAGCAAAGACCGATACAACGTAGGTAGAATCAGTTTAAAGATGTACTGATATATTTCGGCTGGCCAAACCAGCCTTCTTCAGGTACAAGGAAGAAGGTTGGTTTGGCCAGCCGAAATATAGTACAAGGTGCATAGAAGGGTGAGGATGCGGAGTGAAAAACTATGGCCAGTTTATAATCGATATATCATAATATAAAATACATGAAATGTGACCATTGTTAGTATTAGTGAACATTTATATCGTATTTTATGATCTTTCCTGAAGGACGTTTTGTCGAATTGTCGACTGGAAAGCCAGCATAATAAACTATCGTAAAATCCGTGATTTTACATTTGAGTGTTATATCCGGTTGTCAGTTGGATGCACTCTGGGACCCACGGGTAAGAAAAAAAAAGCTCTTTTAAATAAAATAATGTTATTCTATTTATCTTTTGGAAACCAATATCGAAAATAATATTTATCTTTACTCCTTATTAATATTTTATTAGAAAATGTACTAATTACCGTGTAATAATAATGCTAATCAAAATAATTTGACACTTCAAGTGCGTCCGCACGTTTATTTCCATAGAAACGAGATTTATGAGAGAGTTTAGCAGATCAGTTTGCGAAGGATTTGCGAAGTTCTAATTTGCTGCATGATTCGAACTGTTTGATTCGAAAACATAACATTTTCGTATAAATTAAGAGCGGTTTATTGGTCCTCGAAGAATGAGCGACACAGAGGTAAGACAAAACTTATTTACAGCGCGCCAAATGCAGTCCTTTGAGACTCGATCTCTATGTTCCGCTGAAGTTAAGCTTAATTGTTTGGGAGCTTAGAGTATTATTTAGCCAGCTTTCTAACTATTTGACTTTACAACCTATAATCATCCGTTGTATTGTTTTCCTTCCTTGAAAAGGAGAGAAATAATGAAGATAATGGAGCGCAAGAAGTTGAAGAAAACAAACACGTCTACGAAGAAGGACAAGACGAGAACGAAGGAATCCCTGCAGGTAAATCCATACCTTGCCTACGAATTAAGCTTCTTTTTATCTTTAGAGCAATAATCGCTTTTATTTCCAAAATTTCGTACAAGTTGTATGATTTCAAGCAATCAAAATTACGATCAAAGCAACTGAGATAAGACTTATATCATACAACATTTTTTCTTAACATTTGTGTCGATTAAGTGCTTCTTCACGCTCTTAGAGCAGAAGCGCCATATTTACAGTAGTTGTCAACACAGCTGACTATAAACTTCGCTTAATTAAACGCTTTACATTTATTCAACTACGCTCTTTCACGCAGTAGTAGTTATCGCCAAATATATTGGCAAAATTGCCGATTAATACAGAAATCAAAAGTGGCTAGTAATAAGTTTTTTATACTGATCGATAAACCGCATAATATACATGAAAAAATTACTAGATTCTGATTGGCTAAGAGCAGTGCAGTTCAAGTGTAACACCAGTGCAAAACGTATAACACCGGTGCAAAAAGTGTAACACCAGTGCAAATTACAAATCGAAAAAAAAAAATTTTTTCTTTTTTTTTGCCAAATAAAAAAGAAAAAAAAATTCCAAAAAAAAAATTTCCAAACAAAAATGGATGCAAATTTTTTCATGTACAATTATTAATAAGTAATCATACGGTTCTCTCGTTCAATTTGGGATTATTTTGCACTTATGAGTTTTTCAAAAAGCTCAAATTGCACTCGCCGAAGCGGCTCGTGCAATTTTGAGCTTTTTGAAAACCTCACTCGTGCAAATTAATCCCAAATTGAACTCGAAACCGTATGATTACCCATACTAATTAGTTTGAGGCAAAGATTTTAATATATTTTATTAAGCTTATGTCATTTTTTATTGAAATCAACTTCACTAATTTTGATCGAGTGTGGTTTATGATTTTAAGTTGCAGGTTCAATGGAACTGAATATCATCCGTTTTCAAAAAATTTTCAAAAATACAATGTAGCTTATTTAGGGGCCATGCAATTACATGGCAAATTTCAGCCCGGTTAGGCGGGCTGAGATTTCAGCCCAGTTTCTTGAACAAATCTTCTTAAAACGACGTTTGCGATTACATGAACAAAGTTTCAGCCCAGGCTGAAATTATAAAAACAAAAAGCAAGGTCACCTGGATAGAAAAGTGCACTTGGGCATGCACAATGATTTGTTTTCAATCAAACAAGATGGCGGCATAGGCTGTCAGCCCGGGCTGAAATTCGTCATGTATTCGCAACAAAATTCCAGCCCGCCTACCGGGGTGAAATTCGCCATGTAATGGGCCCCTTAATTCGGTGTGCATTTCATAACAAGATAATATTGGGGAGTCAAGTGAGGCGATGAAATCCTAAATGCAAAAAAATGTTTCCCTTTATACCCATGGCTAAAGAAATCATGCATTGTCATAAGTATAAGAACTTTCTTGTCTCTGAATTAAAAGAATCAGTTTAATACATGCAAAGTTCTGGGTATGGTAACAACTTGGAGACCTATCAGCGGCTTCCCACAGGGCGCCCACCCTCAAAATCCGTGGAGGATTTGTCCAAATGCCCAATCAAAACCTCATTAAGTCCCCCCTGGTATGGGGCAGTGGAATTCTGACAAATTCCCACCTCCAATAGGGGGATTAAGATCACTTAGGACTGATATTTTGTCACCTAAAAATCAGCTAAAAAAATTCCCAACTGAACATCTTTGCACTTAAACCAAAGAAATGATAGTATTTTGTTTTGCCTTGTTTTTGATGGTCAGTAAAGGAACACAAAACGATTCTTAAGCACAAAGTGAGCATCCTCCATGAAAATTCAGGTATCGGCATAAGGGAAACTGCTCAACTCATATTAAAAATCTCCATCGTGTTGGTGCACTCTTTGTGAACTAAAGTCGTGTTCTCCCCACCCTGGGGCGACAAAAAATTGCACCATATTTTAGACAGATGCCACTGCAGGGTTCCTGTGGGTGTCCTGTTGGGTGGCCTCCTGGGGAGGGGAAGCCTACATACATACATACATACTTTATTTGATAAGTAGGTTGGATAAAAAGGCAGCCAAAGGGCTGATGTGGACCTACTATACTAAAAAGTAAGAATTACATTTATAAAAATTACATTTATAAAATTAGAACTAGTAAATATATGTAGACCTACTATATAATACTAAAAAGTAAGAATTACATAATTTATAAAATTAAAACTAGTATATGCAAATAAGTCAGAGTTATAAAATTAAATTAAAAATATACAAAATCATCCTTTTTCTTAGTCACTACTGTTATCCCTTTATCAAATGAGAAATTGTCAATAATTTTAACATGTTTACGTAAAATTTGTTTAAAAGAATAAAAATGTTCTGGTACTTTAACTAGTCTATTTATAAAATTCCAAATTACAGGACCTCTGTATTGTAGGGTGTTTCTGCCAGTCTCTGATTTAAATCTTATGATGTTAAATTGGTTAGGAACACGAGAAGATCTAGAAGTTACTCTTTTAGAAAATAGTTCACGTATTGAATGGGTTATTGTTTCATAATATACTTTGTGCATAAGTAACAGTACAGATTTTTTGTAGAAGTAAGAGATGGGCATCCAATTAGATTTCATCAGACATGTGTTATCTGCCGTCGTTGAATTTAGGTTATTCACAATACGAGCTGCTCTTGCATGAATATGGTTTAGAGAATTCAGTGCAGAAGGAGAACAATTTCCCCATACTGATATTCCGTACGTTACACTGGGGATGATTGTTTTAAAGTATATTTCCTCGAGAACCTTCTTGGGAAGGATTTTCAATCTCATAAGCGCTCCAACCTTCTGTGTGAAATGTTTCTTTACTGAGTCAATGTGCACAGACCATGTCAGCTTGTTGTCGATTTTAACTCCAAGGCAAGTGGTATAATTAACCAGATCAATGTGGCCAGTGTTAAAGTAAAGAGGAGTTATAGGCCCAACAAAAGAGGTCTTTCTTAGTATCATTGCCTCAGTTTTGATTGGGTGGATGGTAAGCTGATTGTTAACACTCCACATGAGGACTTGCTCCATTGTTTTGTTTAGTGATGACATAACCTCATCAACATTTGGACCAATACAGCAGACTGTAGTGTCATCTGCATACATGTAGAGATCTCCCGAATCAATGTGGTCAGGGAGATCATTAACATATATGGTATACAGCCTGGGGCCAAGAAGCGAGCCTTGAGGGACTCCATAGCGTACATAGTCAGTGGAAGACCTACAATTATTTACTTCAGTAAATTGGCGTCTATCGGTCAGATAGCTCATTAGCCATTCATGAAGAGGTCCTGAAATTCCAATGGCGTGTAATTTATATGATAATATATAATGGGGGACAGTGTCAAAGGCTTTTTGGAAATCAATAAAAACTGCTCCAACTGTTAGACCATTGTCAATTGCTGTCTTCCATCTCTCAGTCATTGAGGTAAGCATTCCTTCAGTTGATAATCCTTTGCTAAACCCCCATTGTTTACAGCTTTTTGTGCCACAGCTGTTAAGATGAGTATCAATTATGGTGCATATCTGACTTTCAAGCAGCTTGCTGGGGATACTTAATAACGATATTGGTCTATAATTTGAAACGTCTGCTGGGCTTCCTTTTTTGAAGATAGCATTAACTTTTGCAATTTTCCATGGGTTAGGAAAGCTGGACTGAGCCGTGCTGCTCTTAAATACAGTTACAATGCCCTCTAGAGCAGATGAACCCGCAATAGCTAAACTACGAGAAGAGATGCCATCAGGGCCAGATGCTTTATTAGTTTTGATTGACTTGATGTCAGCTATGAGCTTATTGATGTTGATTTCCAAGTCCTGTACAGTGGGGGTAACTCTGTACATGAATCGATGGGGTTCGTCAGCTTCGGGGAATTTTTCAGCTAGTTCTCTGCCAATATTTATGAAATAAGAGTTAATCAATTCAGCTTTCTCATAGTCATTTGTGATTTCCTTATTATCAGCATCTCTGAGGAGGCCAATTTGTTTATTCTTAGATTTACCAGTGGCCTCCTTTACTGTTTTCCAGAAAGATTTTGTATCCTTGGTCTCTGCAAATTTGTTTTTCCAATATTGAGCTTCGGCACGTCGTAGCATCTTAGATACTTTGTTCCTAGAGGATTTGTAGTCATTCCAGAGATTATTTGTAGAGGGTGTGCCATCACAAGCTTTCAAAAGCTTATATCTCTTGTTCATCTCTTTCCGGATCTCACTATTCATCCAAGGTAGTGAATTTTTTCTAACTTTAGCTTCGCGTAAGGTAATGTGATTGTTTGCAATTTCACTGTATATATAATCCCAAGCCCAAGTGATGTCATCTAGGTCTTCAAAGATAGAACAGACCCACCAAGGAGCACTTTCCAAGTCGTGTTTAAAATCTTTCGGGTTTTCCAACACATTCTTGAAATTGTGGACATATTTAACAAAAGGCTTAGGATTCTTGATCTTTAGCTTGTAGATAACGTAAATGAATTTGTGATCAGCTATGCAATAATCAATCACATCAGACCTTGAGACCTTTGATGTATTGATAGTATTTGATGTATTACTCTGACTGATGCATTACAACAAGTGTTTTAATTTGTGAAAAATGGTGTGATAATTCCAGTTCTGGGCAAAATCTCAGATTCCAACACACACCTTTGTATATGCCCAAACCGAAAGCTCTTTAACTAATACTAAACCCTATATACTAAAACTTAAGACTGTAGGATTAACGCATGAGAACCAGGAAGAAAAATATTTGTTGTTCGCTCTGTGACATGTTCAAAACTGAATTATATTTAGTTGCTTAAAGTTAAATACATATTAATCACACAAGTGCATGACAATGCTATTTAGTATAATAATTAAGGTGCAAGACCATTGCAGAGAGACACACAGAGAGACACACGGAGAGACACACACCATTGCTTTCTCTGGCTTATTATAGTTCATTTTTTTGCGCTTCAGTTTCTTTTCGATGTATTGAACCAATTTTGCATGATAATCCGTGAAATTTTCGACATATACTTCCATGTCATGTTTGTCGTCCCCTGTCGTTTTAAACTCCCGAAATGGGTTGTTCAAAGCCATAGTCGCTGGTAAATTAAGTATCGAGTCGTTGAATCACTAAATGACCACTAAACCGTTGGCCTGATAAATGCCCGAACCACTGCCACCATGTTGTTCGCTCCGTAACATGTTCAAAACTGAATTTTATTTAATAATTGCTTCAAGTTAAATACATAATTTATTCAGACACATAAGTGTGCGACAATGCAATGCTATTTAGTATAATAAAGGTGCAAGTGCATATGATTAGTAGTTTAACAAACTTATAAAATTAACAATCCTAAACTACAGATGATAAAAGCAGCAATCCAAAACATGAAGACAAAAAAAGCAAAGGATCTACTAAGGCTGCAAACTCCAGGACATCCATGCACCTGGACAAGAAAACACCGCAAATGGTAGCAGAACTACACAGACTGAAGTCTCAGATGTCTTTATTCCAGCAGTCCATACACAGGCCTCCAGTGTAAGTAAAGGTCATTTAACCCTTTAAGCCCTAATAATCAAAATTTAAATTCTCATTTCTTGTCCCTATACATTTTCTATAGAAGTATTGGGGAGAAATTGTTTGGATATCAAGAGAATTCATCTTGTGTGATCATGTTCTTAATTCTCATGACTTTTTTGATTGATAAGGCATTGATATTATAAGGAGAAATTTGATTCTGATCACTCTTAGGGCTAAAAAGGGTTAAGGTGCTGTTAGCACTAGGCAATTTTTTCTCTTGCAACCTGCAATGTAATGCTAACGAGAGCTGTTACGAGACAAGTTGCGGATGAAATTACATGTGTAACACCCCTCTTTGTAAATTGTCTTGCAACCAAAATACTACATTGCGAGTTGCAGAAGAAGTTGAACACTTCTTTATGGGCCTCCTGTGGCGCCCATTAGTACAGTGTTGATCACTTTCTTAAACTCATCAGTGCTTTCCACTCTTCCTAAAGTAAAGTCGCCCACGAGCCACAGGACGCCCACATAGAAGTGTTGTAGACCAGAAGACCACTCAGGTATCAAGGCGCTTTTCCTTTAACAGACAGTGGTGAGGAAATTTTATGACACAGAGAATGAGGCGGGGGGACAAAGGAGGGGACGGAGTGGGGGACCCCTGCCACAGTGTGGGAGTCCCCACATAATTATGTTCTAAACAGGGTTTACAAGTGAAGCATGCATTTTTCTCTCAACAGGAGGCCATTTACTCCCGACATCTTCAACAGCCTGTCACCATATTACAATCGGTACTTGGTGAACTGTACAATTCAAGATCTACAACAGGTGAATGCCTCCCTTCTATTTTATTGTCTCACTCCATACCTGTTTGCCTCAATGGCAGGCGTGGTTGCCTAATGGTCAGTGTGCCGGAATCCCAATCGAGGGGTCTGGTTTCAAGCCCTGGCCAGGGTCATTGTGTTGTGTTCATGGGCAAGACACTTTACTATCACAGTGCCTCTCTCCACCCAGGTGTATAAATGGGTACCGGCAAATTAAATGCTGGGGCCAGTAACCCTGCGATGGACTAGCATCCATCCAAGGGAAGTAGAAATACTCCTTAAGTCACTTAATGCCACAGAAACCGGAGATGAGTACTGGCTGTATGGACTGACTAGGTTTGAAACACAGACTTTTTTACCATGCCTGTTTGCTTTGTCAGTAGTACCAGTTGGGAGAATTTAAATACAGTTTATCTTTGGTGATCATAATTAATATTAAATGGCTCTGGTAATCATTCACTTTAATCTCACTAGCTCTCTATGTTTGGTTGAGTATATATGTTGTGGTTCAAATTTTTCTTTGGTTTAAATTTTTTCAAACCAGTTTAATTTTTATTTTCCTTTGTCTTAGATTTATTACCATATTCTGAGACAAAGGAAAACAAAAATCAAACTGGTTTGAAAAAATTTAAACCAAAGAAAAATTTGAACCACAACATATATATCCTGGAACCAAACAATATTGTGTTGTTCCAGAAAAGATCCATTTTACCCCCCTCCCCCCACCCCTCGCTGGAAATCCAGTTAAGCTGCATCGTTTTCTTTAAATAACAGCTTTTGAGACCCCCTTCTCCAGCCAAATTAGAGGGGGGAGGGGAAAGAATATTTGCCAGAACCGTAGGTTACCGTACATAGAGAACTGAGATGCTATTAAATCAACTTTACGTGAGGCAGTATGGTCGAGTGTTTAGGGCACCGTACTAATGGAATCCGGAGGTCCCAAGTTCAAGTCCTGTTCTGACCACTAGTTGAAGTTGTTTCATGCATGGTAGACTCGATCAAGTTCAACTCCTCAGCCACGCTTGTAAAAAAAGCTGACTGGTCTGCATCCTGCCAGTTGGAATTTTTAACATGTTATGTTAAATTTACAATATTAATTTCTGTTTTCATATTTGAGTAGTGTGCCGGTGAATTAGCTAGAAAGCTAAGTGCTTGTCTACTATTGCACTGTTTTGTTTTATTTTTACACAGGATGATGTAACAATCCCTAGAGGCTATGGTCACAGACCAACAGCTCTTGGAGTAGTGGGTAAGAAATTGTCAGATTGTCAGAGAAATATCAAACAGTCAAATTCAAGCCTTCAAGAGGGAGCCGTGTCCATGAGTATCTTGCCTCTTCATGAAGTTTTTTTTTTATTAATTATATTTATTTTTAAATTACGGTGAACCACTGATTGGCCCCTCAGAGTCCCCCTTCATTATTAGGGGCATATACTATGATGTGGCTATGGTTCACAAAGGCATTTATAAAAAAAAAGAAAAGGAAATCGTTTTCTATACCATGGGGCAGCAACCAGGAGAAATTGGGGTGGAAGTCCTACAGGGAGCGGCAAAGGAGAGGGTGGGGTGACCTAAAAAAAGTCTCTGCTTAAATCTTTCTACCCAGAAAATTTCTAACTCCAAAAAGTCCACAAATGGATTATCTCAAATACAAGAAAGGCCCATGCACCTTCCTGCCACTGTGACATATACATGAGTGTAACCCCCCTGGGGTGGGGCACAAGATTCCCAGGAACAGGAAATAAAGGGTATAGGTGTAGAAGGATCTTCAGATCCCCCAGTGTTACCTTCCCTGCATGTGCAGAGTATGCTTTGCTGGCCACTGCTGTAGTGCTGAAGATCAGGTCATATCCATTGTACTGTGTTGGCGACTTCCGTGCCCTAATCGAGGACATAGACCTCTCAACTATGCCAAAGTGATTGTTAGGGACACGTAATGTAAAATACAGGACCTTCCAAACATAATAAGGGATAAAGACTACTGGGCCGAGTTGTTCGAAGGACGATTAGCGCTAATCCAGGGTTAATTACCATGACAACCCATATGTTCTGTTGACAGTTAATCCAGGGTTAGTGCTAATCAGGCTTTAAACAACTCGGCCCTGGCGTGACATTGCAAATGGCATCTTGCAACCGCTTGATGATGATGACATGCAAAGTGTCAGACTGAGTATGTGCATAAGAATGCTTAAAAAACTTAAACTGCCCAAGATGGTATCTTTGTACCATGGTAGTAATACAATAGCAAAAAATTTTGCCACTGTTAAAGATATCATCACCAGTTTTGTATTTGATTTTTTCCTTAGATCCAGAAATCGCATGGAGAATGGATAAGTAAGTACCGGTAATAACTTTAAAGGTGATTGAGTATGGTGCATTTTCCTCTTTGGAGTCCCAAGGACCTGGGCTGGGAATTAGTCCTCGAAATGTTTGATGGGAGTGTGTGGCAGGCCTGCATTTTAAAATTCACGCACCCCCCACCCCCTGACCCTTTCAACCCAAAATAACAAAAATCTATACCAGTCATACCATGGTTTTTAGAGTAGAAGACAAGTCTATACCTATTTTAAGACCAAAAAACAAAAAAACTCCACCCTTTGGTCTCTTATTCTTTTGGTAATTTTCCAGCTCTATTCTAAGTTACAGTATACTTACTACAAAAAATATTAAAACATGTGCATCCCAGACGACTTCTTTGTTTTTCTGATGTACCCTTTCATGTTTCTGTGCCAAAATGTGCATCAGATCTAGAGTTGAGTAGTGTTCAGGATCACATGGAGAGGAGGAGGGAGGGGCGCACTACTCCATGATAGGCATCACAAAGTGTCCTCATCTATCAAAGTTCACCATAACACAAATGCATAATTATGTCACATAATGAAATAATATGAGAATGACAAATAACTCTGTCAAATATATTTCTGAAGTATTTACTAAACAATACTTGTGTGGCAGTGCAATCCTGGACATAAGATTGCAAGTGTCAGAGTTGTGCATTAAATGCAAGGGGAAACCCTGGAATTTAAATAAATCTAATGTTCACATTAATTTTGTTTTCAGTTCTCCAAATCCAGTTCCACTATCCAGGCTGCCTGGAAGACTTTACCACTCTAAAGATTGGTAAATATATAATATTGAATTTATGCACCATTCATTGGCGTTCATTGTAGATCTAGGGACATTAATGCAAAGCTGACTGATTTGATCAGCAGAACTTGCAAAGAAAATAAGACTCTAGGGGCCCATTTCTCAATAGTCCAGATAACTTTTTGGACATGGAAAGCTCTTTTATGTGCACAATCAGTTTATAATAACAATAATTATATTTGAAATTTTGTTGGTTTCAAAAGCTGAGCAATGAGTTGGCAAAACGACATGACTAACTTCAGCACGGGGGTGAGGGTACCACAAACCTCCTTTTGTGTGTGTGGCTCACAATTAATTTTTACCCCCCCCCCCCCCCCCCCCCCCCCCCCCCCCCCCCTTCCCCTTAAGTAACCTCAAGTGATTGGTTTTAATGATCTTATTTTAGGAGTAGAAACATGTCAAAGTCACATGATAGTACCCAAGGCAGCACCAGACTTCCTCCTTTGCCGATGCCCAGTTTCCCAAAGTTCAACCAGTCAAATTATCAACCCAACAGAATGACATATGACGAGTTAGCAAGCTTCAGGTGAGAATAAATTTGCAATCAGAGATTAAAGTAAATTAATAAAGGCAGTTTATTTTTACAAGACTGATCATTCTTTGGTGGTCCTGTCATTCTTTGTGATGAAATTGAAAAATTAAACCTTTAGTGTAACTATTGATCAGATAGGCGGCATGCGTAGAAAAAAATATATGAGGGCTGACGATGAGGAAAAGGCACCTCTCTCTCCAGTTGTTTTTGGTCCTCAGCAGATAAGCTTCTGTTGTGTTTTATAATTCAACACATTGATACACTGCCCAAATATGGTCAAAAAGTTATCGATATACGCTATGTCTACATGACATATATCCAACAATGGAGGTAAATTTCGCAATTTGTCAAGAGAATGCAAAAATGACGGACCGGCCTCGATATTTTTTCTTCAAACTGTGCTTTGTTACCAGTGGTTGAATTATAAAACTATTATTGCGCTCAAGCTTGCGTGATATCGCCTAATTTTAGCCGACTCGGCCTACAGTCTCGTCGGCTAAATCACACGCGCTTTCGCGCTATAATAGTTAAATATTATACACTTAAAGTGCACCTAAACCCAACATTGTTTTTTTGGTTAATCAACTCTATGTACGTTGAAAAGTTGAATAGTTAAATATTTCTTGTTTTTAACGTTGCGTTAGTGAATTATAGAGGTTTGAATTTACAAAATGTTAATAAGATGACGTCAAATCAAGAATCGTTTATTATACAACTACTTGTTTCCACCTTCAAGTAATATTTTTTTACAAATCAATTGACTATTAACAGTTTTTATTTAGTATTTCTTAAATTGTTTATCCTTAAGCTGTGAACTGCGCATTGTAAATTGAAGTAGAAATAATGGTTAAGTCTTGATTTGACGTCATCTAATTAGCATTTTGTAAATTATTCAAATCTCTATAACTCACGAACGCGACGTTGAAAACAAGAAATATTTCACTATTCGACTTTTCAACGTACATTGAGTTGATTAAAAGAAAAAAAAATTGGGGGTTAGGTGCACTTTAACTTAAAGGGACAGTGTCACGGCTGATATATCGTGTTTTCATGATTATGGCCAGCAGCTCGCTTTATTATCTTGAAATAAGAAGGGAAAATCGACAAAAGTGATGAAAACAAAGAAATATGAACCAAAGAGACGAAATAACAGCTAGAAAGGTCAAAATTCCACAAGATGACAATTTTGATGTTCAGACAGGCGGTCAAGAAATCGAATTTGATGCATTGTAATCCACTTACATCCCTGCAATCCTGCTTCTGTTTTGTTCTATAGAATCGTTTTGTTTAGTTAAGTTGTATATTTGGTGGCATTTGGTGATTTAACATGAAAATAAGGTACTGCTGTTTTCTTTTCCTTAAATAAAGTTGTTGTCTTTGCCGTTGTTGTCATTGTTGTTGTTGTTGTTCATCTGTTAACATTTCTTTTTCTTTGAAAGGAGTGACCTGAGCAGCACGTACGAACAACAAGCGGAGAAACAAGCCAAGATGGATTATGACAGAACAGTGCAGGACTGGCACAGAATGAACCTATCAGAACTCAAAAAGCTTCCCCCGAGTCCCAGATACCACATTAAGAAAGCCATTGTGTCCTATCTCGGGACATCCCGAGAGTCAAGCCGAGCAATTGTACCGCTGACCAAAGAACTAAAAGCAAAATCGCCTGCACCAATTGCGCAGGAGTAAAATTTTATCCGGGTGCTCAAAAAAGATTATTTTGCGTGTCAACATAAATTTTAATTGGAGAAGTCGGGAAACAAGTGCTCTTTCCAGTTGAATTCTCTCGTCGGGTATTGATTCCCCCCTCCCCACCCCTGGGGGGTGTACTCCCGTTAATTTACGAAAGGTTGTGCGCAAAGATTCTTAAACCTTGACCCTGTATTCAAAGTGAATAATTATGTGCAGTAAAAAGGTTTCTGGCCGGCACAAGTAGATGTCTCAATGATTGGAGTGCTCCTGTAATTTTTTGGTTGACAGTAAAAATAGGAAACTTCTCGGTATTTCAACGAGGTTTTCCCGGAAACTGAACTCGTTTTCCCGACAAATATAGAATTATAGGGCCGGTTATTTAAACGAAGTCTAACTAAGACCGCGGTTTAAGACAATTAAAGGCCGTTTACACGGTAAAAAAATGGGGTACAGACTCGTCAAAAAAGTGGTACGGACCGCATAATTTTAGCCGTTTATAGAGCGTTTTCACTTGACGTCATAGCCGCCATATTGGTGTTACCGTACAAAAGAATTTTAATTAACTTCTTTTGTTAGGAACACCAACATGGCTGCCATGGCCTTTGTCATTTGAGTCCCACGGGACTGAAGGTCACGTGAGTGAAAACGCTCTATACGGATGGCACCGCGGCAGAACGCACTGCGCATGAGTAGAAAACTGAGCATCCGGTGAATAACGCATTTCCGGTGACATACTGTAATCCCATGTAAATGTTGTAGTTAATTTTTTTATCTCAGGTAATTTTTATTTCTCCATTGTTTTTGGGCATGGTAATATATGCTGATGAATTTAAAACAAAGGAAAAACAAAAATTACCTGAAATAAAAAATGAACTACAACATAAACAACATAAAACTCCCGTACCGCGAAGTTTGAAAACAAAAAGTAAGAGTTATAAAACAAAGGTAGAGAAAAAGTTTGTTTCGTTGAAAAGTTTTTTCATCGTTCAAGTTTCAAGCGTTTGCACCAAGGGGTTTGGTGTTTGCATCAACAACGAAATATGAACAAATGATTTTTGCATCGCATTTTTTCACAAAAAACAAGTCTTCACTCCATCTCGAAATGTATTCATGCAAGAGCCGATCGTGTACGTACCATAATTTTCTTCGGTTTTGGTCCTTTCATCATTGCATCTAGAAAATCTAGGTCTGTTGGTTCATGCAGAAATGTTGTTTTATGCTGTTCGCATCGATGTTGACTGGTAGTTTAACGGACCGGAAGTGCTTGAAGTTTACGCATGCGCAAACGTTCTGCCGCGGTGCCTATACGGATAATGTTCTACTACAGGTGCGACAAAAAAGGCCTAAGGACACTTTTTGGGGGACCGGACCAATTTCTAGTCCCCAGAGGCACGCGGATTTTTACTGCGCATGCGATCAGCGAAGTTATTATGCAAGCTGACGTAAGAAATGAAGAAACTGGTCCGGACCCGTGTTTTTTCAGGTTTGGTGGCCATGGACGTCTATGGCCCCAAAACCTGACAAAACACGGGTCCGTACCAATCCCAAAAGACATGGTACGCATAGTTTACACGGGCGAAAATGTAAGGTCCGTACTCCTTTCTTGACGGGTCCGTACTAATTTTTTCTGTCGTGTAAACGGCCTTTTAATGGACCTCTACATCTGTTTATAAGTGACCGGGTCATTTTAAGTAGATATATTTTTTTCTAGTCTGTGTTATATGTCTTCTGGGCATCGATTACAGTAAATAACGTTTAAATATTAGGGTTGGCTAGATAGAAATTAGTTTTGACCGCGGTTTTGCTAAATACTGTCTAAATTTCGTTTAAATAACCGGCCCATACAGTTTAGAGGGTTGTGTTGTTTGTTTCAACCCTTGTTACAGAGAATTAAATTTATCATTATAAATGCATTTCGTAGTAAATTACAATAAGGTTATGTTGTATAGAACATTTTTAAACTTTATCAAAATTAGCAATGCATGAATTAGCTTTAAGATTAGAGAAGGACATTCAACTCTGTTAATCACTTCTTTCTATCTTGTATTCATTTGTGAAGCAAAGCTAAGGTTACATGTTTAGTTGAACTTGGAAGAACAGACCTAATAAATAATGGTCATGCATAGACCCTATTCATAAATGGCGGCCGATTTATTTATTCTTTTATATTCATGCTAATCAGCCCAACTAGCCTCATTTTAGAGCAAAAATTCTTTTGAATTTTGCACATGCTAACGAGGCTAGTTGGGCTGATTAGCATGAATATAAAAGAATAATAAACCGGCCGCCATTTATGAATAGGGTCTATGGAATAGGAAGTCCTTCAGTTAAACATACCTTCTAGGAAGTCTTCGGGCTGCCTCGTCTATGACCCAACTTGCTCACAAAGCCTCTCACATAGTTTGTTATTGGCTAACATGGTACTATTAAAGTGCAATTAACAGGTGGCAAACTATGACAGTTACATGGAGTGATTTTCACTTGAGTGTCGTAAAATTCAAACCAGACGCAGACAATCCAATGAACCAATCGGAGCTCGAAGCAGAGACATGCCGCGGGCGCCAAGCGCGGGAAAACGCGTGCGAGTAAGTAACGATTGGCTTTGGTTTTACTTCTGATTGGTTGTGAAAGTGGCGCGAGATTTTTTAGCCAATCACGAAGCGTAGCAATGCAAAAGAACAGGCCATTTGCACGATGACGTCATATGACTACAACTACCAGAATCCTTCAGTTTTTTGTTTTGTAGTGCAAATTAGGGCTATTGTTATTTAAACCGCACTGGGATTACAAAATTTAAATAAGAAAGGAAAAACGAAATGAATTCTGGTAGTTATAGTCAAATGACGCCATCGTGCAAATGGCCTATTACTTTCGATACTCAATTGAAAACCGCTATGTTATACAGATTGACACACATACAGCTTGAAAGAGAAAATAACTTTGGAGACAAGTTGATCTTTTGCTCAATAGAAGTAGCTTGAAACGTTGAAATAGAAGTAGCTTGAAACGTTGTCTCCTTTCAGGATTTTTCCTTTGTAAATAAAGTTGTTATTGTCATTGTTATTGTTGTTGTTGTTACTCCAACTTTAGACGCACACATCTTGCTAACTAATCAGAATATTTTAAAAAGCCTGACACGGTTTTGTTGATAGAATCCTTGTGAATAACACTGTGCAGCTGTTTCGGTCGGTAGTGTAGCAGCTCCATTGTTTTAGGTGTTGCGGCTGCCTTTGGTTGTAGGGCCGGCTAGGAGCATTTGTTTCTTATCTTTGTTGTATTGTTCTCTTGAAGGGTATCGAAATCATGGTGTGAGACCTTATGAGAGCTGCTACATCGCCCATTTCGGTCTTGCCACGGTATTCGATACCCGATAAATTCAATCGAACAACCCTCGTTTGGCAGTTTATCGGCTCTTGACCGTTTGTAAAAGAATAAGTCACTAAAATTATATTTCTATCGAAAACTACATTTATTAAGCTTTCTATTGATATATAGTTTGTCATATTACTCTTAAAACTGGCGCATGTAAGAATTTTTTTCCGAAGGACACCCGGGAAGGTTGGGGCTACCCTTCATAAGGTAAATTAGCCACCGTAGTTCAAAGTTCATTGAATCTCTTTTACGTTGGCAAATTTACATTAACAAGTCAGTTAATAGAACCAATTTTTTTGTGTTAGACGTAATCGGCTGTGTACTGTTGCTGACCGCGAGAATGCGCGTGAGAAAACAGAATCGATATAAGTGTTTACTTTAAAAGTAAATAAAACGTGTTTGCGGTCGAATTCAAGTACAAAAGTTTAAACATACTTCCCTTTGTTTGCATTCTTTATTACTTTTCGAAATATATGCAAATATTCACTTATAATAACTGTACCAGCGCCAAGGGACCAGTTAGGATGTGGTTTCCATAGTAACCTAAGTAATCCTAAAATCACAAGTTTGGTAAATTGAGAGATCGCTTTGCAGAAACCCAATACTACAGTAAAAGTTTTTGTTACTGAGTGTTCTTTTGGTAAGTAAGATCTTGAAGAACCTATGGTTGCATTAAGTTGTCTGTTTTTGTTTGCGAACTCAAAGAAAATAGCTCAATTAGCTTGGCAGGCAGGGCTAGTTGTAATTACATTGAAGTGTTCAGCGAGGAAACATTTTAGCTCAAACAAACTATTTCTTCGCAGATAACAGTTTGTTTTTCAAATCTAAGTGGGACCGGGAATCATGGCAGACGAAGTTAAAGACAATCCGCAAGGTAAGGAATACTAACCCAGTTAATGGGAATTTAATTTCACTAACATTTGAGTAGCGACACGATAATTGATAAATGTTTACATTCAAAGACTTGATAAAGCTAACAACGCATAGGACATTGCGAGGTAGTTTCATTTCAAAGCCTCGGCTTGAAATCAGAAGATTGTGTAATGCCTTTTCTCTTCAGTGAAAAACTACTTCGATCTTTCAAGTTTACAATATCATGTACTGAATTACATTTATCATGTTCATTTATTAAATAGAAAACTCGGAACTCTTTGTCCTTTTACGACGGATCGTTTAAAAAACAAACAACAAATGCATCGTTTTAAACCAACGCTATTACCGGCGAAAAACGATACTAAGAAGAAAAAATCTTCGTCAGAAACTATCACACAACTTAACCCATTGACACCTGAACCGCCCGTAACCGCCCGTACAAGACTCCACTGCTTTAAAAAATTGTAACTTTCTCAATCGTGCGAACATTGCCTTAACTAGCAGTTGTGAGCATTGACTAGAAAGTCTTTCAAATTGAGATACCCAATAAACACAATAAAGTCAGCGATTTTTGCAGAATATCAGCGTTTGAATTTGGACAATAACAAAAATTACCGTTTTTAACGTCACAGAAAAACAACAAAAATCACGTTTTTGCCTTTAGTTTTTTTTATTCAAATCATCATGGCAAACCCAAAAATCAACATTCACAGCAAAATTCAGTCCTAGTCCTAGCTTAGCAGTGAATTTTTTTGCTCTTATTCGTTGCTCGGGCCGAGCTCTAGCCTCTCGTTCTAATGCATACTGACCTTGCCTCAATTTTCAATATCACCACCGCACTGCATGCTGGGAAATGGCCAAGAATTTTGACAGCGTTCGATTCTTTCCGCACACATTTCATATTTATACTAAGTCCACAGCCACTCCGACCCACCGCCGAAATTTCGCGCTTGTTGTGTTCTCCTGTGGTCGCAACTTCCAAAATATGCCGCAGTAGGTCGAGAAATTCATCCAGAGTCGAGTCCCAAAGCTGCTTCGTTTCCAGGCGGCCATTTTTCCAGTTCAACGAGCAACGAGCCAAATTCGCAAACGAAGTACAACAACTAACTCGCTTCATTGAGAAGTGGACTCTGAACTACCTTCAAGCTTAATGATGCTCACCAGGCAGCTACTAAAGATGAAAAATGGCTGTGAACTTACCAAAAATCGTAGATAATTCATATTGGACCCTTTATTGCAAATCAAGCAAGCAAAATGAGATCGTCACAATGACGTTTCCAGTAAACTCGAGCCTTCAGTGTTTTAGAACAGCAGCACTTTCAATGGTAACTCCAAATATGCAGTCACGAAATCCTATGGGGCGTGTGTATGCAGAAAATCACTCAAAAACGTAAAAATCCTCAGGTGTGAATGGGTTAAACTTGCGCAAGCGTCCACCCGTTTGGTATATAAAGTCTGCTACCATACTCAGTTCGCTTTAGTACAGTACTTTGCTGAAATGCTCTACTCTGTTGATTTAATTTTCTTAACAAATAACTTGGTAGAAAAATTCGAGGTGGAAAACCGTCGTCAATTTTTCCTTTATGTTAAGCGGAGCGGAGGTAACAATCCGATAGAATTGAATTACCAACGTGGTTCGTAGCGCTTACAAGAAAGTTCCAGCAAACCCCTTGATTCAGGGTAAAATTTTAAAAGAAAACCAGTTGCTTATCACATTGTTTATACAGTGAAAACTTTTTGCGTTACTTTTTTACTTTTCCACTCAGGGTGCGTTTTTTTGGGAAAATCCAAATCCGGATTTCTGAATCCAAAAACGGATTTTGCGTTTTTTTGGGCAAATCCAAAAACGGATCATGAATCCATAAAATCCACACTCAGGGTGGATTCTTCGGATCAAATCCAAATCCGGATTTTTAGATTCGTGATCTGAGCGTTTTTTTGGGAATGGATTCGAAAAAAGTACATCTGACAAGCGGTCTTTCGTGCAAATTTACTCGTTCCGTTCGCTGTTTTGTTTCTTCCGCGATTTCATATCATGGGCAATTCAGGTAAGATTTTATTGCTTATATTTTGAAAACTATTTGTCGAGCAGGCTGATAAACACAAGCGAGTCAAAATAGGTTCATTTGCATACCAACGGTTTTTTTACGTTAAATGATCCGTTTTAGGATTTTTCGTTTTTTTGGTCATGAAAAATCCATATGATCCGAGATCACAAAACCAATTTCGGATTCTCCCAAAAAAACGCAGCCTCAGTCTTAGATACTTAGATAAGTTTACTCCCAAAACTTGCGTCATCCGTCAACTTTCAGCTTGATTTTCAAGGATGGTCAATATCTAATTTCTCAATAGATAGGTAACGATAGCTAAGAAAATTTCACTCCAAAGAGAAATTAGAATTAAATTAGGGACTGTGGAACGCTTTGCGCATGCTTGCACAATTCTTTCCATTGCTTGGTTAAAATGGTCATGAAAGATTCTAAAATAACAATTTGTACAAACAAGTAAGGCACAATTCTGCAATAAACGATACAAATACAGTACAGGTCCCAGTTGTTCAAGAGGTGGATAGCGCTATCCACTACATAAATCTCTATCCAGTGATAACACAATGAATTGGTTTTGTTATCCAGAATCTGTTGGATAGTAATATTACATTTTTAACCTCCTCATTGCGTAAGTGGGCATCTCCCGTAAGCGGACACGGACACCTATTCGGGGTCGACATGCAGGATCTAAGAAAAACCTCCTGTATTCTAAGCGGACAGTAAACGATATCAAAAAAACATTTTCTAACAAAATACGTTCGGTTTTTTTGTTTTTAATTGTATTTGACCTAAACAAAAACGAAGTGTGAGTCTGAACAGTACAGTTACATGTAGGTAACTAGTCATTTCGGATATTTTGATTCCAAGGTGTCGGATCTTGAGATCACGGAACCGCGAAAGCAGACACTCGTTAATAGTTTATTTCTTCTCGTGCCTAAGGACTATTTGCGTTTTAGAAAATAACTACATGCAAATAATGTACTGAACTTCTGTTCTGTTCACCCCTCCCCCCCCCCCCCCCTCCCCGAAACATGCGGGACTGAGTATAAGTTTTTACATAGCTTACATCAGTTCATGTGACGGCAATGCGAGAGCTTCACAGATATGTGCATTAATTTTGCGGCAAGTTTTTCAATCGTGAACTGTTGTTTTTAAATTAGTGTTAAATTTATGTGTGATATAAAAAACAACATTCAACAACCCTCTGATGGATAACACAATTACAAGTGGTCTTAAAAGCTTCAAAAGACAATCATGTACTGGTGCACTGATACGCCCTCTACTAATCACAGCAGCGAAACGAAGTTTAAAGATTAGATTAGGAAAAAAACGTAGACAGATCAAGTCATCATCAAACAAAAAATGGTTTGATAAGGAATGTCGCTTTAAAAAACACGAGTTGAGGAAGCTCTCAAACCAAAAACACAGAGATCCCTTAAATATTGTTTTGCGAGAGAAGTATCATATTGTTTTAACGGAATACAAAAAATTATTATGCAAAAAAAGAACTGAATACTACAATTCAAAGATTACCGAACTAGAGGAAACCACTAAAAATCCGGATAAGAAAAGTTTTTGGCAGTGTTTAAAATCAATGGATGACACTCGAAAAGACAAAGATGATCTTCCGTTGATCTCAGAGGAAAACTGGCTTCAACATTTTCACTCACTTCATTCAAATGAACCTTTAAATTCTGCACAACAGACAATAATCAATGAACTACAACAACTTGAGAGTCGGAAAAATCAGTTATGCTCTTTGGATTACTTAATCACCGAAAATGAAATACTTATAGCTGCGAAAAAATTAAAAAATAATAAATCGTCTTTTTCAGACAAAATAAAAAATGAAATGATTAAAGCTAGCCTTCACGACATGATGCCGATATATCAAAAACTTTTTAATACAATTCTCAATCTAGGAACAATGCCTCAAACTTGGTGTAGCGGCCTTATTACACCAATATATAAATCAGGAGGAAAAAGTGATCCATCAAATTATCGAGGAATTTGTGTTTCAAGCTGTTTGGGAAAATTGTTCTGTTCTATCCTTAATCAAAGACTCCTTGAGCATGTTTACTCTCATAACATACTCCACAATTCTCAGATTGGATTCTTGCCCAAAAATCGTACAGCAGACCATGTCCTCACTCTGAGAACTTTAGTAGATAAATATGTGCATCAACACAATGAAAATATATACGCTTGTTTTGTAGATTTCAGGAAAGCTTTTGACTCAGTCTGGCATGACGGACTATTGTACAAGCTATTGCAAATTAATGTGGGAGGCCGCTTTTACAATTTAATAAATAATTTGTACTCAAACTCTACATGTTCCGTAAAAATTGGAAAAAGCCAAACACAACCCTTTCAATACGCAAGAGGTGTACGCCAAGGTTGTATTTTAAGCCCATTGCTATTTAACCTCTATGTTAACAACATACCACATTCGTTCGAAAATATTTTATCGGATCCTTTTGTTCTACCGAATGGCACAAAATTAAACTCACTTTTATATGCGGATGATTTAGTCATACTTTCAAGATCCAAAACAGGACTGCAAACTTGTCTTGATAAGTTATCTTCCTATTGCAACTCGTGGATGTTAAGTATCAATCCAAAAAAGACCAAAGTTATGATCTTTCAGAAACGTGCTAAGAAATGTACTGAGTCCAGTTTTCACATAGGCAATAAAATGATTGAAATCGTCCAAAACTACACCTATCTAGGGTCTGTAATCTCTTCAACGGGTAACTTTTCAATGGCACTTGACCAGCTAAAAGAGAAGGCCCTTCACGCTCTTTTCAGTCTAAGAAAACATACAAATTTCAGTAAATTGTCCCCATCCCTGGCAAGTAAAATCTTTGACACGATGATCTCCCCAATTTTAACATATAATAGCGAAGTTTGGGGTGTGTACACAAAACCGGATTTTAAGTCTTGGGACAGCTCGCAGATTGAAAAAATCCATTTACAATTCTGCAAACGTTATCTAGAAGTAAGCAATAAAGCATCAAATGTGGCATGTAGAGCTGAACTAGGAAGGTTTCCTCTTATTATAGCTATTAATCAGAAAATAATTAATTATACCTTATATCTTCAAAGTAAGGACAATAACTCTATTGTTAAACAGATCTTTTTAATGTCCGCAGATCTTCACTCTTCTGGTAAAAATAGCTTCTACTCTAATCTTATAAGGATATCCGAATTCTATAATTTGCCTGATTTTGACCCTATTTTCTTAACTGAAACTAAAATCGAACATTATGTAAACTTAATGCAACAAAAATATATCCTATATTGGCGACATATCATTCAACACTCTAAGAAACTCGAATTTTATAATATCTTTAAGAACGAATATACGCCTTCTCATTACTTAGACCTTACAAGGAAATCAAATGACAGAAAACAATTAGTAAAATTTCGTATAAGTAATCATAAATTAATGATTGAAATTGGTAGATATGAAAAAATCACGAGAGATGATAGATTGTGCCCTACTTGTGGATCTAATGAAATTGAGGATGAAATTCACTTCCTTTTCCACTGTCCTAAATACTCAATTATTAGGGACGGATTTTACAGGAAAATAGGGTATCACCTACCAAATATAAAACAGTTATCTCCTTCAGAAGTTACCAATGAATTAATGAACTCTCGTAATTATTTTGTAAATATTAATTTGGTGAAATTCATTATTTCATGCTTAGATCTCCGCAATAATCAAATTATCAAATCAGACTGATTGTACTTTCCCTTTCTTTTTTATATTATTGTAATTTCATTTTGTTATGTTGTAAAGCTTTGCAATACTGTAAGGATTTATAGTCATGCAAATAAAGCTACTTGTTGTTGTTGTTGTTAGTGTACTATTTTTTTAACCTCCCGTAAGCGGACACTAACCCTTGGTCCCGAGGGTGTCCGCTTACGGGAAGTCTCACTTTATGTTTTTTTTTCTTTCGGACAGAAACTGAAGCACAGGAGGCCACCGACGAAGCCAAGTCTCCTCGCGACGAAGAGAAACAAACGTGCTCCCAAATGTTGTGTGAGCTTCAACGGGTGAAAAAGGAAATGGATGACAACAGCAAAATATTGAGCAAACCGGAAGTGTGAGTAAAACATTTTTAAATTTGATGATGTAATTTCATGCTCGATTCTTGTGGCATAAGTTTTGAAATTGTGTTTCCTTTTTGTCTTTTCAGTAAGCCTTACACTCCGGACATATTCAATGATTTGTCACCCTACTATAACAAGTTTATCGTAAATTACATGATAAATGATCAGGTAGGTGATATAATAACGCCATAAATACTGCATTATAGAAGCTGGATCACCGTCTAGATTTTACGCGCATATTCTGATTATATTAAAGAAATAAAAAATGCGCCGAGTGCATTATTGAGTTATATAAGCACGCGAAATTGGTTCGTTATATACTTCTCGAGTGTTCTTAAAAATTCCCAAGTGCCTATATAACTCAACAATGCACGAGGAACAAGTTTTTTATTTCTTTTTTAAAATAAAAACGGTTATAATGAACCTTACGTCACGCGCGTGCTTTATCGAGTTATAGTGAACTCGGTTTAACCAATCATAGCGCGCGCATTTCCTTGAGCATTTGTATAAAACACAATATACACTGAACTGAAGATATATAATGCGCGCGCTCTAATTGGTCCATAGCGTTTGACTATTATACCAGTAAACCACATGGAAAATGTAGTTATTGTATAAAAGCAATAGGCAACACGCCCGGGGGGGGGGGGGGGGGGGGGGGACTCCCATATAAAAATGACGGGGGTGCTCGTCGTACCCTTTAGGGGTCAAAATGTGGAGGTTGGTGCCGCTTAGGGTACTAAAATCTAAAATGACCACCATTAGAATTATCGCGGTACCTTTTAGGGTATGAGCCGAAAAAATATGACAGAATGTGACATGTCTTGTTTTAGAATTGGTACCTCTTAGGGGTAAAAATTATTTTGAGCCACGCCCATCAAACGAGATTCTGGTACCTTTTAGGTTATTTTTCGAAAATTCCCCCCCCCCCCCCTCCCCGGGACAACACGTTCCTATGGTTGATCGGTACAATAAGCTGCTTGGGATAACAATCTTTTCTCGTGTTCTTCAACATCCCACGTGGCTTACTGAGCCGATAAACCATAGAGGTGTGGTCTGTTGCTTAACTCTATGATACATAGAGAGTTATTACTTGGGGTGATTATGTTAGAAAAAAATATGTTTTAAAATAGTTTTCATAGTGGCACTTGAGAGAAACAGCCTTTGGCTCATGTTTCTACGGTTTTTCTTTCTTTAAAACTTTTACTTGTATTCAGGCCATACCAAGAACTGACCATACTCAATGGAACTGACACGAAAAATGAAAAGGCCACTTTGCAGACTTTGTACAAATTTCTTTAATCAGTAATACAGTGGAACCTCGATTTAACGAAGTGCCAAGGGACTGGGGAAATTGGTTCGTTATATCGAGGGTTCGTTATATCCAAAACCTCGTTACAACGAATTTGCGAAAAAACAACCAAAATGTTCGTTATATCGAGGTATAGTTAATAATTGTTTTGTAACGGTGTTACGTACTTCCGGATCTAAGCTACGGTACACTGTACATATAACTACGGCACTGGAAAACTGTACAGGTTATACCTTTGCCCTATAACACACACTTAGTCTGTTCTGCATTCATCTTTTGTCGCGCGTTGACATTTATTCGTTATATCGGGGTAGATTTTACGTTTGGGCTGCCGGATTGTGTTCGTTATAACGAGGATTTCGTTATATCGAAGTTCTGTTCCAAACCTTTTACTTGTAATTTTGCCGCGCTGAACAATATCGTTCGCTGTACCGAGGACTTCGTTATATAGAGGTACGTTAAATCGAAGTTCCACTGTGCTAAGAGCTCAGTAAGCAGAAAAACAAATAAAACATTTAATTTTGCCGTAAAATCAAAACCAAAGCAATCACTCTGACAAATCAAAACAGACGCAGACGATCTAATGAACCAATCAGAACTCGAAGCAAATACGTGTAGCCGGCGCCAAGCGAGGGAAAACGCGTGCAAGTAAGTCACGATTGGTTTCGGTTTTACTTCTGATTGGTCGAAAAAGTGGCGCGAGATTTCTTAGCCAATCACAAGCCGTAGAAATGCAAAACCAAAGCAATTGCGAAATCACTTTCGATACTCAATTGAAAACCACTCTTTTAGCTCGGCAATCTGATTCCGGTTTTGGTTTTATTTCTAATTGGTTGATAGTATACCTGTTTATCTTCCCCAGGTTGATTATGTTCCACGACCCGGATGGGGCACGAGAGCCACAACACTTAGGCTTGTAGGTAAGGGGATCATGAAATGTGGGAAGAAAAACTGTCAACATAAGGCTGGCAATTCCTACAGACGAATGCCGACCATCGCTCAATCTAGAGGGCCACACGTTTTTCAATTATGCTGTCATGTGTTATTTAGCTAGTTAAAATGAACGGAAAAATATCTTTTCACAGCAAGGTGAAACGATGAGAAAATATTCGTTTCAACCCGAAACAAAATTACGTTTTTTAGTAACACGAATGGCAACAATTTCTTGAAAAGGTCATCTGAAGGAGAAGCTTTCTATATGCGTGTGAATTTAGTGCAGTTAATTTAAATTTTTTAATATGTTTAGTGGACAATCGGTTATTTCTGGTTGAGGTGAAACACTTAAAAAAACGACTTCAACACTGAACCTTATATTCAGTCATTTTGGTAGGTCTCAATTTCTCATGTGGCCGGCTTTATAAACCATTAAGTGATCTGAGAAAACCGCGGAAAACCTAAATAGCTGAATATAGTGTCTGAGTTTCGGTAAGACGATCGATCATTTAGTCTTTATGCAGCAACACAGACAACTCAAAGGAGTCTTACCTTCAAAAGAGCGTTTTCACTCACGTGACCAGCGGCCATATTGGTTTAATAAAACAAAAGAAAATGTTTGCATAAAAATAGAGTTCAATTCCCGGAGGATTGGTTTGGTACACCAATATGGCCGCCGTTTCTTTGTTTTGGAACACCAATATGGCCGCCGTGACGTCATATGAAAACGCTCTATAATTAAAACAAACGCGATTTGGTACAGTAAGTACCGTTTACATAATTTTTGGTCTCGCGGATTATAAGGTTTCAAAACAAATCCATCAGTGTCGCCATGGCTTTTTTACCCAGAAATTTCATGCACGAAACCGGACAAGTTTGAATTATGTTTTTACAGACTAGCAAGTCAGTAAGGTGCCGTGCATGAGGATTATGAATCCCAATCACAGCCTGAGTCGCAGGCTAGTCGTGTAGGGGTTTTGCTTTTTCTTTCTTTTTATGTTAGTTTTTGATTTGCATTAAGCAAAAATTCTGTTATTTCAATTTTTATTATTTTAATTGTTATGCTATTGTATTTTATTGTATTACCGATTCTACTTTTTCATCTTCTACCATTTTATTTGCATTCGTTCGTTCATATGAGGTGTATCGAATGGTCTTATTTAGAGCATTATAATTTACAAGTGAATGAGCACTTTGGAAGAAAATTGTTTTTCAACGGCAAATTATTCGAACTTCTCAAATCTGTGACGCTCTGATCTTCCTCTTCAGCATTTGAGCAACTTGCGAGTACATGCAAACAAGCAGCCTTCATTGAAATTTTGCGAGCACTTGAAAATTTCAACGCACCATTCGACACTCCTCAAATGGAAACCAATTAGCGACGCAAAATTAGCGGGACTTACTGTACGTCAACTCGTTTACCAGAAGACTGGGAGCCGTGAAAATGGATTCAAGCAAGGCATCGAAGTTCTGGAAACTCTAGGGTATTTACTTCTTAAGGTGACATTTTAAGAAGTAAATATTCTAGAGTTTCCAGAACTTCGATGCCTGGCTTGAATCCATTTTCACGGCTCCTTCTATGGCAGATCTGAATAATATTCATCAAATGTTATGCAAAGTTTATGTGCGTAACATAAAGACCTCACTCTATAGTAGAATTTAGTTTTATCGACTGAGTCGATAAGGTAAATTGACCACCGTAAAAAGATTCAAATAGCTGACGTTTCGAGCGCTAGCCCTTCGTCGGAGCGAATCAAAGAATTGTGGGTAGTGTGTGGTTTTATATAGTAAGCGGTGGAGCCACGCTATTGGTGGAAATTTGGTGACGTGAAAAACAAATGTAGATTAGTTGAATGAAAAGCGTTCGTTGATTCCGTGGGGTTTCAGAGTGCCGATTTGAAAGATGATTTTTTGTTCTAGGTTTTTACGGCTTTCTGTGTTACCCTGGTGTAGGGAAAGGCCGCAGATTGTCATGTGTTGTTTAGAATGGTCAGTAAGATTAAAATGGCGCGCGACTGGTTTGGATGCGTCTTTGTCATTTTTTTCAACGTCTCGGAGATGTTCACGAAAACGGTCGCCCAGTCTCCTCCCTGTTTCGCCAATGTATATCTTTTTGCAAAAAGTACATGTTATGCAGTAGATAACATTTACGGAGGTGCATGTAAAACGATCAGTGATTTTAATAGATCGTTTGGGTCCCGTTATTTTGTCCGCGTTGTGAATGAAAGGACAAGTGTTACATCGTGTGCGTGTGCACTTGAAAGTTCCCGGTACATCGTCAGATTTCAGTGCGCTCGTAGCTAGAAAGTTGCCTATGTTTTTGTCACGTTTGAATGAAATTAGTGGGGGTTGTGAAAAAATTCTGCCAGTTTCGGGGTCGTTTTGGAGTAATTTGAAATTTTTTTAAATGATGCTTTTGACTGTGTTGTTGTGTGGGTGGAAAGTGAGGGTGAATGGAATTCTCTCGTTCTCTTCCTTCTGTGGCGTTTGTAGTGCTGATTGTCTGTCGATCTGTTGTGCGCGTTGTTGGCCCGTATTAACAACAGAGTCAGGGTACCCACGTTTCTTGAAAAACTGGCACATTTCTTCTGATTTGTTGGAAAAATCAGAGTCATCACTACATAGACGTCGAAGTCTGAGAAATTGAGAATACGGAATGGCGTTTTTAACGTGCGATGGATGTGAGGATGAATGTAACAGATAACTGTGGGAATCTGTAGGTTTGTAGTGCACACTTGTGGATAAACTGTTACCGTTGATTGAAATATTAATGTCAAGAAAAGCGACTGAGGTTTCGGAAATTTCCCAGGTATATTTTAGAGCTGGATGAAAAGTATTGACAGAAGTTATGAATTGATTAAGTTCCTCTTTACTGGAAGAGGTAGCGCCAATGCAATCATCGATGTAGCGGCCGTAGAGTTCGGGTTTGGTTCCGTGGTACTGATTAAAAAATTTGTCTTCGATGTGGCCTGCAAAAAGGTTAGCGTAGCTTGGTCCCATTTTGGTGCCCATGGCGACTCCATTTACTTGTTTGTAGTAGTTTTGGGAAAATGAAAAACAGTTAAGTGTCAAAACTAATTCGGCTAGGCGGAGCAGTGTTTCTGAGCTTGGGTTTTGAATGGAGCGCTGGTCGAAAAAATATTTTAGTGCTTGAAGTCCTTCGTCATTGGGGATGACGGTATATAAAGAGGTAATGTCCATAGTGAAAATTAATTTGTTTTCGCTGGGAAAACTGAAATCCCGGAAAATTTCGAGTGCGTGATTGGTGTCCTTAATGTACGAGGGTAGTGATTTGACAATGGGGGCCATGATTTTGTCTAAATAGCTAGAAATTAGTTCGGTAGGACAGCTACAAGCGGAAACAATTGGTCGGCCCGGATTGTTTGGTTTATGAATTTTAGGTTTGAAATAAACGCGTGAGGTTCTAGGAGTAGCGATGATGAGATTGTTGGCGGTAACTGGTAATTGTTGTTTAGTAATGAGGTCTTGGATAGTTTCTTTGACAATTTTTTGGTTGGTAGAAGTGAGATCTTTATCAACTTTGGCATAGAAAGCGGTGTCAGAAAGTTGCCGAAAAGCCTCTTGTCGGTAAAGGTCGGTCCGCCAAACAACTACCGCCCCGCCTTTGTCGGCCGCTTTGATAACAATGTCGCGTCGTTTGCTAAGACTTTTGAGCGCTGCCCATTCTCCTGTTGAAAGGTTGGAAATTTTGGTGTGGCGGTTAAATTTAAGTTTTTGGACATCGTGACGACATTTTTTGACGAAAAAATCTAGAGAAGAAAACTGGCCCTCTGGGGGAGTCCATTTTGATTTGCGAACGTTGAGTGTTTCAAAAACATCTTTTTCCGAGGTGTTAGAATTGTCTTCTTTGTCGTGGAAAAAAGCTCTTAATTGCACGCGGCGAAGGAATTTTTCAACATCTTGTTTGACTGAAAATTCGTCGGTTTGTTTCGCTATAGGAACAAAGTTTAAACCTTTACTAAGAACAGACCTCTCTGGGTTAGAAAGCGGCAAATTTTCCGGAATGGTAACGACGCCATTGTGACTATCGAATGAATGGTCGCCGGATAATTGAAGACCTATTAACTGTTCAAGTTTTTGGGTCTTGATTTGGTTAAGGCTGTTGAACAGTTTAGCATTGAGTTCTTGAATTTTAGCGCGAATTGATTGTACTAAGACAGCTGGACAAATTTTGGAAAGTTCGGAACGGTATTGGATAATTTCCTTTTCGAGATTGTTACGTTTAAGGCACATAGCTCTGATGGTGATCCTCATAATATTACGCGAGAAAGAATTTTGGGCATGGTGAATTTCGTGAAAATATTGTTGATTGGAATCAGAGAATGTAGAAGCGTGAAAATTTGAACGAAACCCTTTAGGAATGACTTTGGATTGGAGGCAACGGCCGATGAAATTGATGTGACTACAAAACCTAGTTTTGGTAAAGATGTGAGTGGCTAAACGAAAGGCTAAATTAGTGGAAATGGGGGAAAAAGGAATAAGATAACTTACGATTTCCTGGCGTAGCTCCTTGGTGAGTGTCTTGAGGTTAGGCATCGTTGTCTTCGGTTCGTTCGGTGATGACTCTGATTTTTCCAACAAATCAGAAGAAATGTGCCAGTTTTTCAAGAAACGTGGGTACCCTGACTCTGTTGTTAATACGGGCCAACAACGTGCACAACAGATCGACAGACAATCAGCACTACAAACGCCACAGAAGGAAGAGAACGAGAGAATTCCATTCACCCTCACTTTCCACCCACACAACAACACAGTCAAAAGCATCATTTTAAAAAATTTCAAATTACTCCAAAACGACCCCGAAACTGGCAGAATTTTTTCACAACCCCCACTAATTTCATTCAAACGTGACAAAAACATAGGCAACTTTCTAGTTACGAGCGCACTGAAATCTGACGATGTACCGGGAACTTTCAAATGCACACGCACACGATGTAACACTTGTCCTTTCATTCACAACGCGGACAAAATAACAGGACCCAAACGATCTATTAAAATCACTGATCGTTTTACATGCACCTCCGTAAATGTTATCTACTGCATAACATGTACTTTTTGCAAAAAGATATACATTGGCGAAACAGGGAGGAGACTGGGCGACCGTTTTCGTGAACATCTCCGAGACGTTGAAAAAAATGACAAAGACGCATCCAAACCAGTCGCGCGCCATTTTAATCTTACTGACCATTCTAAACAACACATGACAATCTGCCTTTCCCTACACCAGGGTAACACAGAAAGCCGTAAAAACCTAGAACAAAAAATCATCTTTCAAATCGGCACTCTGAAACCCCACGGAATCAACGAACGCTTTTCATTCAACTAATCTACATTTGTTTTTCACGTCACCAAATTTCCACCAATAGCGTGGCTCCACCGCTTACTATATAAAACCACACACTACCCACAATTCTTTGATTCGCTCCGACGAAGGGCTAGCGCTCGAAACGTCAGCTATTTGAATCTTTTTACGGTGGTCAATTTACCTTATCGACTCAGTTGATAAAACTAAATTCTCGTGTCTCTCTACGAAGACTTGTATCTATTAATTCACAAAAAAAAAAAAAAAAATCTATTAATTCACAATTTTATTTATACTTTCAGACCCAGATGAATCCTGGAGAATGGATCAGTAAGTTATTCTCTTTGTTAACAATGTCGCATCATAATCGAAGATTTAGTGGCTAGTGTCGAGTTGGTATTTAAACCGGAAGGTCCAGACTCGTACCCAGTCGCTATTTCTTTGATTTTAAGACGAGAGAAAATTGGATACTAGGATGAATTGAGGCGCGCGGGATGGTATGGGAAGGTCTCTGCCGTCGTGTTGCCTGTTCCTTAGACAAGAAACTTTGCTCCACATTGTCTCTCTCCACCCAGGTGCAAAAATGCATACCGGCAAATATAAAATTCTGGGGGGTAACCCCGTGATGGACTAGCATACCATCCAGAGGGTGTAGCAATACTCCGAGCTGCTTCATGCCGCAGACACCGGGACCGTTAGTTGTGGGTGCAAATACTGGCGTGAAAACCTCCCCACTCCCCCTTCTCGCTGTTTGGGATATTGGACGGTTTTCGTTAGTTACAAATTTCCCCAAATTTCAAATACAGTTTAACCAGGAGCCCGGCTCCTGGTTTAACTGAAGGAACATACGAACAGTAGCATATAGAATTTCTGTTTGTTTAAAATTGTTAACGTTTGATATAAATAACTGCACATTTCGCATTTGTCCACAGTTTTCCAGGTCCAAAGTATGACTCGGTGGTACCACGCTGTTTTTATAAGCCTCATATTTGGTACGTATCTGTACTGCGTAAAAACAAAATATGATTTTTTTATAGAGCGGTGTTCAATTAAGGCGGGAGTTAACCTAAACGCCACTTTTCCGCCACTTGACATGGCTTTAATGGAAATATCTCGTTCACGTTTCAAGCAATCCAAAACCTCTATGCTTAAAACATAAACCTATGTTATGGGGTGTTGTAAATTTTTGGGTGATTTTTGGGTATGTTTGGGAGGAAATAGTTTTTCTCAAAGGATTGGTAAAATTTAGAGAAATAAGAAATGTTGAAGATTTAGTGAAGTTTTAAAATTAGAATTTGTAGTTAATAATTAATAGACGGATACCAAGTTAGTCCACTAGCAACCTGGGGTGCTCTTGCGTGGGTATCGACTGTCTGTTGGTGTTCCAAAACTCATTTTCTTTCTCCTATCCCTTCTTAAAACCTCTTAAAATTTCATTAAAATTCAGGTAGACTCCCGCCTTAAGTGTCGAAAGTAATTTCTCAGTTGCATTGGTTTTGCATTGCTACGCTTGTTATTGGCTAAAAAATCTCGCGCCACTTTCTCAACAAATCAGAAGCAAAATTAAAACCAAACGTGACATACTCGCACGCGTTTTGCTGCGCTTGGAAATGCTTCGATTTCTGATTGGTTCGTCATTGCCAATGACTGTTGTGATTGGTCAAAGTAATTACTTTCGTATTGGTTTTACGACACTTAATTGAAAACAGAAAGCTATACGCATTTCTGATAATACGATTGCTATGTGATAGTGACACTTCTCTATTTCTCACCTCCGAGAACACAGACATTTAGTATAATGAAAGCGAACTGCTTCATCTTACAAAAAGAAGAAAGTATTTCATTATTGTAACTGGCAAACCAAACATTTTTACAAAACAGGCACGTCTGAGGTGAACTTAAGAGACTTTAAGTTACAAATATTTGTTTAGTTTTGACAAGAGATTATAATTATTTTCTCTTGGTTTTGAGTATTTATCTTTTTAACTCATATGGAACACGCGAAGCGTTGAACGAGTAATGGCAGGAGAAGTGTCCCCTAAATAGACGTGTCCCTTTAATAAAGGTGATAATTACAAAGACTGCGTTTGGCCGCGGGTGTCAGTAAAACGCGGGGTCGGGGCCGGGGTCGGAGTGGGATTAGGTCTAGGATTAGGTATGGGATTAAATATAATCCCTTTACCTAATCCTAACACTATGCCTAATCCCATACCTAATCCTAGACCTAATCCCACCCCGACCCCGGCCCCGATCCCGCGTTTTACTGATACCCTTTGGCCGCCCGGGACCAGGAGAAGTGTCCCCTTAATGGAGGTGTCCCTTTAATAAAAGTGATAATTACAAAGACTGCGTTTTGCCGGCCGGAACCAGGAGAAGTGTTCCCTTGATGGAGGTGTCCCACAGAAGAAGTTCCAATCTCGTTGGAGATAAACGTGCATTTTTTTGTTCTTGATGTGTTCCAGCCCTTGGACACAAACTTATTAAGCAAAGAACAAAACTTGTGTGAACAGGAAAGGCGCAAAGGGACACGAGCGTCCCACGCGAGGCGTCCACGCAAAAATCAGCCTAGTCAACATCAACTTGTTCTTTTTTCAGGAGCAAGAACGTATCTGGAAAAGACGGTAGTCAAGGCAGCACCAGACTTCCTCCGATTCCAAAAGTAGCTTATCCCAGATTCCAGCAAAAAGAATATCAGCACTTTACCATGAATTACTCGCACGTGCAGCCATTCAGGTGAGAAATAAATCCCGGAAAAATCCCGACTGATCATTGGTACCTTTATAAGTCGTCGGGTAATCTTCGGGAGCTGTCGACGCAATACAATAGTTAATAACAATAGTTTTCCCGACACCAAGAACTACCCCAGTTTTGCCTAAAATGAAATAAGACTCGGAATTTGAGATTGAACGACATACTTTAACCCTGTCACTTCCAGAGTCAATTATGGAGACATGTAGTGTAGTTCTAACTTTTGTGTCTCTCAACGAAATCCTATGGTGTGACCATTCAAATGAAACCTCTTCAGCAGTACTTTTGCATGGTACCATTTGTTTTTCAATACTATATAAAATGATTTTAGGATTTTTCTTGAATTTTGATTTTTGGCACAGTCTTGGGTGTTAAAGGGTTAACGATATCTAATACATTACAAAACAGGAATACTGGTTGGAAAACAGCATGGCACGCTTCATTTTGTCTTTATTTTGTTTTATCAGAAGCGACATCAAACGAATCCAGGAAACTAAAGCGCAGAAGAGAATGAAAGAAGACCAACAAAGGACACTCAATGACTGGAACCGAATGAACCTAAGAGAGCTGAAGGAGTTACCACAGCAGTCACGCTATCATGTCAAGAAGGCCATCATGTCTTATATGGGAAACTCCAAGGGAAGCAACAAGGCGCTTAAGCCTCTCTTAAACGAACTTAACGCTGCAGAACAATCGGCTCAGCCTGGGAAAGCCTTGACTGGAGTTTAGCGACAGTGTGTAGGATACTGGCTGTGGCATAAGTAAGGAACCACGGTTAGGCGAAGTGCTTAATAGAGATGTTGGAATTTTAGGGGCGATTTGACTGGATACCTTCGAGTGGTATAAATCAGTGGCGGAACTAGAGGAGGGGCCTGAGAGCCCCCGATTCTCCCCTCCCACCCCCCTCGAAGATCGTATTTGTGATGCTTATAGACAATAGACAAATGCAAGCCACAATAGCAATAGAAAACGTTCATGGATGAGACTACAAAAAAAGCGTGAACATTTAACTTAACTAGAGTGTGTATAAGAGTGTGTTGACAATACTACGATTATCAGTTGAGCAAGCCACGAGCGATGTTTGGTGACAAAGCTTTGCCGTTAAAACTACGTTGTCAAGAGCAACTTGCTACGTTTCCAACGTCATCAGTAACAAAATGCGTTACCGTTGGAAACGTAGCAAGTTGCCCTTGACAACAACGTAATAGACCTTTGACAACAACGTAGTTTTAACGGCAAAACTCAGTGTCACCAAACATCGCTCGTGCCTTGCTCAACTGATAATCGTAGTAATTCATGGTAAAAAGCAACTGATAAGTATATTATTTTTGTAGTTTACAAGAAGTGTGAAAAGATAAATAAAAAACTAAGCAAGATGATTGTTATGTTGTGCTATTTTCTAAAAGGTCATGGAGTGCATGCAAGGTAAATCTCAACTTGAACATGTGCTAGAAGATAGATTCAGAGGTATTTGATGACCCTTGAAAACCTTGGGAACAAGTATTTGAGGCCACTGAATAATGACAGTCCGTCCATCTTTAACTCGTGAATGCACGAAGCGTTGAACGAGTTATAGTAGAGGATAAATATGCAAATTTTAACTCCTTCCTTCCATCCATTGGCTGTAAACTTTTCTTGGTAATTCCGCTGACCAGTACATAAGGCTTGCGCATATATTTTGCCCATTCTCTATTTTCGAATAGCCCATAACACATTTTGTTTGCCCCCAAATTTTGCATAAACTATTTTTTTGAAATGCTCTTGGGAATATGCAGTCCTCCCAAGAGCATTAACAAACAATAGTTTATGGAAAATTTGGGGGGCAAACAAAGTGTATTATGGGCAATTCGAAAATAGAGAATTCTTAATGTGATAGGTAATGGTCACCTGATTTATCCACGGGAGCACCGTTGGAGGGAGGGGATGGTGGGGAGTTAGACGCAGAGGGTGGGGGGGGGAGTTATCGGTGGAGCAAAACGCGTAGGAGAGAGGAGCATCTGAAAGGTGTTTCATATCCACGAGTTGGCTTGTAGAAGCCTTGAAGGGCTGGCGACATGACCATGTCTACAGGCCAAAATAAATTGGTTTTGAAATGTGGGATCTTTTGGTCTGCTCTCTATTAACTTTAGTAACAGAATGCAATTTGGGCTTTAAATAAAAAGATTTGCGAGTGAAAAATGCTGACATTCGACATAAGGCGGTTGTGCCACTGCCCTTCAATTGGCCATTACAGTTGTGGGCGTTTTGATGTGAAAGTCTTTTGTTGGTTGTTGGTTGGTTGGGGGGGGGGGGGGAGTGGGGATGGGGGAGGAACACAAATCAGTACAGTAGCTGTGTTTTATTTTCTTTGTTTATTTGCAATTCAGTGTTTCTTTGGATTCAGAAGGATTCCATCAAACTGAAAGAAGAACAAAGGAAACAACAACATCAATAAATATTAAATAAATGCCTTAAACTAGACAATAGACTGAATGCTAAGTTCCTCATTGACTCTTCAATGTAGGATCGAATTATATATAATTTTTTTATAGTGAAAATCAGGCATTTCGGTATTTTCAACTTCTCAAGGGAGGGGGGGGGGGGGGGGGGGGGGGGGGGGGGGTGGTGCCTGTGCAATGGAGCTTGTTATCCCGACAATATAAAGTTGAATTTCTCTGAAGTGATAAGGAAATAAAGTAGCAGGGTTCATCCTAGGATTTTGGAAGGCCATGGGGGTATTCTGTCTTGCATCAAATGGTTGTGTTGGCATGGTCTTTTGCCACTGTCTGGACGTGCAAAGTTCCCCAAAAAAACAGTTGCTGATGTTTCCTGACTGCTCTGGTGATACAAATCATTTTAGCCACCTCGAACTACTACACCTTAAAGTCGGTTTAAAAAAATTGGCTGCGTCTTATTTTTTTCTGCCCACTTTTCGGTGTTTGGAAATCCTTATGAAACACTTTTCCTTGTGTTTGATACATTACATAAAGCTCTGCTAGTTGCCACATCCAAAATCACTACTTTTAGAGAGATAAGTTTCCATCTTTTTAACATTACCTTTTGCTGGAACCATTTCATAGACTCCTCCTTGTTAATCCTGTGGGGGGCACCGACGTGAGCCTTTGCCCTCTTTCTCTTTGCCACATTGAAGCCAGGACGTCCAAGGACCACATAGAAATCCATGCCATAAATACCAATGGTTGGGTCGTACTTTATTCCAAGATCAATATGTTCCTGGATTCCAAATCCAAAGTTACCTGTAATAAATCAGCCAAAACAACAACTCAAACTTTAAGCAATTGACTCTTCTGGAGTTTCAATCTATGGATCAATTTGAGATCTAGCACTGCCAGATATCACCCAACATGGTCCGATCTTGTCATAAGCTTGTCTGAATTCGCCACACACTAGCTGACAATTTAAGATTTTCCGTCGGCTGACGAAAAATTGGCTAGTGTGCGGGAGCCCTTAGATAGCACAATTTTCATCAAGGATGCTAGAAATAAAAAATGAAGCAAACCTGTAGTAGAGAAGTTTGCCTTGTTCAACTCATACTCCCGCACTTTCAAGCCCTTCTCCAAGATCTCTTCAGCTTTGGGTCCTCGTACAGTACAATGCACAGAAATCTTCTCGTTCCGTCGGATTCCAAAAGATCTCACAGTGTAACGAGCTAAAGGGAAAGATACTTTTTCTAATCAGGATAACAGTGCATTACTGTACCAAGTCTCCAGGCTTAACCCTTTAACTCCCAAGAGTGCCAAACATCAAAATTAACAAAACATTCCTCATGGTTTGATCATTCCTTTAATCATACCATAAGTCGTGTTTGGAACAATTTACCTTCTGAAGTCCATCAAGGTCAGGGGTGTAGCTAGGAAAAAACTGAGCGGGCTCATTAACAACCCCAGTCTGTTTTTCTGGCTTGTGCAGCTTTAAAATCACCCCAAGTCTTTGTTTTGTAGTGAAATTTCAGCTGGTGATACGCAAGTTCTCTTTCAGCTGGTGAAATTAGCTGGTAGCCGGCTCTTAGCTACATCCCTGAAGCTGAAGATCTAGCCTCTTTTAAGAGACTATTGTCTAAATGGAATCTTTCTTTAGATAACTCTTGTAATAAATGCTCGTTCTGCTCATTATATTTGTAAATATGTAAATATCATCTAACTACTGCTATATTTAAATATAACTATAATTATTTTATTTTGTTTTATTTTCATTTGTATTTTTTATCTTTTTACGTATTGTAATTTTTAGTCCTTTTTATTTAACAGGAGTGTTTAACGAGCTTCGGCTCCTGAGCTCTTCGTGTATAAATGAACTATGTTTATGACCCTTGAAAATCACATCCTTTTGACTGTACAGTACAGGCCACAGGCATTGCATATGCATTGGATATGTGTAAAGATTCTGTATTGCATGCAATTTACATGTATATTACACATGAGTAAAAAAAATGCATGCAAATTTTGATTAAAGCTTACACAAACACATTGGATCCAAGCCCAATAAATGTTTAACAGGAAACAATACAAGTACAATGTATATGTTGTGGTTCAATTTTATCCTTGGTTCAAATTTGATTTTCCTTTGTTTAAAACTCATTATCATACACTACCATAGCCAAAAACAAAGGAAAATAAAATTTGAACCAAGGATAAAATTGAACCACAACATATACACCTGATTAAAAAAACGTCGTCGGGTAAAAAGTATAAACTGTGAACAATATGACCAAATGGTTTTCTGGGAAACAGGAAAATATTTCTGTGTTCTCAGATAAATTGCACATTATTACAACAAAGCATGCTCCACATCATCCTCTGAAAATGTTTTGGGAAGGAACAAATTTTTAACATCAATAAATGGAATGTTAGTGAGCCTTATTGCCTTGTTCCCCACAATTCCATTGTCATATCATTTATGGTTTATGCTTTTTTTCCTGATAATGTTTCTTCAATTAGGTGTACAATCATGTACTTTCTGACAATTCAGTACATTTTTATACATTTTTGTACCTTTTTGAGAACACTGGCTGTTGACCTGTCAGCTGTTCCAGCACCTTAGCAGCGCGAGTTAGTCTATCACCACTCTCTCCAACACTAATGTTGAGGCATAACTTTCTGATCTGCAAGTCCTTCATGGGGTTGGTTTTTCGCTGGGCCTAGCATTCACAGTAAACAACAAAATAAACAAACCAGTTTTCAATATAAGTTACTTCCTTTCCTGGTTGAGCAACTACAGAATGCAGTAGGCCACAAGTAAAATGGCAAGTTTTTGGTGACTAGCTTTAGCAATAGTTATGAATTCCAACAAACGTCTTTGTTTTGCAGCGTACATGTTTGTTAGCATTATTGCCTTGGTTATACATGTAGATTGTGATGTAAGACCAATAGAAACATTTCCATGAACTTATTTAGCCAATAACTTTAATTTGCCCCTGGCCAAATACATACATACATACATACATACATACTTTATTGAGACTCCCTTCAACGGGGCTTTTCGGTCACAATGTTAATTATTACATAATACTTGTAATTAAGAAAACTTATTTACAGTAATTTAATTGACTTTAAAGGCGCAACAAACGAAACGATAAACACTTGATAAACTCTTTCTCACGAATAGCAAGATGAGGGTCTAATACACTTTTTTTGTTGGATAGCATGTAAAACAACTGGATTATGTTATTACAGTGAACTCTCTCTAAGCCGTACACCCTCGTGACCAGCTCTAGCTATCTGCACTCGAGAGGTGTCCGCCTTATAGCAAGTTAAGTTACAGACAAACAAGTTAAAATTAGCTGGGACCAGCCAACTACTGATGTCTGCCTTTAAAGGGGTTTTTGCCAAACAGGAGTGTCCACCTTACAGGGGTGTCTGCCAAACAGGGGTGTCCACATTACAGGGATGTCTACTTAACAGGGGTGGCCACCTTACAGGGGTGTCCACCTTAGAAGGGTGTCTACCTTACCTTCGCTCCGACGAAGGGCTAGCGCTCGAAACGTCAGCTTTCTCAAATCTTTTTACAGTGGCTAATTTACCTTATCGACTCAGTCGATAAAACCAAATTCTTGTACCTTACAGGGGTGTCTGCCTTACAAGGGTGGCCACCTTACAGGGGTGTCTACCTTACAGGGGTGGCCACCTTACGGGGGTGTCTGCCTTACGGGGGTGTCCATCTTACAGGGGTGTCTGCCTAACAAGGGTGTCTGCCTTACAGGAATGTCTGCCTCACAGGAATGTCTGCCTCACAGAGGTGTCCATTTTGAGAGAGTTGACTGCATGTGTTGGCAATGATCTTTACATTAGATTTACAATCACATTTTGTCACCATTCATGGGCAAACTAAATGAGTTACACTTTTCTCTTGCTTTCCTTATAAATCTTTTATGTATATCCTTCAATGAGTTGCAATCTGACCAAATTTTAGCAGTGCTCTTTTCGCTTTAAAGATGATCAAAAGTAGGCCTTGTATACTGTGTATATATATGTAGGACACCAGTGGGTTGATTTTAGAAGATAACGACATATTATTAAATGGCAATAAAAACAACGTGTTGCGTGAGATCAAGAACTATTACTTTAAGTAAGCTTATCACATCAAGCTTACATAAAATTAAAAAAAATTAAAAAAATAAAACTTTAGAAGTTTTTCAACGACGTTACTTCCAATAAAAGGTCATAAATACGATTAAATAAGCTAAAAGAAGTACATCTTTTTCAAAATTATGTAAAAAACGTGAATTTAAAAGCGCAACAAACGAAACGATAAACACTTGATAAACTCTTTCTCACGAACGATCCTTCGTACAAAGAAGACTATCCAGAAAAAGATCCAAATATTACCATGAATTGAAAGAAAAATGATATAAAAACCAAAAACAAATCATTTATTTGAGGTGACTTCAAACGCAACGACGATGTAAACGGATTACTTTGCCATGATCAACTGAAGACACTCACCGCCATTTTGTTTCGGCCGAAAAGAACAAAGAAACCTGGGGAGAGTTACATCAAGGAGCGAGAGAGACTGGAAAACAGCAAACGCCCTTCAGACTTACATTGCAAAAATGGCGGACGATCGGAGTCCTCGACGCCGCAAAAGAACATTCTCAACGACCTCTACGATCTCCACAGACGATTATCAAGATGCTAGCGAGCAAATTGTCGAAGATATATCGCTGGAATTTTTCTACAAACCTCGTTCGATCACTGCCCTTTGTTGTCTTTTCGTGTACCTAATTTATTCTGCCTTCACCAGGTGAGCGAGCATTACATTTTAGCGTTTCTATTTATTTGCATATCAAGGTTTGTTCAGCATCTTCCTTTAACGAATAACAGTCCGCATTTTATGCGAAAGCTTAGAAACAACAAGGGGATTAAAAGTTTCTATTTTTTTGCGACCTGCAAGTTCATGTCCGGTTTATCAGGGTTACATGTATGTGTTTACATAATATATAAGCTTACAAGTGCTTTGCTATTAAACCCTCAAACCTGTCAAGCGCATCTTGATCTCCGTTCAGTTCGCCAACCTCCGTTAATTGTAGTTTTCATTTTTAATTTTGTTATCATAGTCTTAAAATCCAATTATATCCTAGAGTCAGTGTGTGTTTTTCTATCTATCTTGCAGTTTTAGCAGGTGGTCATGAACAAAAGCTCAAATTTCATAACTTTTGAAGAAATTGTTTACTGCTTGAACTTAAGCTTGTGATCATCTCAAGCTCTATTACTGATGAACAACTGCATTCTCACAAGGAAAAGTCATATTAGCTTCATTTTGGAAGTGCTTGCATCTTTTTTCAAAATTTCCATTGACATGTTTAATATTTTGACATACAATGTGAGACCTGCTATACTGGTCAAGAAAGTTAGAAATTTAAGGAGTAATTCTAGAATACCCAGTCACTTAATTATTAACATATCGCTGACCGTTTTGTAGAATGAGGCATGTGAAAACAAATTCTTATTCAATAAGATGCAAACAAGTGGCCGGGTATTCTAAACTCTAGCCAAAAATTATTCATAACTTTTTTAATTTAAAGCAAATGCCATTAAACCTTTCACTTTTTGTAAAATTTTACTGGCAACAATTTGGTTTGACATTTCAATGTTCATGTGACTTGAAGTTTCCATGACAACAAGATTTAAGTTTGTCGCCGTTGAGTCAGTTTGGACAGTTTTCTGAGATTTTGGAGATCCAAGATGGTGGATCCAAGTTGGCAACTGTACAGAATTAATGACATAATTCATGCATCATATGAGATCATTTCCCCATTTTATGGACTGCAAAGGAAACAGTTGTGGACATACCATGTGTCCTTCCAAGTCTTATTATCATAGCTGTTATGCTCTTGAAGTTACGAAGGGGAGTGCCTCCCCCGCAAGGCTCAGGAACCTCCCTAAAGCCCAGGCTAAATACAATGTACGGTTAACAATGCTAACGCTGTCCTTTTTTTCCCTAAGAAACCCTGATGCCACTCGTCAGGAGAACATATGGAGTGGCATGGTTTCTCTTGCTATCGTGTTCCTTGTTTTTAGTCTTCTTGTCATGCCAAATGGTGAGTGTGATTAACACTTTATTTCTCCTGGCAGGAACACCGGAAGACCAAGCTTTTAGCCAGCGGAGTGTACAGGTGTCCTGTGGACACCCACTTTTTGAAGAAATTTGTGAAAATTGCACCTAATCCTTTAAGATGGGAAATATCTTCAGGATGCCCACTTTTCAATTTCTGGCATAAACTTTTTGGCCCCGAAAAGCTGGTTAATGTGCAGGCTATTTTATATCAACAGAGATTCTATTTTTCGTTCGTTTTGAAAACTAAGCAATAAAATCTAATTAAGTTGACAAAAAACTTTGCACTGGTTTTTGGCCTAAAAAAATTCACTGCCGCTTCAAAGAGATTGAATTCCAATAAAATGAATCGCTTTCGGCCCCAAAAAGTTTTCAAAAGTTTTCAGAAACTCACTCCAGACCATATCAATGCATTGATCACCAAACTCGGGGTTTGACTCAGGTAACAATAATGATGCTTGTTACATATCAAAGGCCAAGGAACAATTAAGTCTCCTTAATGTACATACAGCTGTACCTGCTGCATGTAGGAAGGTTTGGCATGAAGTAGGCAGCAAACATTCAACTGTAAGCGCCAAAATCACCAGCTGCTTACTGTAGTAGTACAATGTACATGTATTTATGATCAATTAAATCTTTATTGGTGTTTTTTATTTATAGGCCCTTTTATCCGCCCTCATCCAGCACTCTGGAGAATGATTTTTGGTATATACAATATTGTTTGGATTCAACTTTGCTTCAGTAAAATTTTTACTGAGTGTATGCTGCTTTTATAATCATTGACATCCACTACTTTACCATCAACGTGTTGAATTCCTTTTGTTTGTCTCTTGTTTCAATAGGTGTTAGCGTTCTTTACATGATGTTTCTGGCATTTGCCTTGTTCCAAACGCGTGAAGACTTCCGAAATATTTTGTTTTTCTTTGACCCCAAATTAGAGTTGGAAGGCCCAGACACAACGGTAGGAATTGATAGTAGGGTGCTTATTTTATTTTAATTTTGTTTTCCGCTTCAAAAGCTAGGGGGTAGTTATTCAAAGGGGACGATTGATTGAGGCAGGCAGTAATTTAGAAGTTGTGTTCTCAATATTTGTTATTATTATTATTATTATTATTATTATTATCCTCACATCATAAAAATAATATTATTCGACAATAAGATAGACGTGCATGGACTTTTAAATTGATTACTGGATGTTTTTTTTTAATTACAATTATACTAATAACAGGGATTCTGACAGGGTGCGCGGGTGCGGGACCGCACAATTTGGTCAAACCTGCACAATTCCGCACAATTACTAAAAATCCGCACAATCCTGCACAATACTGAAAAATTTGCTTAAAATTTTAATTAAATCAGGTATTTCTATTGATTACCAAGATTTCGAGAAACGTTTTAGGCAATTTTCAGCCTATTTTCCTTCAAAACAATCGAGAAATTCTGCGCTTTCCTCGAACAGCTCGAGCGGATATAAAAACAACAAGGCGTTCTCTTCGCCGTCCTGGGAACTAGTCTCAGTTTTTATCCGACTTCCTACCGATTTTTTCGCGTAGCTTTTTAGTTGTCGTTTTCCAGACATTATGTCGTTTTTCTTAGCAGCCTGTTGATATTTTTTTGAGCGTTTTCGCTTCCTCTTTCACTTTAAGATGTCGGGGACCGAAGAAGAAATACCAGAGAAATGTACCGTCACGCCGAAATGTCACTGTCTGAATTATTTTCGCAAAGAACTGATCAAGTTTGCGAATCGACAACTATTAAAGCGCTGGAACTTCGGACCGATAGGAGAAAATTATTAAGTTCTGATCAGCATACTAGATTCGATTTTTTTTCAATCAATGAAAGACGTTTTCATTCAGGAAAATGCTCTACGATCTGTTAAGTTTCGTGAGAAAAACAAACATGTTATCAAATTACATTTAGCACGCAATTTGCATACATCTCCAGGTTGTGTTTTTGCGGCAAACTTTCGAAAAAATCGTGTGAACCTTTACTGGAAATTATTCACACTACATAAAATGTACGGATTTTTCATAAAGGAACTCGCTCAGATCGGAAACATTTTATTTTGAGGTGGCATTTCGGTTTTACCCGATCGAGTTCATCGTGTCACGCAATGTGATTTTGTTGAGACAAATAAACTTTGGTGAAAAAAAAAAAAAACAGGCGAAAATTGGCGATTTCTGGGTACATTTTAATCCCCAAAGTAAAACGTCTATTTGTATTTTTCATTAATGCAGAATTTCTTCCCTGTCATATTTTTTTTGGCCTGGCTAGAACACTGGTGATTGAATATTTGGTTGGTCACAGGATTGCGCAATCCCGCACAATTTTCCGCACAATCAAAGTTATTTCCCGCACAATTTGCCTCAAAACCCCCGCACAATTTTAACTTTTTCCCCGCACCCTGTCAGAATCCCTGTAATAATAATACAAATTACATACGAAGAGAGTTGTCAATGTGTTGTGCTACAGTGTACATCTAAATAGCAGCAATAATATAAGTCTGGGATTCGAACACACAGTGTAACAGGGACAGAAATTAGCACTCGCCCACTCGTCCTGGCAAGTGTGAAATCTTCGTGGGCAAGTGCAAAATTAATATACATTTTTGGGCGCAGTTCTGAAAGTCACTTGCCCAAATGGTGAGTGATGTCAAAATTAAGTTTCTAACCTTGATGTAACACGATGACATGATTTTTTTTTTTTAACTGCATTGCCTACAAATGTATGCCAGGGGCATACAGTTGTAGCTAAGAAAAAACTGAGCAGGCTCATTAACAAGGCCAGTCGGTTTTTTTGGCTTGTGCACCTTTAAAATCACCACAAGTCTTTGTTTTCTAGTGAAATTTCAGCCGGCGATAAGTTCTCTTTCAGCTGGTGAAATTAGCCAGTAGCCGACTCTTAGCTACATCCCTGCTATGCAGGGAAAAATTACATGCCTTTATGTCGTCCAAGCTTTATTCATGTCATCCAAGTCACCATTGTTTGTTTTTAATAGGAGTATGCTGTAAACTGTTCACAAGTGACCTTAGCAAGGCTTTGGGGTCACTGTGACATCTTCGCATTTTCTCATTTCTTTGGATGGGCTCTTAAGGCATTGCTTATCCGCAATGCTGTACTCTTATGGACTGCAAGCATCACTTGGGAGGTCACTGAGGTAAGTTTTGGAGTTTGACACTGGCTTAGAATGTGTGGTTCTAGGAAATGATTATCCATACATGTACTTCCATGGAAGTTCATGGAAATTCTGAGGGGAAAGACAATCTCAAAAGCCGACGTTTTAAAAATGCACATGAAGCAAAATTTCACTACCGTTTTGTTTAAGGGTTTTATGTTGTTTGTATCACCTTTATTTCACTTTGAGTCATTTTCCTCATTTGCGCGAAAAGGATCCACTATTTTTAGTGGTTTGAAAACTCCCACCGGGGCCTGGAATTTCAAGGCCACAAATGTATTTGTGACGTCATTCTTGTGTTCGATCACAACAAAACATGGTGGAGAAGAAGACGAACCCTGGGTTAAAATACACATCGCTTTCAGCCAAATTTAATCAAACTAATCCTTCCACAAGTTGCCAAAACTCCACTGTAAAATGAATGACGCACTCTGTTGGAAAACACACTAATGACGTCACTTCCCACCACTTCAAGTGGATCATTTTCCCCTCAAAGTAATTCTTAAAACACCTATTTTCAGATATCAGAAAAAGAAATGGTAGTGAAATTTCACTTCATAAGCACTTTAAAGGAAAGTGTGAAGGCAAACTAGAATTTCCAGAGGAGTGGAGGGGGGGGGGGGGGGGGGGGGGGGGGGTAAACCAAAAATCCTTCTGTGGGGGAGGTATGGATATTTTCCACAACATCACAATGTATTTACACTGTACTGTAGATTATGATCCACCTACTCCGAAGTTTGAACCACATTGTACACTGTACAGCTTTATAGTAAACAGCACCACAGTAAAATACATGTACTGCTTGTTATAGCTTCCATTTTCAAGAATGGCCACACTTTACAATGTACATTTCTACTGCAGCCTCAAAGGTAGAAACTACCTGAATTGCATATGGCATAATAAACAGCACATCATTGTGGAGGCACGGTGGTCTAGTGGTTAGCGCGTTGGACTTTCAACCTGAAGGTCGGTGGTTCGAGCCTGGTCTCTGCCATCGTGTTGTTTCCTTAGACAAGAAACTTTACTCCACACTGTCTCTCTCCACCCAGGTGTATAAATGGGTACCGGCGACAAAATGCTGGGGGTAACCCTGCGATGGACTAGCATCCCATCCAGGGGGGAGTAGCAATATTCCTAGTTGCTTCATGCTACAGAAACCGGGTTAAGCTCCGGCCGTGTGGGCCATCCGTGGCTCGTGTGCGACTTTGCCTTGCCTTTTTGACTGCTTGTTATAGCTTCCATTTTCAAGAATGGCCACACTTTACAATGTACATTTCTACTGCAGCCTCAAAGGTAGAAACTACCTGAGTTGCATATGGCGTAATAAACAGCACATCATCATTAATAAAAGGATTTCACCAGAACACTGAATATATGATGTACATACAATAGTTTCAAGGTTGTGTTCTAAGATTTTTCATGGGGAGCCCAAAGGGGGTCGAACTCAATAACTTAAATAAAATTTAGGGTGCCCAGCAGTTAATCTATGTGCAAAACCTCAGTTTTTCTTGTTGCTCAAAGACAACAGTTAGTCACCTATGGCCCCCGGGCACTGCTAGAGCACAGCCCTGAGCTTAATTTTTTTCCTGGTTTATTGTATTTTTTCTTTACCTCAGGTCATTGCCATAATCTGATAAAAAGAATAAACTACAACAGATACACTATGGCTTACACCACAATGATTTACATCTTTATAATTTCTATTGAAGGTTTTCTTTTCTCACTTGTTACCCAATTTTGCGGAATGTTGGTGGGATTCCTTGCTGTTGGATTTCTTGATCTGCAATGGTTTAGGAATTCACTTTGGCCTGTATGTGTGCAAGAAACTGGAAATGCGCAACTACCATTGGGAGAGCATCAAGTAAGCTTCCTTAAATCCTCTATTTAACCCCCTCACAAATAATAATAATAATAATAATAATAGCATTTATTTAAACACAATAAAAATTACAGCGGAGCTGATGTGGTCATATATTAAAATACTAAGAATTAATAATCCCCCCTCCCTAATAAGTACCCTTCTCTAATACCCTTCTCCCCTCCCCCCCCCCCCCCCCCCCCCCCCCCCCCCCCCCCCCCCCCCCCCCCCCCCCCCCCCCCCCCCCCCCCCCCCCCCCCCCCCCCCCCCCCCCCCCCCCCCCCCCCCCCCCCCCCCCCCCCCCCCCCCCCCCCCCCCCCCCCCCCCCCCCCCCCCCCCCCCCCCCCCCCCCCCCCCCTCTTTTTGGAGCAAGAAATTTATTAAGCCCCTCCCTTTCTTTTTTTAGCCCTCCTCTCCCCTTTCCCTTCACAACCAAAGTAATATAAATAAATGTGTCATTCCAGTTTGATTTTGGGGAAAATAAGGTGTATATTTTTCATTTTGTTTAAAGGGATATTCACACTACCACAGGAAAGCTGCGACGTGCAGTCATGCAGTTTACACCAGCAAGGTTTGTTTATTATCTTTATGCATGGCGAAAGGACTGATCAGCTGGCTGGGTGACTGGCTGCTTGATTGACTGACTGACTGACTGACTGACTGAATGACTGACTGAATGACTGACTTGACTGACTTTATACTGACTTACTGACTTCAATGACTGACTTAACTGACTGGCTGACTGACTTAACTGACTGGCTGACTGACTTCACTGACTGGCTGACTGACTTCACTGACTGGCTGACTGACTTCACTGACTGGCTGACTGACTTACATGTAACTGACTGGCTGACTGACTTCACTGACTGGCTGACTGACTTAACTGACTGACTGACTGACTTAACTGACTGGCTGACTGACTGACTTAACTGACTGGCTGACTGACTTAACTGACTGGCTGACTGACTGACTTCACTGACTGACTTGACAGACTTGACTGGCTAACTTGTCTGACTGACTGACTTTCTTTCTCACTAACTGACTGACCAACTGAATGACTGACTGACTAACTGACTGGCTGACTAACGTTTTGACTATGAAATACTCTTTATAATTAATTTTTATCTCACTCATATGAGTGCTTCATGGCCTAGACACCTACAGTCCTAGATTGCTATATTGACTGATATTTTATTATCCATACATGTAGTTGGACTCATGTTCGCTGGATGGACCCCAAATGTTCATACATGCGATTCTTTGCCATATGTCAGATGATGGTTATATCACAGGTGAGCAAAATATTGTTACCTGATGTTTTGTGTAGGGAAGTAGTCATAAAAAATCTTGTATACTCGAATAGGACCACCTTGTGTAGGGATGGGAGCCTGGGGGACAAGGGGGCTTACGCTATACAAGACACCATTCATTTGATGAGCTTAATGGACAGAATTTATTGGCCTGAAAATTTGAGACGAGACTTAAATGAATGCAATGCTTGAAGTTTGCATTGCTAGTTAATACAGCACAGGGAGTTTGCATTGCTATAGTTAAAACAGTACAGGGAAATTTGAATCTTTTTCTCAGTTTTTACTCTTGATAGCTCTTGATAGAGTGTATAGGCTTATTACCAAGGCAAGGAGGAAGGAGGGTACATCTTTTTCATTTTGACCATTCCCTTATTAATATTTAAATCTTGTCACCTGTTGAAAATTCACTATTAGAACAAATGGTGTGACTCCCTAAGGGGGTCTGGGGTTATTTCCCTGAGGGGGAGGGCAGGGCATGTTGCAACCCCTTTAACCCTTTCACTCCCAGAGTCAAATTATTATGGAGACATGTAGTGTAGTTCTAACTTTTGAGTCTGCCGACGAAATCCTATGGACCATTCAAATGAAACTTCTTCAGATGAAGTATTTTGGCATGGTACCATTTGTTTTTCAGTATTTTGCAAAATGAAATTTGGAATTTTTCTCGAATTTTGTTTTTGGGCACTCTTGCAAGTTAAAGGGTTAATCACATTGCAGGTGATCTGCACCTGTTTATACTTTAATGCTTGTTCCTAACTAGAGTTCTTGTTTTTCTCAGATTGTAGAACTGAACACATTCTTTCTAAAGCACATCCTGTGGGTACCCACTGCTCACTGGCTCAACTTTTATCGCCTGGGAATCATCTGCCTCATTGTTGCACCCTCTTTGCGGTAAGTGTGTTGCTCTTTCTTGGGGTATTTTTGTATACATATGCTGCCTGTTTTTGTGCACATGTTAATAGGCACCTCATTCCCTAATTAAGCTACAAAATGTCTCTTTTTGTAGGCAGTACTATGTGTACACAACAGACACCAGAAGTAGGCGGCTTGGAACTCAAGCATGGGTTTTGGTGTAAGTACTGCATATTCTAAGCATTCCAAAACTCCAAATACAGGGGTTTCAATAAGAATTGAAGCAGGCGGCTGGCCAAGGTATAATAGCAGGCGGCTGTGACATATACATGTAAGGGGCTGTAAGGCCCCGTCCCACTAGGGGGATCTGGTAACCGGTGGTGAGAGGCCAAGTAGGCAGTGGTACACCGCCAGTAGCCGGCTTCTATTGAAACCCCTGCAAATACTAACCTTGTCACTCCTAAATGCTGTCAAACAAACAGTACCGTAGGAAAATACATATGCTGAACAAGAGCTTTCATCTGAATGGTCACATGATAGGATTTTATCCTTGGACTGAAAAGGTAGAACCACCTTGTACAGCATAATAAACAGCACCACAGGAAAGTACTGCTCAATAGCTTTCATTTGAATGGTCATGCTTAAGGATTTCATTCACTGACTTAAATGTTAGAGCCACCTTGTACAGCTTAATAAACAGTACCACAGGAAAGTACTGCTCGGTAGCTTTCATTTGAATGGTCACACTTTAGGATTTCATTCACTGACTTAGACATTAGAACCACCTTGCATGTACAGCGCAGAAGTTTCACTTGCATGTCACACTTTAGCATCCACAAACTCAAACGTTAACAGAGCGTCAGAGACCTTAAGTGGAAGGGTTAGGTTAAAAACCTTGCCATTAATTAATTTAATTTTAAGAATTTCTTTTTTCTTTCTTTATTTTTGTTTCAGTGTCATCACATGTCTAGAAGCACTTATTTGCATCAAATATGGACTGGACATGTTCAAGAAGACGGAACTTCTTAGCATCACTCTTTGGCTCTTGTTCCAGGTGTTTAGATTCACCCTCTCTCTTTTTTTAATTCAAATTGTCTAACCTCCATGTGTGTATTGGGAGTTGTTCTGTGACACATTATTCATTTTGCATCTGTAGTAGCACCAAAGTAATCGGTGAGTGGTTGCCTACCAGAGGTTGAAAACAATGGTCGCTGTCACTTATGAAAGGTCAAGGATGTTGCCTTAGAAACATTACAGGGAGCCCACAAAGCCCTAAGCTCAGAAGTTAGGGACACAGACTGTGAAATGTTATGTGCTCTAGCAAACTACACTACATGTACATGTCTCCATAATTGACTCTGGAAGTGAAAGGGTTATAAGAGCTTTCAACTATACTGATCGGACTGAAACAAATTCGTTATTTTGGAAAAGCAGTCGCATACAACAGGTGGTTGCACATGGAGGTTCAACAGTATTTTCTTAAAAATTTCATATTCTCACCACATGTCTGCTTGGCATTGTATAATTGCGTTTGACGAGAGGAGAACTCAAGCCTTATCTTGGTGTCCTGTTACAATGTTGGTTGTCCTGTGTGGTAGGAGCAGAAAAAATCGAGGTTTTTGTAAGGATAGCTAGTACATGTAACCCCCCCCCCCCTCCCCCTCCCCGCTTATTTCTTTCAGGGGCTTGTCTCGGTCGGAGAACTGGTATGCATCTTGACCTCGTTTTCGGAAAATCATGCAGTAATTTTACATTTTACTAGTGCTTTCGAACACACTCCTGTAACCCATGATTATGTCTATTAGTTTAGATTTTGTAAGAAGAATTTTGATGTTGCTAACAATTTTTTCTCTTGCAGATGGCAGTATGCTTTATATTGCTGTATTATATGGTGATGACTAAGTCAAAGGTTTGTAAGACAGCAGTTTATCCAAACCATAAAGTAATGCCCCATTCACACCAACGGTTAAACATGTTTAAATGTTGTTTAGTTTAACTACGTTTAAGCCTCTATCTTGGACGTTTTGAAATGTCTATGACTCAAAGTACCTGGAATGGTAATAAAGTCAATAAAGTTTCTTTTAGTAAAGATTTTATTCCAAATATTACGGGAGGTTAGGAGGTATTTTTCTAAACCTGTTTTAAACTAAACAACATTTAAACACGTTTAAGCGTTGGTGTGAATGGGGTATAAGGTTCTAGCATTTTGAAAGTCATCCTTCAGCATTCAAATAAACACATTTTTAAGGATTTGTTCTGACAAAGTCAGGATTTGCTCTGATGAAGGGCGAGCATTCAAAATGTCAGCTTTTGAATCCGTTTGCAGTGGCAAATTGACCTTATCAACTCTTTTGATAAAATCAAATTTTTGTTTTCCCTCCCCCACTGACACATGCATGTTACAGTTGTTTTCACATAACTTTACCGCGCAGTGTTGCAAAGTCTGTTGCAAAATTGTGTACTAGGCTACGAACTAGCCAATTACGTTGCAAAGTATGGAATGTATTATTGAGAACTTGGAAACGAAGTTGGCAACTTCCCGCCGAATTACGTGTTTCCTACAATGGCAGATCATGAGAGTTTCATACAGAATTTTGATGGCAAATTAGACAGTACCTCTATTTGCATTATCAAGGACTTTCCCTGCGTAGTTAACATTTCCATCATCTTGTACAAGACAGTTATGTACTTTGGTGGAAATGAAGTTGTGAACTTTGTTTCCAAGTTTCAAATTACGTTCCGTGCTTCACAAAGAAATTGGCTAGTTTGTAGTCTAGTACCCAATTCCCCAACTAACTTCGCAACAGCAAGCAGTAAAGTAATGCAAACAACTGTTAGTCTAAGTAATCCGCCATATTGGAGAATACACATGTTTATGAGGCAACAAGTTTGTCTTTTTACTGCCTGCTAGCAGTGCTTGTTAACATGTTCAGTTAGCAGCAGTGGTGAAGTAATTTTCCCAATTGTGATCCTCGCGTTAGTTTAAGATAACATACCAGTATAAGTATTTAAAAGTCAGATTACTTTTTAAGCTAAAAATAACATTTATAAACCAAGTTTTTAATATAATATTATTTGAAATGATTTTTTTTTTTATTTTAATAGTTTTAATTTAAACCTTAATTGAGCTTAAAATTTCAATTGCTCCATGACACCACTTAAATATTTTAATACATAAAATTGTTTTAACGTTTTAAAAGTTAAAACTCGTTATTTTTGCAAAGAGTTTTTGATCCTTTCACCATAACATTTTTCATGTCCTTTTAAGATTTTTGTTAAATTTTTATAATATTTACTGCACAAATCTGAGTGTGTTAAAAAAAAAAAACAGCCAAGTATCCCATCTTTTAGCCTAACATTTAAACTATGATCAAATATTGCTTTCAATGTCTTTGTTTAGGAAGGTGATAGAATGAAGGCAAACATTGTGGAGAAACTTAAAATGCTCAAGAAATACGTAAGAAATGTTTACGGGTGGTTTGACAAGTGTGATAATCCTTCCTGGGGAATAATGTTGACAACCACAATCAAAGCAGAAATAGATAAACAGTCACCGACAAAGTTTTGCCCTTCCTCCCCTCCCTAAAAACTAATTAACCCCTTCAACCTTAGGGTCAATAATGGAGACATGAAGTGCAATTCTAACTTTTGAGTCTGTGGACGAAATCCTATGATGTGACCATTCAAATGAAACCTCTTCAGTAGTACTTTTGCATGGTACCATTTGTTCTAACTTTTGAGTCTGTGGACGAAATCCTATGATGTGACCATTCAAATGAAACCTCTTCAGTAGTACTTTTGCATGGTACCATCTGTTCTAACTTTTGAGTCTGGTGATGAAATCCTATGGTGTGACCATTCAAATGAAACCTCTTCAGCAGTACTTTTGCATGGTACCATTTGTTCTAACTTTTGAGTCTGGTGATGAAATCCTATGGTGTGACCATTCAAATGAAACCTCTTCAGTTGTACTTTTGCATGGTACCATTTGTTCTAACTTTTGAGTCTGGTGATGAAATCCTATGGTGTGACCATTCAAATGAAACCTCTTCAGCAGTACTTTTGCATGGTACCATTTGTTCTAACTTTTGAGTCTGTTGATGAAATCCTATGGTGTGACCATTCAAATGAAACCTCTTCAGTAGTACTTTTGCATGGTACCATTTGTTCTAACTTTTGAGTCTGTGGACGAAATCCTATGATGTGACCATTCAAATGAAACCTCTTCAGTAGTACTTTTGCATGGTACCATTTGTTCTAACTTTTGAGTCTGTGGACGAAATCCTATGATGTGACCATTCAAATGAAACCTCTTCAGTAGTACTTTTGCATGGTACCATTTGTTCTAACTTTTGAGTCTGGTGATGAAATCCTATGGTGTGACCATTCAAATGAAACCTCTTCAGCAGTACTTTTGCATGGTACCATTTGTTCTAACTTTTGAGTCTGGTGATGAAATCCTATGGTGTGACCATTCAAATGAAACCTCTTCAGTTGTACTTTTGCATGGTACCATTTGTTCTAACTTTTGAGTCTGTTGATGAAATCCTATGGTGTGACCATTCAAATGAAACCTCTTCAGCAGTACTTTTGCATGGTACCATTTGTTCTAACTTTTGAGTCTGTTGATGAAATCCTATGGTGTGACCATTCAAATGAAACCTCTTCAGTAGTACTTTTGCATGGTACCATTTGTTCTAACTTTTGAGTCTGTTGATGAAATCCTATGGTGTGACCATTCAAATGAAACCTCTTCAGCAGTACTTTTGCATGGTACCATTTGTTCTAACTTTTGAGTCTGGTGATGAAATCCTATGGTGTGACCATTCAAATGAAACCTCTTCAGCAGTACTTTTGCATGGTACCATTTGTTCTAACTTTTGAGTCTGTTGATGAAATCCTATGGTGTGACCATTCAAATGAAACCTCTTCAGTAGTACTTTTGCATGGTACCATTTGTTCTAACTTTTGAGTCTGTTGATGAAATCCTATGGTGTGACCATTCAAATGAAACCTCTTCAGTAGTACTTTTGCATGGTACCATTTGTTCTAACTTTTGAGTCTGTTGATGAAATCCTATGGTGTGACCATTCAAATGAAACCTCTTCAGCAGTACTTTTGCATGGTACCATTTGTTCTAACTTTTGAGTCTGTTGATGAAATCCTATGGTGTGACCATTCAAATGAAACCTCTTCAGTTGTACTTTTGCATGGTACCATTTGTTCTAACTTTTGAGTCTGGTGATGAAATCCTATGGTGTGACCATTCAAATGAAACATCTTCAGTTGTACTTTGGCATGGTACCATTTGTTCTAACTTTTGAGTCTGGTGATGAAATCCTATGGTGTGACCATTCAAATGAAACCTCTTCAGCAGTACTTTGGCATGGTACCATTTGTTCTAACTTTTGAGTCTGTGGACGAAATCCTATGATGTGACCATTCAAATGAAACCTCTTCAGCAGTACTTTTGCATGGTACCATTTGTTCTAACTTTTGAGTCTGGTGATGAAATCCTATGGTGTGACCATTCAAATGAAACCTCTTCAGTAGTACTTTTGCATGGTACCATTTGTTCTAACTTTTGAGTCTGTTGATGAAATCCTATGGTGTGACCATTCAAATGAAACCTCTTCAGCAGTACTTTTGCATGGTACCATTTGTTCTAACTTTTGAGTCTGGTGATGAAATCCTATGGTGTGACCATTCAAATGAAACCTCTTCAGTAGTTGTTTTTCAATATTTTACTAAACAAAACTTGTGCTTTTTCTTGAATTTTCATGTTTGGCACTCTTGGGAGTGAAAGGGTCAACACACTAGACAAACTGCCAATAAAAATCTTCCATGATACTCCTGTAATAAATAAAGAATTAAAACATCATGTTGAACCTGTAATTTAAAGCTTAATTGATAACATTAACCGACTGAGATATTTATGAGCAATGTCTAATATTTTAAAATAATAGTGAAATCAAAATGGAGTTGTAACCTGAATTTATGCCCAATTAAAGCATTAAACTTATTTTAAACAAGGCTTTGACTTTAACATGACTAAAAGATTAAACAATTCTAATCAGATAAAAGATCTTTTGCAAAAAATACTGTGAGTGCCCTGTGGGAAATGGAATGCTAGTGAGAAGTGGTGATCCTGTGGGTAATGCGAATTACACTGTATGTAAGCACAGGCTGTCCTTTGAGAAGCAGCCTTCCTGTGGGAAATGGGAGTCCTGTGGGAAGTGGGATTGCTGTGGAAAGTTGGATTCCTGTGTGTAGTCTGTCTCATTTGTGGGATTTCTACAAAAAATAGGCCTGGATCTTTAACAAACAAAGGACTCACTGTGTTTAAAAATCTTATTCTTAGGGGACCAGAAAGCCCAAATTCCTGGATGAAATACCTGCCGAGGACCCCACCACTAAAACCCTAAACTACATCAAAACGAATGGCAACCACATTTGCCAAACAGACATCCATGAACATAAGCATGTCCTCGTTAATGGCTATCACAGTGGACCAGTTGTAAATGCTGATCAACATGCAACAGAGCGGAATCTGAGATCCACTAAACAAGCCCAAGATGCACCACTGGATTTTAAACCACCCGCTGACACAAGTCAACTGCAGTCTCAGGAAACTCGCAAGAGGAAGCCAAGAAGAAGCGAACTGGGAGGACACTTGGGAGTTGGCAGTTATGAAGTGAAAACCCGTCTGCGGGCGCGAAAATCTCAAGCAGGACTGTAGCTAGTGAACTGACTTGTATTTTAATTTGAAATTTATTCGCATGGCATAGATATTATGAATGCGTACTTTGGGCTTGATTATTTGTGAGAATTGTGTATGTTATTACTTTAACTGACTCATATTTAACATTTACACACCCTAACTAAGCTATTTGCAAAATTAAGAACAAATTGTAAAGGTCGTCTTCCCAAAATATTTAAAACAACCAATGGTAAAAGACAAAAGAAAGTATTGTTTAAATCCTAGTTCTTATTTAAACTGATCACAACAATTACAGGATTTCATCCAAAGACGTGGTCACACTTTTGTTTTTATCCACTCGCTCTTACAACATAATAAATATCACCACTGGAAAGCACTGCTTGAATACATTGTAACTTTCATTTACAGCCATGCTCCGTCACGCGTGACCAGTATTTTGAAAATTTGAATGGATTTTTCAAGTTTACGCGTCGGTTTTGTA